>JAFIDM010005346.1:16212098-16234207 GCA_023159025.1 Thereuonema tuberculata
CCTACGTTGAATATTGTAATTCGTTATATGCCGAATCGTTGTAATTAAATTTGTCCATTCATAGCTGTTAATCACTAATACGGAAGATGGTAAGGAACCAAGTAATTCAAGTAAATTAATATAGCCACATGTGTTAACTGTTTCGTACATTCTGGGCTCATCAGCCGAATCCAGTAAAGGCGAAAAGCTATCTCAGGTTGTTACTTGTGTAAAGTCATCATTGCTTAATATATTTGATAAATGTTTAAGTTTTGTGGATACAGGTACATGAAGTAGTTGCTTCAGGAAAAAGAAAAATCTCTATAAAAATGATGGTCTTGGAGGTCTTCTCAGAAGCGTTCCTATTCTAAATGGGTTTGATTTCTTTACTGAAGAAACAGTTTGATTGATGCTTAAAAGTTAACAAAAACTTGTCTGAAAATTTACAAGTTCAGTCAATTAAAAGCGGGTCTATTTATTTTTAATATAGAATCGGAACTTTATCCTATGGGGAGCTTTTGACCCAAAAGAGATGGTAATTACACAGGATAAAGATAGGAATGTGGATTATGGTCTTATAAATCATAAAAATTGTTGCAAGCGCTGCCATAAAACACAGTCATTCAACAATTGTTTAGGTTAAATAAAGAACAATGAGTTGGGACTGATAATATGTGCTTCCTATTAATTTTGATTTACTTTGGATCCATTTTATTAGATTTTATTACTAAAGCACTGTAATGATCGTAAATCAAAGATTCATTATAGAAAAAAAGAATAGTTTAGTTGTTGTTAAAACTTGAAATTGCAATATAGTCTGTTATAATTTTTAATATTTTTTTATTACTACCATTTGGATTTGTTAAAATTAGCCAACCTAAATTTTCGCGTTTTCATTGTAGTGAATATTAAACCTGATTCATTCTTCTTCTTCATTTCTTCTTAATATTAAACACATAAATGACATCAGACTCCATATAATACTTCTTCATTTATTTGGCGATATTTCGCAAAAACTCAAATCATTTTTGCTTCCTCAAGCCTTCTTTTTTTTTTAATTATATCTACAATAAGATTTTCTACATTATTGACAACAAAGAAAAATTAGCAAATGATATAGTAAGTGTTTTTTTCATTATTACAAGTTTAGTTTAGGAGACGTCCTTTATAACAATCACTGAAACTGAAAACGTTTAAATAATTCTGACTATGAAGTAGAATTATATTTAAAAGAATTTCAAAAATTTAAAAATAGTTGTTTCATTGAAACAAGCGGTACTGTTGTAAAAATAAATAAATAAATAAATAAATAAGTAAATAAATAATTTGGAAATAGTTTTGGAATGCAAAGTTTGTTACTACCAGTGACTACTTGTTGAGTGGATGGAATGATAGCACTTACCAGAATTCGTTTTGGCTTTGTCGGATGTGGTTGCAGGGGTTGCCGAGGATGGTGGGAGAGTAATTGATGGCGTGGGCCTCTGAGAACAACCGACCATTCCCATGAATCTGTCACTGTCCCGATGTAGATGCGAGAACATGAACGGGGGCAGAGGCACGGGTCGGAACAGGTTGGTCGGGGTGAAGGCCGCTTTAGTTGGCGGCGGATCGATCATGTGGAAGGCCCGCAAGCTCATAGTCACTTGGCTATCGGCGACAGAGGTGGGAAAATGACAGGGAGCAGTAGGAATGCGCAGATCCCAGTGTTTGGACCGTCCCACCTACAACTGCGGTCATCCATAGGATTACCCAGAGCCCACCTCTCTACATTCGTCTTTTCACGGCAGTTGGAAAAAAAAGCCAGAAATCAACAGCACAATCTACATTCGCTGAAGAGGACTTCAAATCAAGCCCCGACAATGGGAGAAGGCGTTTCCCATATATTATTTATTATCTATAAGAGTTGTTTATCTTGCGAATAAACTTAATAAAGAAATTAATGACGAAATTCAATAAAGGATAAAAACTGAACTAAAAAAAGATACAACATTTCACCGTAACATGCAAATATTTTTATTACATAGTTTTACGTTTAACATTTTATTTATTTATTTATTTGTATATTTTTAATTAATTTATTTATTCATTTATTTCATTTTAAATTAGAGTTGTCCTGACGATACGTCTAGATCTGATGAGTTGTCTAGTAAATTATAAATTTATTTATAAATTAAATAAATAGATAAATAAAAACAAAGGAATCGAAAAAAAATATATAGCAAATATATGAAAGAAGGATATGAATAAAAAAGCAAAAAAGTGAATTAAGTAAGATAAAGTTTTTTAAAAAAAAAGTAGATTCACTTGGTTAAACATACAATTGAAAAAAGCAGATAAAAATAAAATATAAATAAAATAAATAAAAATTATATATATATATATAATTTTTATTTATTTTATTTATATAAAATCATAAAAAGCTATGAGAGAGATTTTTTTGTTGAGTTTTTTTATTGTTTCTTTAAGGTTTGGAGGCTCACATTGATTCCAATGAGAATTTCTTTGTTTGCTATTTTTATAGTAGCATTAGCAGCAGTGCCCGAAACTGCTTCAGAAACTTAAAATTTTTATTCCCTGACTTCTCTCCTCGAATTATCAAGAATGAATGAGCTTTTTTATGTTGGTCCAAGTGCATAATTCCAGGAGACAAGACTTTCATCCCTCACATGAAAAAAAAAAAATTCAAAATAACAAATATAACAAGAAACGTCTAAGGCAACTTCTAAGCAAAATGTGGATTCCCATAAGTTAAGCCTGTGGGATTCGAAGATTCCGAAAAAACCAAAATTCAATTTTTTTATGCAGTAAAATGGAAGTCTTGGGAAGAAGTTTGGAAAGGAAAGAGTGACACCAACAATCTAAAGAGAGGATATCGACCTTACTTTCAAATACTTTGAAGTAATTAGAAGGTTTGTAGTCAAAATTTCTAAAATGAAGAGGATGACCAGAATTCAAGATAATAAACATTTTGTTAATTTTTAATTAACTGATTGATTAATCATAAAAATATTTTTGATTAATTAAATTGTTTTCTTATCAATGGAGTGTTTGGAACAGTTGTATTTGTGTTAATACACTTTGTCAGCGAGATTGTCTCAAGTGAATTTATAAAGTGAATTCATGTGCGATTATGCTTTTCATTGTATTGTCAAGAAAGTGAATTGACAGGGATACGAAGAATGGATTCAAACCACACTTAGTTCCGCTTTATTTAGGGAATTAAAAAAATATGTTATGAGTTACTGAAGACAGAAACAAAAACAGTACTCTAATATTGAAAGTGACTTTATTTTAGGCGAACAAAATATTATCTACGAAAAAAATTATTAAACTAGAGAGTTTCAATATTTCTGTCTTTGCTTTTGCACTCTTAGCAATTATTAAACATGTAATTTTATTATCTTGATATACTTTTGTATTTTTTTTTATTATAATTCTTTCATAAAATTAAAACTTTCTGCTAATGTTTATATTTATAGAATTTCTTTCAATTTTTGCTAAATTATAAATTATTTTGCAAATTAATTGAATCATTTACAAAATTAAAACCTTACATGCAAAAAAAAAAGGAATTGCCTATTTTATATTTATTTAATGTTTTAGAAGTAACCATGCTTTAAAGTAAAATAAATCTTTAGCTTTAAACTGCTCAATATAATTTTAATTGTATTTAATTAAGAGATTAAAAGACTTACGTCGATGAAAGAAATTGTTTTAATTTAGAAACAATGATTTTTTTTCCGTACTCTCTTATGAATTTTAATAAATTTTGAAAAATGTTTAATGTCGATAAAAAGACAGATTTCTTGTTTTTTCATTATAAAATTCTTTCCTATTCATTCTTTCCTATTCAGCTTAGGTATTCGTATGTAGTGGTTAAATAGTTATACTCCTTTTGTCTATGGGACTCATGAACTACAATATTTCGTAACCATTCGGAATAGCAGAAGATCGAATGACTAGTCCGACGCTTGCCCGTCAGTAATCCCAACAACGAAACTCATTTTATCGATTGAGTAAACATTAGAATCAGTCAGAAAAAACTCGGCTCCTCCAGTTCCTGAAGAAGTTGCAACACCATTTGAGCTCTAAGGCACTTTGTAAAATAAATTAATTTTTCAATTCTGTTTAATTTGTTTTCAGTTATGTCTAAGTGGACAGTAATTTACAATTTTTAAACTCTTAAGACATTAATATACTTTTCAAAAATTTCATGAATTCGGGAACTAAGTTTTATTGCTTTATATTCTTATTTCATTGCTTGCCTTTATTTTTTTTTTAATCTTTAAAGATGTTTTTAGTCAATGTCTCACGATCACATTAAATTAAAATTTCTTTTTATTAGTTAATAAATTAATATTTCAATAAAGCTCTTCTAACTAACTTAGTATTAATTTTACATTGTTTCACAATTTCAGAGAGATAAAAGAACAAGTCAATTCGGATTCATTTCTTTTTTTCAAGTTTTCTATCCATGATCATTAATTTACAATTAGAAAAGATGTTCATTTTTCTTCTTCGTAATAGAATCGGTAGATCTTTCCATCCATAGTTCATTAACAAAATAACAACTTATAAAAATTTTAATAATAATATTCGAAGAATCTGATTGGAAAAATAAAACATGCTAAATGATATACCCACATATTTAGTAAGTTATTTAGATCATATGAAGTCTATCTGCAATAAAACTATCGTAATACAAAAAAATAAAATCAACAAGATTTTATTTCCGCAAACCATCTACAGCATATTGTAACGATGTTCTTTGCTTTTTGAAAGTATCTGTCTATTGACAAAGAGCAACAGTCTAACTGTGATCATTTTTTAGCATTTAGAAAAAGAAAACATCATAAATTCGAAAAGAGTTATTTTGCCCCCAATAAATGTAAGTTATGTTTGAAAATGAGAACTGACCAAGTGAGCATCATCTGAGCTTCATTGAGCTTTAGATTAACTTAAATCTTGTGAAGGGATAAGCTAAAGGATTTTTGTTTTATTCTAGTCTACAAGTAAAAAGAATGTAGGACACTTCTGTTGAAACTAAAAATTAGATTTGCCCCCCCCCCCCTCTAATTCAACGCAGGATCCTTGATAGTTGCCTTTTAATTTCTCATAATTATCTTTATTTTGAAACATTAGAAGAACATAAAAATTAAAGGATTCCACGTAGAAACAATTGTTTAACATCGATTATTCTATTAACTGTGGGTTTTTTTTTTTAAGGCAATCTTTCGTTTTTTTTTTATTTATGGCCATATTACACTGAATTAAAGAATTCTGCACGCACTCAATTATAATACGTTTATAAATTTCAATTTTTTATTATTAGTTTTTTTTTTACGCATTTGATAGCTATCAAGTCTAGGACATTAAAAATTTAAGAAAAAAACAAAAAAAACCAAAACAAAGCCAAACCTGAATGGAAAGCCATGACAGTTGCTATTTTAGTGTGTATCTAATGATTCAAAAGTCAATGACTAAGCGCTTGAAGTATGTCATGAATTTTTAATATTACGTTAAATTCAATAAAAAACATAAAAAAAAATCTCTTATACTTGGTCATGAATTCCCTCCATTTACAGCATTCTTATTTCTCTTAATGTAATACTGATTTTGTTTTATTTTATTTTTTACTAATTTTTTTGGCTTTGAATATCTAATTCCGTCTAAGATTTTGAATTTCTTTATGTTTCTTTATGTTATTTCTTTATTTTAAATGTAAAATATATGTTAGCTAATAATTATCAGCATATTTGCAATTACAAATATATGTAGTTAAATAGTTATTCATCTATTGCAATTCATTACAAATTAAATTTTATTCTTATTAAAGTTCTTAGAAAAAAATTTTTTTTAAAAATATTATTAATTTATTGTTATTTCGAAAGCAGACAAATACATATCCTTTTTAAAAACATAATAATCTAACAAATTTCATAAAACTAATAATAAGAAAACAAAATAAAAAAAACAAAACAAATTGTTATTCATTTTAAGTTTTTGTTTACGTTTTATCTTATATAATTATAATTAATAATTATATATCTTATATATTATATATATACAATAAAATATTAAGAGTATAATGTTTCATAATAATTCATCTACAATTATTCTACATCAAGATACACAAAATTTGAAAATTCGAGGCAATTTTTTTCGTATTCTGTTGAATCTCTTGAATATTCTTCGAATTCTTTTCATAAAATAAAGTAATAAAAATAAATAGTTGAAAGAGAGAATATTGATTTTTGCTTTATTTAACGAAATGAAAAATAAAAATAAAGACTAGCTTTCTAAAACAACACAAAGATATTTAATTGTTACGTTAATGAAAAGAACATTATTACATTTCTCATGTATTCGTATTGTCTGATGATGATTAACGATAGATTATTGATCCAGTAATGTTTCCAGTAACGTTAGCAAACATCAAATCGGAGAATAAAACTCATTTTTTTTCTTGTTCTTTCTTTTTTTTTTTTACAAGTGAAGCAAAAAAAAAATCCTTTTTTAAAAATGTTATGAAATGAAAGATTTTTAAAGGTTAGATTTAATATTGCTGTATTTGTATTGGAGAGAAAATAAAAAATGATCAGAAGAAAAAGTACAGATGGAAATTTAAGTGTAAACAATCTTATTCCCCATCTGTATTAAGATAATTCAAAAACTATAAAAGCGAGGGAGTGGAAGCTTTAGTTGGTTTAAAGAACTTCAAGGAAGATTCCTTTGATATCAGTGTATATTGGGGCCATAAATAATCAGATGAGAGACAGAAAGGGCCTACTAACATTTTGAGTAAATCAAAAAGTAATTTCATCTTTTATGTATAGATGAAATTGCTTAATGAGTAAAAACTTTAGACTATATATAATTAAAGCGCTATTATTGCAGTTAATAACCAACCATTAAATCTATTGGAAAAGATAAAAAGTTACTGATGGGAATGGATTCTTCATCATTTGTTTGAATTTTTACCCATGAGGGTTTTGAGAATTATATTAAAAAAATGATGTCAATCCTCAACATCGAATCATATTATTTTTAATACATGTTTACTTATGTTGATATTTTAAGTAATTATATTCTTTCAAACGTAGAATGTAGTACAAGGAATGTTCATTTTTATGTTTCTTAATGATGAAAACAAAGAGTTTAATACTTTGAATATTCATTATTGGATAAAAAAAAAATCTCTATTCCGAAAATGTTTCGTAATCGATTAGTTAATTATAAATCTTTGCCAATTAATTAAAAATAGCTTTAGGGAATTTTATTTCTGTGAAAGTTTGATATTTGAGACATCCACTAATTAAGATTGAAGTTTGAATTATTTATTATTTTTGTTGAAACAAAAGATCAGAATATTATATTACTATTACAAAAAAATGTTAAAAGTTTCCTCCTTTTTTAGTAAATTTTGAAAAAAACGTTTTGTTAATCCTACTTTTCAGTTTAAGAATAAATTGTCGGATATCTTAATTTCCTTTTTTTTAATTTTTTTTTTATATTTTTTCGCCCCCCCCCCCTCTAAAAAAAAAAAGTATTGTTTTGGAGATTTGATTAAAAAAAGCACAAATTCCTGCGCTTTTGTAATCATTTGACAAAGTCTTTCTATTATCCATTATTACGGTTGTAAAACTTATTAATGGGACAATAAAAAAAAAACCAAACTACTTTTACAAATAAAGTTTGCGCTGTTCCACAAGTTAAAATTTCATTACTAGAATAGTAAGGCGATGGAAATAAAGATAATACAGCTTTAATTAAACAAAGGTACACAGTAACGGATGATCGAAAAATAAGAAACAAAGCCTATCAATTGAAATAAAACCATAAAAACTTGCTTTGAATTTATTAGCAAGAAGTGTTGTATTTTCTTCCGTATAAACGCAGAGATACAATTTTTTCGTCGGGAGACATTTTTTTTCCTAATGCCTTGCATAAAACTTTGCGTTCAAATAGGGCAACAGTCATTATAACAAGCCACACTTTTGAACTGCTTTTATCTATATCTTAGGAGGAAACGCCTTTCTTGTAAGTGTTATTTTCCTTATTCGAAATGAAACTCCTTATTTCTATTTTCGATAGTATGTTGAGATAAAGAACTAATATTATACTACTACTAATAATAGTAACAACAACAACAACAATAATAATAATAATAAGAAGGAACGAATAAATGAATTTAATAACATTAGCAGTTGCATCTTTTTTTTTGTTTTGGGAGAAAAGTATTCATCTTTCATCTTAACTTCTTAGTACAGAGAATGACATTCATTGAACAAGTATAATGGAGCATGCGCGATATGATCTACTTTCCGCTGGTAGTATATTTGTGGTTGTGTATTGGTCTTCAGCTACATTTCAACTATTTTCGATATTGTGGTTAAACTATTCAGTATATGTAACTTAGAAATGGAGGGTCAGTTCAGTAAAATAAATCGATACTGAATACGATACGATCGATTTATCGTACCTTAAGAAATCATGGTTAATTAAAGGTATTTGGGTTTTTTTCTTTTGTTGAAATCGTTCTTCTAGTTATTTCAGTGTTTGAAAGATTCATCACTGAATATTTCGTACTGTAGCTGTTCGAAACCCTAACAAAGACATCAAATTCTATGGAACGTTCCTAACTGGCTTTTATATTTGGAATAATTATTTAATATATTCTGAAGTCAAATTTTGAAAATCCTTTTAATTTTAGTTAAAAAAAATGAAGAAAACTGGACTGAGTTTCAATCTTTCTTCTTACGTTCATTCAAGAAACACCGCCTGGAGGTGTTGCTTCCCTGCAATACTCGCTTTACCATATCACAGACTTATTGTTCGACAATCCAATATTCCTTCCAAACAGGTGTTGTATTTTTGGATAGTAAGGAGAGGAAGTTTTCGAATTAATTTTATATAAGTCTGTATGTGTGTTTGTTGTTTCTCTAAATTATTATAATATTTCAAAATCGATTTTTTTTCTTTTTTTTTTTTTTTGTAATCTCTCCGAAATTTCAAATCACTGTGAAAAACATCTTTGAAAATAAACATTGTAAAATATGAATTTGTTTAATTATGAGGAGTGTATTTTTCACAGTTCGAAATCACTTTGAGTTCGCTTTGATTACCGTTTGCAATGAAAATTATTTTATGCTTTATTTCATTAGCTTAAATTGTCAATTTTCCATATTCTATGTTATTTCTTTTAGAATTCTGCATATCTAATATTTGTATGCTGCGTATACATATATGAAATTCATGTAATAAAAGTACGTGAAAGTTAGCGGGACTCCGTCCTGCTAAATCGAATTCACACCTGGTCATTTTGAATGGAATTGACAGTGGCAAAATAATGTTGAATTAAAATCCAGAATTATTGATTAATCAAATAAAAATAATTTCACAGAATTATAATTTTTTCATTACTGTAGTTAAAAATTACTTTCAGTAAGTCAGCTTTTCATATTTATATATCCTATAATATAAATCTTAGATTATTATATTATATAATAATACAACATTATTAATTACAATAGAATATTACTACAGTAAAATTGAGATATTGCTTAATATCTCAATCTTAAAATTATTATTATTAGGTCATAATTTTTGTCTCAATTATAAAATAATTTCGTATGTTACTTTTTTAAAATTAAAGGATTAGACATCATATCTTACAATTAATTTTTAAAGCCTAAAGTATATTTCTGTTATTTTAAAACATTTCTGGACGTTGTTAAAAAGCGAATTATATTGCATGCACAATATTTGAATAAAATAATAATAATCGTAAGATATAATGAAGTAAAACAAAAGTGCTAACTGTAATGGAAATTCAAAGAAAACGAATCAATAAGGAAAAAAAAACTCAGAATTCTTGAAATAAAACAACAAAATTTAGCTCTTATTAAAGACTGAAAATTGTATCAAATAATCGTAATTATATATATATATAAGAATAAATTAATCTTAAACAGATTGAATGAACCATACATTTGTTAAAAATATAAAAAATAGATAAAAGATTTTAAGAAATTAATTATTTGCGAATATATGTGATAAAAAGAAATATACAAAAAATATTTCCTAAATTGCTTTGTTACAAATTCACTTATTACATATTATTCTCAGGGTTTTTTTTTATGTTAAAATAAATCTATTTATAAAAAGATTAAATACATCTTACAGTTCGATATGCAGGTCTTTACCTTTTTATTATTTTTTTTTTTTTCTAATTGAAACTTTTCGCAAATAACATTCAAGAGTTTATTTCTTTAAAACAATAGAAGTATAAATTATCATAGGATTTTAATGATATTGTTACGATATTTAGCTTTATGTATTTAATAACATTAATACATATTTTAATTTTAATAATTTTTAGTGGAATTTTTATTCTCTTCGCTCTTATCTGATTTATTTTTTACTTTAAAGAAATATTTAATGATAAAAATTTAGTTTTCGTATTGAAAAGCTTTCAACGCTAATGAAGATTTTATAAGGCTTTTGTAAATCCTTTAATTTTTTTCATTGCTTTCACCTTGGAGTATCAGGGAAGTTTCAATTTAAAAATTTTATTTAGTTTACTGAGAAAATCAATGTTTTCATGACAACTATGATAGCTTATGCAACAAATCCAACAGTATTTGTGTTTTTGAATTTCAACTCTAAGATAATTTCCTTACTGATAATTTTAATTTAACCCAAATATGAAGAAATTAATGTAACATTTTTTATTTAAAAAAATAAAAGTTTGTTTATTCATTTTTTTTTAAAATTTAAATGAAAAATTCCTCCTGAAATCTGCCTGCCATGAGATGCTATTTTCTTTTTCTTTGACTGACTGTGATGAATGATGCCATTGGTTCGGTGTTCGTTGGCCGCACACAGCGATCCACAGCCTCTTTAACCGATGGAGGGGGAGGTTCATCACGCGCTTCCTTCCGCAAATTATCGTTCGTTGTAACGGGGATCACAGGAAGCGAGGTGAGAACGAGGCGACAGAGTACGAGGGATCTCCCTCCGCCCTCCCTCCCCCGTCCTAAAAGAACCTACGCGGCCGCTATGACGTCATCCTGATAACTCTGGCCCGTCCATTCGAGGGTTCACCACCCGCCTTTGATGACAAGTGCCTCCACCGCAAATGGGTGCATTTATGGCGGTCGATAGGCCTAAATTAGCTTTGTCTAACTTGGTACCTACCTTCAATCTCTGGGGCCGAAGTTCATCGGGGTCCGGTGGAGTTGGGGGCACGGCCTCTGCTGTCACGGACCGGTGAACGGGACGGTCTCTGGCTTGGGAGGGTGTTAGCGACGTCCCTCTTCGCAGCGGGAACGCATCCGTAGCACACGGTTGGAATGCCGATTACTTCGTCCTGTACTAACCCTAACCTCCCGCTCAAGTACCCCTGGAGTCGATGATCGATTTTTCGTTCTCTTACGAGTCCCGTCGTTCGAGGGGCCAACGCCCCCCTCGGAAACAAATTAAATGATCCCTTCTCCGCGAGTCCACTCGAAAGGGACCGTTGACGACCAAGGGGTCGTCGTTAGGTGGGTTGGTGGGAAAGTTAGAGCGACACGGGAACGTTTTTACTCTGGCACCTCGGTTAGAGGGTAGCTTTAGTAAGTGACGAAGATAATCAGCTTTTGCTCGTTTCGTTTCGGGCCGTGCCCACTCCGTCGTTCGAGGGGGGGAGGAGGAGGGGTCGGTCCCGATTCTAGAGAACCCTCGATTTGCATTAAGGCTTTCTCGAATGGGAAACAACCGAAGACAAAGGAGGACGGAGGGAATATTAATCGCTCCGCCCGGGCTCAGGCTTCGATAGCATCCGGTCCCGGGAAATGGGGAGCTCCAGTTTAGTCATTCGATCGATCCGCTTCATTTCGGGTGTTATTGTTACTCTCTGGATTATTGCATCCGAGCAGAATAAAGAGCATAGGGCAGAAAAGGGAATCATCGACGAACACTCGTTCTCCATCCGACGAAGCAAGAAAGATTTTTATTCTAAGCAAGAATCCAAAACACAGATGAAAGCAAGATAAGCACAAGCAGTAGATAGACACAGTGAAAACATAAAAATAGACAATTAAATCCATACTTGGCAAAAGTCAATGAGAAGACAGTTAATTGTAGATAACAAAAGACTGGATACAAGAGAAAGATTGATGAAGGAAGAATTAAAGCGTAAGAAAATTGTTGAAAAGAAGAAAACATAAGGAAAAATAACAATGAGGAAGATGGAGCTCCGAATGAAAAGCTATTAACTTACATTACATTAGTATTCAATCCAATTTTCCTACAAACACAACAGTTAAATCCCAAGACCAGATGTCGTCAATCGACTGTCCTAAAGAATAACTATTTTTTAAGGAATTAAACAACTATTTGGAGCGTCTACTGTCTTATCGATCACCAACTACAAACAATATCGTAAACTAGAATTTTATTGATAGTAACTCAATTAAATATTAAATTATATCAAAGGGACGGAACTAAAAAAAAACAGTATGATGTGAAATTGCGTAGATAGCATACTGTTAATGATGTCACAACAATGTTGATAGCTTATATCGTATTATATTTACTCTTCAAAACATATTAGCATTTTAAACAGTATTTAAGTATGAAATATTTCTCTTGTACCAGATAATATTTTTCTTTACTATTATTAACTGCTATTAACTACTTTTGAGCTTGTTCTAACTCTTGACCGAATTAAAACTCTCTATTTTAAACTAATTTACCAATTCATAGCCGATACTTTTTCTTCCATATTTCTTTTAACTTAACAATGAAATATAATCTACAAATAAACTTTGAAAACAATTTCCTGACATTTTTTCAGCAGATAGATTAATAAGTACTGTCAATACCAGCAAATCAGATAAGTGCGACCTTTTTTACCGAATATATTAATTTGTAGTCGTGTGGTGGATCAAACATATTCCTACATATTAGCCACCAACCCGCTGTCACTTCTCTGGTCTCATTACCTATTAATGCTTGGAGAGTTCATCATAAAAACATCATCAAAGATTCACCACTTTTTTATAGGTTGTCGATCTTTATACCGCATTGCGTAATTACTTACGAACTTCATATCATATGAATTAGAATTTCCAATAAAACTAGAGCCAAAACTATTGGCTACAACTTGGTAAAATTGATTTTTCGTGTCTGTCAATGATAGCTACGGATGTAAAGATTAAAAAAAAGTACATATATGAAGATGACAAAAAGAGAACCAAACACTGTCAATCTCGTTTTGTTGTGGCTTAGTTACTATCAAAAATTATATCTTAGTCAGTGATGCAAATAGATAATATCTGTGAATATCCTGTAACATTATGTTATTGAATAGATCTAAACAATTATATCTTATGATTTCAACTTTTATCGATCCTAGAATACTTTACCACATGCTAAACTAGGCTTTCTTTGGTAGTAGAATAATTAGTTTTTAAATTTGTATCAAAACAGAAGCAAACTGGAAAAGAAAAAAAAAATGGGTTTATTATCTTTTAAATCAAACAAGTCACGCAATGAGGCTGAACTAAAAATTGCACGATATTTAACATTTATAAGTCATTTTTGTGATTTTATGTAATTATATTATCTATTTAGATTGAAGATACGTATGATTGTCAAACAAAAGTTATACTATAAAAATTTGATTATAATAACTATGTTTTGTTTGTAAATTTTTTGTTTAACATTGTTTTCCCAAATCCATATATTTTCTCTTGTACTGTGTAACGCAAAATAAAACGGGAATAGCTTAGGAAGAGATAGAAGAGATAGATGCATTGCTGTGCGAAATAGCTAATAATTATTTTTACTTAAAAATGGAACAGAAATACTCTTCACGATGTAACTTGACTTAAAGAAAATGAGGCTAATATTTCTCATGATTTTGTCGGTACTACTGAAACCTGAAATTCCCCCGATAGAATATATTAGGCTTAAAAGCAACACAGATGAAAGGGATCGGAAGGACTTGGAAAGATTTTCTTAGAAACTGTAGCGAATCAGGAATAACACTTACTAAGGAAGCCTACATCCTGATTTTAATATATAAAAAGAAGAAAAGGAAGAGAAAAGAACACAAAGACATAAATATAAGTTTAATTATTTTTAATAAAAAAGATTATTAAATAACGTATCAACTAGAAATACAGGGTAGTCCTGAAATGGTTAGCCAAACTTGAAGGCCCGATGCAACGCAGCAAAATAACGAAATAGCCCATATGAACATGGATGAGGAAATGCTTTGTTCATACGTTACAGAATGATTAACACGTACTTAAGCTGTAGTGCAGGCATTGTTAGATGAGGTGTTCGAAGTGTCTTCCACCAGCCTCAACGAATGCGTCACAGCGTCGTCGTGAGAATTGCCAGACATGCTCTAATAAGCCAGGGTACCCTGAATTGCCTAACCATTCAGTTACGTAAAGTTTGTACTTTGGAAACCGGTATAACGTGCACTAGCGTTTTCAGATAGCCCCAGAGATAAAAGTCCAGAAGATTAAGTTTGGGGGAGAGTGTAGGAGAGTGTAGGACCACCCTGTAAGTAATATTAAAACCCAGTAAAGCTAAATATATTTTCAATAACTTCTTCCTTTAAACACAAAGTTTTTTTCACTGTTTTTTCACTATAATAAGAAAAACTTACGATGGGATCACCACAGAATAAGAGATTGTAACTTTCAATTTGCGGAAGATATTTTACTGCAGTTCTCGTTTCAACTGGAGAATATTATCCCAAATATTCGGGAAAGGGAAAGGATCCATTGACAACGATTCCTTAGACCTACTAAATCGTTATAGCACTTTTAGTGAACATCGCCACAACTTGTTCACCAGATGAAGGGGGATTGAACCTCGTACTGAATAAAGCGCATTGAGTTTCTTTAGTTTTGGTGAAGTCTTCTCGTCAAGAAAGTCAAATGTCTTTTCCTAAGCCAACACCGGAGAAAACGTCTCTGTATTCGACTTCTTCCAGTTTTCGTCGCCTTCTCCTTCCAATAGCATCTCTCATTATCTGTTTTTTTTTTGTGTGTGTGTATTTTTCCGCGCACATAACAATGGAAATGCACATGAGCGCTATTAAAGCCATTCAACATTCCTTGATTAAGATAAAAGTGTTTATCAAAATATTTTTCAAGTAATTTTATAAACTAACTTGGAGGAATTTGTATAATGCTATGAAGTGCAATTTCTTTTTTTACAAAGTAAATACATAAACATCGTTATAATTATATTTACCACAAGCTATTAAATAAAATTTAAACTCTGAAAATAAAAAAAAATAATATTTAGAAGTTAAAGTACCCCATTGTAGGCCTAAGCAGGCCTTTGGGTCGCGGAAGGGAAGGCTTCTGGCGATTCGTGGTCAAAGGGACTAAGTTGAAGTCAGCCTTAGCCCCGGGAAAGAAACTCGGATCCGTCTGAAGGAGAATTCAGCGTGGAAAAATCCCCAACCTCCGCCTGTATCGGGGATCGAACTCTGTTCCTCCGGGCAACAGCCAAGTAATTATTTCTAAATAAATTTGGCAAGAATTTATTTTTTAATCCCCCTAAGAAAATTTATAAGTAGAATAAAAGAATATACGATTAAGAATTTAAAAAAATAATCATTAAATAAATAAATAAATAAATAAATAAATAAATAAATAAATACTGTATAGTTTCGTATTTGTTTCGTCGAATGATATTTTGAATTAAATGTTATAAAGTAACAATTGTAAAAATTTAATTTTAAGTCAGAAAAAATTAAAGCATGCTTCTCCTATTCTAGTGCAACGCCAGTTGTATTTTCAAACTTACTGAATGCAGAGGGAATAAGAAAATATGACTGAAATATCTGTACTAATTTTTTTTAATTTTTTTCCAACGTGGTTTGTAAAATCAAACCATTAAATTCTAGAAATATACTAGATAAAAATAGAATAGGAAATTGCTTTGATTTGTCAAATTAAGGCTTTTGAAGTAATTCCTAAGTTATTAAGTTCAGTAAAAAAAATATTTCTTTGCGTTAACGCAATAACTCAGACTAAAACTTGTGAGAAATTGTAAATATATTTTACTTTTATTTTGTAATAAATGACTTTATATGTAAATCCACTGGTTGTCTCTATTATAAGCAAAAACCTTGCAACCCTACGAATCACCTTTACAAGTACGGTCACCTTTAATAAAGGATCAGGTTTATTAAGAAGGTAGCAGATATTCGACAGTGATTCTAAGAAATGCCTCAGATCGTTTAGTTATAAAGATAGCTATTCATGCAACAAAACATCGCGCAAATTTGTAAATGTTGACAACAATGCCTCTCCAAATCCTTGGATAGGATTTACAAAGCTGTCTGATTCCAGCCCTTCTTGAGGTTCACTCCAAAATCTCCGTCTTCCATCGGTACAAAATAATTTATAGAGAATTGTTGGACCAAATCGCTCTCTTCCACTACTCTAATGTCCGATCAGGACGTTGCTGGTACTTTTCTAAGCTTATTTTTCTGATGTTCGCTGAGTCTAGTTCTCCCAGAGGACTTTCAGTTTCTTTAACTCTTTGCTTATGGTCAGTCGATGGACTCCGCACTTCGTCGACATCACTTGCGGCACACCTGTTCCTCAGTACAATCATCCTCAGAACACGGCGATCACTCTGTGCAACTATAGTTTCAGACCAATTTTATACTCACATGGATGTGAGGGATTCACTTGCCTTCGAGTAGTGAAAAACTTTCAAGATGGTTGCTTTTGGGATGTCAGATACTTCTTTTGTTTTGAATTGTGGTTCCTGCTTGAAATGCACGTTATACGTCTTAGGAGCTTTTTAGGCCTTTTCTATATTATAATATTGCATTTTCTCTATTTTGTACATGAGCAACGCAACCGAATAGGTGGTAGGTGGTAACTACTTAAAAAAACAACACATTGTTATCTGAATTAGCCCGTGTCATCTTTGCATTTCCTTACGATCTTGTTTTTCGATAACGAAAATCTTAGTTTAAGATTTCTTCGTATTTTTCAGGTTAGTACACGTGCAGAAACATATAATTATACTGTAATTCTATAGTTATTTTATACTGTAATTGTATTTTATATTACAACTTTTATATAAGATATTAAAAAATACTGAAAAATATTGAAAATAAGCAATTTTGTTTTTCTTTTTTCTAATATCTTTAGCAAATTCATCCCTATTCGCTCAATGGTTTCTTTTTGTTGAGAGATAGCTTGAATTTCAAGAATCCTTTTTCTTATGATCCTTGTTAAATATAATACCATTATGTGATGGAGGTAAGAACAGAAATGCTTTTCTATCTACATACGGAAAATCTCTTTTCTATGTATGGAAAAGACAGATTAGCGTTAAATCTTCTTCACTAAATTTATTAACTTGCTGTTCCTATGATAGAGACCCTGATAATTCTTTTTTTAATTGATGTATTAGAATTGGACGGTTTGTCTGCATAATACGGGTTTAATTCAACTAAATTCATCAACTGTATACAGGAAATTTAAGTTAGTTGAATTAAACCCGTGTTTAATTTCCTGTATATAGTTGATAATGAACAGAGTGGAAGAGTTTCCTGCATTACATCTTAGAGTTAAAGGAAGTTTCTTATTCCTATGACAATAAAAACTGGGCACACCTGGAATGGTAAGAGTAGATTTTAACGTGTCCCCAATATCCAATAGCCAGCATTCAGTTGCCAACATTTAGTTGTATAAACAATATTTTCATTTCGTTCAAGTTTTCCGAATCGATTCGAAAATATTTCTTGACAAACCTGAAATAAAGAAAATTTCTGCTACATTGACATTCTTTTGGATTTACTTATTATGGGGATCCTGTTAATGAACGAAGATATCTGCGTAAATTCTTTGAAATCGATATCGAGTTCTTGAACCAATATTCTGATCGATTATTCTTTGGAATATCTGATTTAAAACAGTTGGAGTAAACTCTGATTTAAAACAGCAAATATCAGATAATCAAGGACTTCAAGAGGAAAAATTTCCAATTTTTTTCAATTTAAAAAAAAAAAAAAAATAGCAAAGGTAAAACAGAACTTATTTTTTAACAGCTTAATAAACCTATAGAAAGCAAACATCTGGAAAACAATTTCGTACAATAAAGACTTAGTCACAAACATACTACATAAACTTTACTTAACCAAAAAAAAACATAATATTATATTATAAAGGAAAATTTTCAAATCCTTTACAGCGGCTTCTCCATCAAGCCAAAAATTCAAATACAAATGCCAAAAACAGAAAATAAACCATTTGAATATATAACAAAAACGCCATACCATTAACGAGAAATACAACCACAGCAATTTTAAAGGAAAATTAAAATTAAATTTAAAGGAAATTGAAATTATTACAGTAAAATAACTGCATACTAAAACTTATTTCAGCGTTGTATATTACTTAAATGACGAATTGTCCCTTCTTGCAATTATAAGGAAGTTCCTGTATTCGGGAGACGTCCTGATATATTTCTGAACGTCTTCTGAACACAGACGATCTTTAAGAAGAAAAGATTGTGATAGATTGAAGTGGTGGAATAGTGCTTAATATTTTGCCATAATCCTGTAAAGGAAGTTCAGATTCTTTATTTTGAATCGGATGATAAAAAGAGGAAAATTATAGACGCTCTATGTATTCGGATTTTTGATGGCATCAATAGAAATCAAGGTTTTACTATTGATAATATCTTTATATCTTTGTCAAAAAAACAATGCGTCATTTAAATAATACACAACGTTGTATTAAGTTTCAGTAGTCTGTTATATTATTGTAATAATTTCAATTGTTATTTTATTTTCCTTTAAAATTGTTATAAAGTCGTTGCTAATGCTACGTCCTTTTTTGTTACGTATTCAGGTTTTCTTTTCTATTTAGCGCTTTTTTATTTTGAATTTTTGGCTTGATAAAGAATTCGCCGTAAAGGGTTCAAAAATTTGCCTTTGTAATAGTGTTTTTTTGATGGAGTAAAAAGTTTAAACAATTTCATAATCAAAAGACTACTAATATAATTCAAGATAGTTACAGAAGATTGTATAATCGAGACGTTTACTAAAACTGTGTTGATAACACTGCAGATAGATAAATGAAAGTAAAAAAACAAAACTGAGTAATATTTCGACTTATAAAATATCCCACTCCACTCTCTTGTTTATAAGGGAGGTAGATCTTTATATTTCGAGGTTGTTGTTTGAAAAGCTCCTTATTTTTCTTTCATGTAACGTTTTCAAATTAGTCATTGTTAATTTTTTTTTTATATTTTGTGTTTAAAAAAACAATTGCTAGTTGGCTTATGTTTTTATGTAGCACAACATAATTAGCCCAGTAAAAAGAAACTTAATTCTAAGGCCATTCTTTACTGTAATCACTACTCTATCAAAAACCCAACATATCCCTTCTGTTATCGGTTCTTATTCAATTCGAGTTTTTGGATTATGAATCTTAAGACTCTTTACAGCAATCGAAGGCGATGATTCCTTCTCCTCATTAAAAGACAGTTCTCCATTGAACAGAAACTACGAATCTTTTGACGAGTGTCAAAGAATCAGGATTGGTGATGGGACTGATGATTATCCACCATTTCTGGGAATCAAAACATATGTTGGTAATTGCTTTATCTCGAGGAAAATCACTCTGTCCTGTTCTGTTGTTCATGACACTAAATTGCTTCATCGTCATTCTCTGTACCAGTGTCCACTTTGTCTTTCTAAAAATACGACTGACTTCAAAAATAACTTTCTTTCTGATTCTGTAGCTTTCATTGGCTGATTTCCTTCGATACCACGTGATCGTTTTGCGAGTTACATAAAGACTGAAAAGATGAGCCTGGCATGATTAACCAATAATTGACATTAATTAAGCTCAGATTCTTTTTTCCAGTCTTCTTATTTAGAATTTTTTTTTCAAGTATTGCTTCTGCTATTTTGAAGATTACAGCGTCTTATTATTTTAGATAAAATGATCGTTTGCGTCAGGAAACAAAAATTATGAGCGCAATGACCTTGAAATAAAAATATTATTTCCCAGAGAGAAATTGCATATGATGGTTATTTCACATCAGCCTCTGAAAAAGGGAATTCATTTGGATCAGTCACTGATTCTCCCCTTTTTTTTTCACCTGAGAAGCAGCTCATTCTTAATTAAGCTTTACGAAATAAGTTATTTTCATATACCTATTTTTTTTTTAATTAAAAAATTATTCTAAAGAAACTTTCATATTTTTATCCATCTTTTCTCTCGCACTCTTTATTTATTTTTGACTAAAGGACAATGGGCACAAATGTATGGGAAGTTGTCCCACCCTATATAGTAATAAGATATATATTTTCAGAAAGATCTCCTTAAATAGAACATATTTTATTATTACGACTCGTCTCAATTATTAGTCCGTTCGGAGTTATATAAGTGTAGATGTGACTATCTAGTTGACATCGTAATTCTCGAATTTATTATTTAATTAATTTTTAATAATTATTATACGTAATTAATAATTAATATTACCATTTATTTCAAGTAAATAATAGTTATTTACTTGTAATAAATGAAAATAATATTTACTCTTACTGAAAATAATTACTAAATGATAATTAATTAAAACATCCGGAAATTAAGATGTCAACTAGATAAGTCATATTAACTGTCGCGGTGCTCGGCTTCCCTGCAACCCGCACTCACCACAACATAACATAAGTCATATCTAGAATTATATAACTCCGAACGGACTAAAAATTGAGACAAGTCGTAATAACAAAAAATGTTCTATTTACGGAGATCTTTTCTTACGTGTATATCTTATCGCTATACAGTGGTGGGGCAGATCTGCCCATTCTCCTTTTTATTTTAAAAAAAAACAACAAAACTAAAATATGATTTGGGAGACATTTAAAACATTGAAGTTTCTCTTCAAAACTGAATATTTTAGTGGATTTGTTTTAAGTCAGGAATTGTTCAATATTTTTGAACAATTTAGGAAAAATACGAAAATCTTTATGTTATTTATTTTTTTTTTTCACATGTTCGATTATTCCTTTGCTTACCTCTCGACGTACGCCAAAGATTGAGAACCGCTGGATTAATCCAAAAAACGAGTATTACGATAAAAAAAAAAATTATATTTCTAATTTAAATCTTGATTTTTGCTTTAATTACCTCTTGCAAAAGTTGGTCACCTCGTTAAGATTTATTTATTTTTTTTTTTTTTTAATTTTCAATTATATTTACAGCTATTGTGGTACGTTTGTGTTTGACTTTCCCTTTCAATTACAATGGTGCTCAATGCAATTGATTTTTCCTCACCTAAAAGAAAATGCAAGTCCAGAATGCAAAAAAACTAAAAGTAATAAATTTCTAATTTTTTGTCATGAGTTCCGTCAGCAAAATGTATTCCGTCAGCATATGTCAGCAAAATGTATCCGGCGCTAAATCATACTATTTATTTTTAAAATGAACTTAAAGAAAGTGTTTTTATATTTTATACACGAAAGGCATTTTTAAAAATTCTGTTCTTTTTAATATTAAGAATGATATAATACCGGATGTTTTATAAAGAATAAACGGAATCTAAATATAAAAGGAGAGAATTAATTTATTTGCTACAACGTTATTGTGAATAGAAAAAAATTTACAATGGTTTAGGAAATAGATACTTGGAAAGATGTTTTATTTGTCAGAATTCAACCAAAGTTAAAAAATCTGAAGATAAACATTCAAAATGGATCGCTCTCTGGAAAGAGTCGTTTTATTAAGTCACTATATAACAGAATACCTTTAACCCTATTTTTATTTTGAAACTTTTTAATTTAGGTATTAGGAGGAAATTCAGAAAACTAAATAAATAAATAAATAAACTTACTGCGACGTCATTTCATAGATTTATATTAAATTAGTAGAATAACATGATTTTTTTTATAAATTTTACTGATATTAATGATTAATATGATAAACTTGGAAACTATTCCCAAATGAAAAATATTTGCTTCTGAATAGCTTCTGGAATTTCATTTTGTTAAATTGGAATAAGATCAGTGATTTGTAAAAACATGAAATGCTATAGAATTAAAAAAAAGTTTAATTGATGAAATAAGGATTTTATAACGT
>JAFIDM010005346.1:16239207-16266506 GCA_023159025.1 Thereuonema tuberculata
AAAAAAAAATTAAACTTTTATTAGAATTTTAGTTGAAACGTGGAGTAGCCCTTACAATCAAAGAAATGACAGGTTGACTGTCTTCCTGGCAACTTTCATTAATCTTCTCCTTCTCATTGTAGGATATAATCAAAGAACATTCTTTGGATGTAATAGAAAGGAATCACATACAAAGTATTCAACGACTTAAAAAGAGATTAAGAAGAATGTTTCTTACTTAACACCTGATAACATTTGAAAAGATTCTTTTAATGTAATATTATAATAAAATCTCTCTCATTAGGACTTAAAGGAGAAGATTTGAATACATTTCTAAACATTATAGCATCAGTTCATAAAAGATCAAGAAACTTTAAGCAACATATTTAGCCCTTATCCAAAGTAACTGTTCTTTCAGTGTTTTTTGTAAGAAGAAATGTCCTCTGATCAATCTCAAAGAAAACATAATGTAAGAATTCAAATTGAAATACGTATTTTAAAAAGAGTATAAAAAAAATATTTAAATTAACATTTACAACAAGTCTATCGTTCTTTTAGTAAAACAAATATTAAATACTAAATTATAAATAAGGCAAATTGAGATCCGAATTAGCATGGTCTTTTTACATGTTGTCGTAACTCAGTTTTCAACACAATTTTGCCGTCATTGAAATTTTATAAACCTTAGATGGATGTATATATTAAATTATTGAATGTAATAAAAAAATTAATATCCTATATTAATATCGTTCTTATTTATAAGTTTTATAGTAACAGAGTTGCTAGTTTTAATTTTTTATTCTCTACATTTAATAGTTTAAGTGCAAAGGAGTCGTTAAATAAATAAATTATCTGAGTGAAACATGACTAGATCTAATGGCCCTCGTGCGATTATTATTCGCTAAATTATAATATAATAAAATTTCAAGACATTGTTGTGTCATTAAGAAGGTTTTCCAATATTTAAGCTTCTTGTTCTACTGTCAAAATTCTAATTGCAATGGTCCAAGAAGTTATTAAAATCTAACTGTAAGCCAGTTATTGATTTTATAAGATAATTTTGTTCTACCTTATAAAAAACTGGACTATATTGAGTATCCCTCATACGAACAATTTCATATTACTTCATTTTATGTTGTTAAATGCTGATTTTTTTAATGAAACAAGAGCAGCCAAAGCGGACAGTTGGACTTCGGGAACCAATATATTTGGAATATAATAGATTGAACAAACTCTACAGTTAAGATACATACATTTTTCTAAACTCTACTCGTGTACAGATATCGCAGAATAGAAGGACAGTCATATTACATTGGTTTGATCTTGATATTCACAGGAACTAAACCTTACAGTTCGACCTTTTGGTATACGAAGCTGACAAATGGATATTCTACATTGGTAAATGCAGATTTCCTTCGATTCGGAACTTCGAAATATATTCGCTATTTTGTTTTTCTTATAAGTGGTTCCCGATATAGCATTTCAGGGTCTAGTTCATTTTGGAATATTTCTTAATGAAAAGCAGTTGAAGCAGATGAAGTTGAACTTATTAACAAAACTGAATCGTTCAGAATTCTTCAAAAAAACTATACCGGCGTTTCCAAACAAAGAGATTAAAGAATAAAGCAGGATTTTTAATGCCTTTTTTGTTTTTATTTCTCAACCTTATTTTAATTCAAGTTTCATATTCCTGTTTAAAATTGGCAGTCATTTTAACACTATTCTATGGGGAAAAAAGTTTAAGTCTGTTTTTCATCTATTTGTTTAATTTTTATGGCTTTAGGAACTTAGAAGTAAAATTTAATATTTGAAATTAGGCTAAACGTTGTCTTCTTGGAAGACTTTCTCACCGCAGTCGCTGTGTTCTCGTTGCTTTTGGAATTATTCCTGGGAATGTCAACTACATGGACGGGGGATGTTTCGTTCTGTGTGGCTTGTTTCAACGATTGCACAGCGAAATGGAAACTGCGACATTCGTAATTGGAGACTTTGTGATCGTTGTGAATTTTGCCGAGAAGAAACTCGTAGACAGGTAGGGTGAGGTTGATTATGTATTCCTTGTTAGCACGAAGAAGAACAGGAGAAGGAAGTTCTATGTAGATCTTCGCCTCTTTGAGCAGAGAGGCATACAACGGCTTCCACTTGACTTCCGCAATAATATTGTCGTAGAGATCGGAGACAAACAGATGGAGGCCTCCGCAGTAGCTGCCACTCACTTGGCCGCGGACACCATGGAGGTTGAAACCGAGTAGTACGACGTCTTGGTGGACGGTGAGACTGAGTTCCTCCCGCAGCGAAGGTGGAGGAAGTGACGAAGGAGGCTCAACGGCGGCCAAATGTGCTCGGGCCCTTCCACTTACAGCGGCCGAGTAAGTGTCGTAATATTTCCGCTTCCACGTGCTTTTCTTTCCTTTAAGGGATTCCGGTGGGGGCACCCGAATGTCTCCGCAGATTCTGGCGAGCAGGTAGCGGCTGACCTCTCCCGGAAGCATACCGCACGTGGCAGGACCGTCAAGGAACTCGTCGAACGCCATGGCTAAGTACTGGACGGAATAAAGCACACTGCCGAGAACGTCGCGTTGGTTGTCGGAAGTGATGGGAATCCTCCTCCGCTCACATTCCTGCCGCGACCATCGACTCAGAGCTCTGAAAACGAGCATCTCGGAAGAGATTTGTAAATGCTCCCGCGAACAGATCATCTCCAGAATGCTGAAGTTCTGATGGTCGAGTGCGGTCGAGCTGAGAACTCTCTCCGCTTCTCGATCAATCGTTTTGAGACACTTGAGCAGAAGAGGTCCCATATATTCCACACCATAAAGTTTTACCTCTTGATAAACATCCACTACATTCTCAGCAGCGACGCACTGTTCAATAAACTCCAAACAACAAATGGACAAATGGTGAATCATATATTTCTGAGCTCCATATAAAATGTCCAAAGCGTTACGAACAGACAATAAACGAATATTATCAGTGTAGATGTATCTGAAATTAAAAAGAAAATAATTTTAAAAATGTTAAATTAATAATAAATTTTACATTTCAAAATAATAAGTTAATAAACTATGAATAGAAAAAATACAATTAAGCATAAAAAAGCAATACTTTAAAAGCAAAGATATCACTATTATATCGTTCAAACTACTTTCATTTGCACAGATCAGGAGAGCTTTTATCACGATTAGCATCTGCACAAATTTTTAGTTAAAGGAGTTTCTCATGTTAATCCTAATCCTCTACATTTTAATAATCATAAATGAATAATTTGGACCTGAATTTATTGATTTTTAAGATCCTTTTGTGCAGTTACGTTATATTATCAAAGTAACAGTGTTTTATCTAAGTTAATAGGTTTGTGATTTCCTGATTTTCTTTCATATTTATACTGATAATTCGATATTTTAATTTCATATAAAATAATAAAACCGTATGAACATTAATGACGTTAAAATAAACAATATCTGAAGACACTGTTAAAGTTATCACAAGAAACTTGAAAAGCCTTTCTAAGAAAACCTTCGAAGATGAAGTTGGATTTAGGTAATTAATTAATTTCTCATTAAATTAATAAGACATTCCTTAAAATGTTATTCCATGATATTTCTCTTGAGGTGAAAAATGACAAAAACAAAAAGATTACAAATATTTTTAAATTACTTAACTTCTGAATACAGATAGTTGAAATTTTTCTATTTTCTGACAGAATTAATAAAATCCTTTATTATTTCCTTACGATTCTCAGATTAAGTTTAATCAAAATAAGCGAAAATCTTATTCATAAACGGATTACTACATATTTTTAGACATCAATGGTTCGTTTCCAATGCTTTTTCATGGGAATTTTTATCAACTTCTCGAAAAGGACCCATTTGCAAGATTTCAAATATAAATATTAGATCTTTTATAGCCCTTCAATAGGCATATCAAATTTTAAGAAGATCTACCTGTGTTTTCAGTAATTTTTAGGAGAACACATTTACACTGACTGATATGATGAGCTTCACTTTGATTCGACTAAAAATAATCACCCATAAATGGACACACGTCTTGCTACTAATCGCAATTACATGGCTACATGTTGTTAGTAGCTGTAATCTATTGTAATTTAAGAAATTGTTAGCGTATTTAGTAAATAGAACAGATCCTTGAAGAAGCTGCACAAATGCCAGCTTGATTTCGATTGATTTTAATATTGTTCATCTCTTTTAATTGTGTGTTACTATTTTTTACTTTATAGTGTTTAGTGAATAGGTTTATTCGGAGATTCTTTTCCCTGTGCTTCGCTTGTTATTTTTTTTTTCCCTGAATAAGTCGTCTCTGACAGTAATACGTCAAATGTAATTCATCTTTTCGAAGCTTTTTTTTTCCTTTCTTTTACAAAGTATTTCCAAAAACAACGTAAATATTTTCATTATACAAAAGACACTTCTTTTGTATTGTTTTCTCTTAAATATGTTATTTACTAAACTACCGGAAATTCCAGAGCTTTATGATATTAGGAATTTAAAAAAAAATATATCAAGAAGGGTCATGGGAACCAAGGCTTCTCGTGTTATTTTCAGTTGAAAGATTTATTTTTTATTCAATTATTTTTTTAGAAATAAAAATGAAAAATTCGGTCTTTTAAAATGGATCCATTCGTTCCTCATAATAAAATAAGACAATGGCATTTGTTCCATCGTGGCTGTCAGTTGCAGCCTTTTCTCAACAATTGAAAGCTTTCGTTCTTATTATCTGGACTGAACTGGATTTGCAGATGCTGCATGCGATTCTATCATTCAAGCAATCTGCACGCAACCTCCCATTATATCTAACAAGCACTTTTAAAAACTATATCATTCGTTAAATACTTTAAAATATTCTTTTAAGCAAGTGTATTTAATATCAAGTAACGTAATGTGATCCTTATTTATAATTTCTAATGAAAACTAGCATTTTATTAACTTGTTATATTCATTATTTCAGATAACTTTAAAATACTGTGTGTGTGTGTGTTTAAATGTGTCCTCCGATAAGTTGCTCCGCTCCGGTGGAAGGATCCATGGGAATATTACGTTAGGATCTTAAGAACCAAGCGTAGATTGGGAGTTTTCCTTCTCAAATTGGAATAGATGTTGAGGGGCTTTCATTGCCTTCTTCAGGAAACCATTATGGAATGGCTTCAAACCTGAAGAGGAAATGAAGAACCAACAGACAAGTGAAAAATTCAGTCCACTTTTTTTCCCCCATGGAAGCTACTATTTTGCAAAAAGTGGAAATGACGGTAAATGTTATTAATCAATCCCTTTTAGAACATGATACGACTCATCAGTAAATTATTGTGTAATTGTGTTAGGTGGACATCAACTTTTATTTGAAGACTATAGACACCACACGTGGGCAAATGCGGCTCTTCGTTGAGTTAAGTGCGGCTCCCAATATCTCTTGATAAAAATATAGGTATTTTCTTTTCCCATTATACATATCTCATAAAAGAGTTACAAATGAAGGAAGATACTCACGAAATGCCCAATGACGTATCGCTTTGGTGTGTTGTGAGATGGCTTTCAATTCTACAAAGTTTTGAGCCGTTTTGTGGAACTCTTAAATCCTATCATAGCATTTATAAAAGAAAAAGGAAAAACATTTCCTGAACTAGAAAACAAAACGTGGCTTTCTGATTTAATGTTCCTCACAGATATGTTGGAACATTTGCAAAAACTAAATTTGTCATTACAAGGAAAAGATAAAAATATCATAGAATTGTCACAAACTATATTTAGTTTTGAAGCAAAATTGCAGCTTTTTGTTCATGACATTAAATAATTTTCTGCGAGTGAAAGAAATAGGATTAATATTAAAGAAGAAAAGTTGGAAGAATATAAACAAAAATTAAAGGAATTACAAATAGACTTCAAACATAGGTTTGAATATTTTAAAAATTTGAAACTCACATTTGCATATTTTGTAAACCCATTTATTTTTGATATTTTTCAAAATGACTTTCCATTGCCTGAGTTATTAATACTTGCTGAAAGAGGTGCTGCGGAATTAGTCATTAGAATTGAAAGAAGATCAGGCATTACTAATGCAGCACAAGTCAAATACCATAATTGAATTTTGGAAACTTGTGCTAGAATTCAAATATCCAAATTTAAAGAAAGCTGCTAGCCGATTATTTTCCATTTTCGGTACAACATATACTTGTGAATCGTTATACTCCTCTATGAACTTTGTAAAATCAAAACAGCGTTCACAGCTAACAAACGAGCATTTGACAGATTTGCTGAACGGCTGAAACAAATTTTACACCAAATTTTAGAGATTTAGCTAAAACTGATAAATAAACTTTTTATTACATTTTATTTTTATTAAATAAATTTTGAACTAATTATTTTGTGTTTTCTTTCTTTTATTTTCTTAAATATGCATTTTTTATACTTTATATAGCAATTAAGATTTATATAGAAATGTAATTAAATTTGAGTTTGTGTGCTTAATACTATGGATCGTGACTATGGTGTGGCTCTTTACATATATGAAAATCCAGAATATGGCTCTCATTGACCTCATGTATGCCCATGCCTGCTATAGTCTATAGAGCGTCGATGTCGAGTAGCAGCTGGCAAGCGCTTTGGCTGAGCGTTGGTGCACACCACCCATAGTCTTTTTCCATAAATGTCGATGTCAAGCTTCAAGAAGATCAGTTAATAGTTCGGAAGGTATTAGTAGAAACAAACGGTGACACACGGTTTTATTCCCTGATATTCCTTTAATTTTAGAAGAAAATGGTTCAGAAAATGTGCATTACTTTAAAGATCAATATTTTATTCAAATAAGAATGCCTTTTTGAGTCGAGCTGATACTATGGGACGGCCGTTTCGAGCTTGTTAGGCTCTAATCAGCCATGTTTTTTTTTTCTCTCTTTTTGTGGTCAAATTCCTTTTGTGGTAGCCCAAGGATTTGGATTCCCCATTTTGTTCTTGTTTTTTATTTTCTTGCCTTTAGTTTTTGAGGAGTCACTGTCTCCATCGTATATCAATATACTGAACTAGCTTTAAAGTTTCCGGCGTTGCCCAGGATGAGGGTGGGAAGTTCTGGTTTACAAGTAGCCTATATTTGACTAAAAAAATGAAAAAAAAAAAAACCAACAAAAAAACAAGGAGGGTTTTTTTTTTTTGTGTGTAGGTGGGGAAGGGGTGCTGGCCCTGATTCTCCCCTTTTCCACAACCCTATTACATCAAACTTTCCCCAATTGTTGCGTAACAATATTTACTTAGTTCTCATTTTCGCCACTAGATCTATATGTGACTCTAACTTAGGGATTTCACCTTTTTCACCCGCTTGTGGATGGTTAACCGGGTTCCAAGGTAGCTTACATTCCATGCAGGATAGCAGAGAGTATCTATGCAAAATTTGGTTCTGATCAGTCGCCAGTGTAAAATTGTATAGAGAACATACAAACAAACTTTGACTTTTATATATATATAAATATATATATATATATATATATATATATATATATATATATATAAAGTAGGGGGCCCAAATATCGCCCACTTAAGCAGTTTTTTATGTCAGAGTGCACAAACATGAGCTATTGGTCTAAAAGTAGTTTTAATCTGTCATCTAGAATGTTATCTAAGAATAAACTGAATTACAACACAAACACATTATGTTAACATCGGGAAAAAATAATTGTTGGCGACCAGGTAATTTTTTGAATTAAAAATATCTGTTCCTAATATCGCCTACGGCTAAAATGGGTTTGAATAAAGCATAACTTATGTTACAAATGATACTTTATATATTTATTGTGAAAATTAAGATAATACAAAATTAAAAATAATATGAGATAGTCTTTTCGTCCTTTAGGACCACAAAATCAAAATGCAAAGAAAAAATTTGGGAGCATTCTACACAAACGTAACTTTTAGTTTTCTTAATTTTCCTTTCATCACATTTTTCGTTAAACCATTTATAATATATCACACACTTTAACCAAGTTTCTCCATGACAATCGTTTGAGTACAGTCCTTTGCAAACAGAACATGTGGCATCATTAACTTCGTCATCACAACTGCTATCGTTGTCATCAGTTGAGACATATGGAGGTTATTCTTCGTCTTCGGATGATAAAGAAATTTCCTTTCGTTTTGTAGTTTTTCGTCTTTTTGGAGCTGGTGGCTTCTTCAAAGCTTTGCCTGTTCTTTTTCGTGAGGCAGACGGACCTTCAAATGAGAGTGTTTTCCCCCTTTGTTTCTTATTCAAGGACGCTAGGAGGGTGTTTTTGAAAGAGGAACCGCAGCCGATCCGGCTCGAGGGTTTGATGTCGAGGGAAGTGTGAGGGTGGGAATAGGGCGAATGACTTTGGAGACACAGTTGTTGATGGATCGGGAGATCGGGCTGTTGGGAAATTTGGCTCTTCTTGATTGTTTGTTTGCTGCTCCTCTTCTTGAGCCACACCTTGTTGGTGCTGTAAGAAATGTGCGTTGTAAAAATGTTTGGATTAAAAGGCAGAATTCCTGTCGCCTTAAAACCCTGCATAGCAACTCCCATTGTAGCTGTTCTTATGTAGGCCTTTACTACCAGGTACTACTTGATAAACTGTTATAGCTCTGAACGGATGCATAGCCAGCCAGTTTTCAATCTCTTGAGCATAGTAGGTTTTGAAGACCTTCATGAACGTTTTGTCTAGTGGCTGCATGTGATTTGAAGAATGGGGAGGAAGGCACACCAAAGAGACAAAAGATGTACGGGCAAGGTCAATGACATCAATGTTGCGAATGTGAGTGTATGGCTATCTATGATAAGGACTACAGGATCTTCCTTCGTAGGTTTAACGTATGAAATAAAATGATTCATCCACTTGGTAAAGAGATCTGTTTGAATCCATCCTGAGGGATGGCATCCTGATATACTTCCAGGAGGAGCTCCATCCATGAGTTCGTTCTTCATCCTTTTCCTAGGGAACACGATCATTGGTGGTACAAAGTTACCAGAAGCTGACATACAGGTCACGATGGTTACAAGTCGACCTCGTTCTGCTGAAGAGAGTTTATGGACTTCCCGTTTTCCTTTCAGAGAAATAACGTTCATACTCTTATGTTGAACACTGGTCACTCCAGTCTCATCAACGTTAAAAACTCGGGTTGAAAGAAAATTTACTCGCTCTAATTTAGGTTTAAGAATATCAAAGAACTGTTTTACATTTTCTGGCGAGAATCCCTTAATTCGTGATAAAGAAAGCGGTTGAGGTTTCCTAAGTGACAAGGCAGAGTGTCTCTTGAAGAAGAGACGAAGCCACTTCCTATCTGCACTTTTTGTTTTTTCTGAAAATGGGTAAGGAATATTATTTCTTATAGCAAGTTGAAATGCCATCCTTTTCACATCTTTTGCCGTAAGTCCATAATAGGTTTTATCCATTTGTTAACAATATTCAACTAATTCATCTTCTATCTTAGCAGATAAAACAGGCTCCTTGTGGCTCGTCAAGTATTTTTTCAAGCTCATCTTTGGTTTTTTTTTACATAGTCTTTTAATGTAGATCTAGATACATGAAAAGTTTTCGATGCTTTTAAGAGCCTCATCTCTTTATTCCGTACTGCTGTTACCGCCTTTTTCATTTTAACCTTGTCCCATGTCTTTCTATGTGACATCTGAAAGAAAACAAAATCCAGTTAGAAAGTGTTCGTAATATCGCCCAGGACGATATTAAGAACACTCCAGTGGGCGATATTGGGAACTACCTAAGTTTTAAAGAAGGCGGCCTCTAACCTCAGAATCGGATCGCACATCCAAAAACTAACTACCCCTGAATATAGCCTATTACAGTTACTATCAATGCCTCAAATAATAAAACAATATCACTTGAACCTTATTTATTACACTGAAAGTAATGAAACATGTTTACAAACTCACCGTCCTCGAAAATCAGGAAAAATGCACACAACAAAAAAAACAAAACACAGCTCCGTCTGGCTTCCACACACAACTACCGAAGGAGAATGCTCCGTAGTTCCGGTATTGGCTACTGGCAACAAGCACTAATAATGGAGCAACCCCGGTATGCGATATTAGGAACGTAGGCGATATATGGGCCCCCTACCTTATATAGATTTCAAAAGGATCTGTTCATTGGTTTTAAAATTATCAGAGAAGACCACATACACACAGTCCTCCGGAGCCCCCACCCCCTTTTTTTTCCCTTCGAAATTCTAAATTATATTTTCATTGCATGGTAATACTGCTTACCAATAGAAAATACTAGAAATAAGATAAAATGGAATAAATATGAAATAGGCTCATTTTCCTGGAGATGAATATTCATAGACAGTCGTAGTCTGACTTGAGATTACTGGAATCCAAAGGTTATAAGATTGATTTTTATTATCCTTTAGATATCTGTTTACAAAACATATACAAAGCTATTAAAAAAAAATTTTTAATCTTCATTTCTGTATCAAAAAAAAAAAAAAAAGAAACACTAGATCGATTTTTCATGAAACTTGCTACATAATAATATCAGTGAAATATATCGCTCAAATTTCAAGTTGATCGGGTGAAAATTATCATCTAAAATTATTAAAGGCCCATCTAATAACTTTCTTTTAAGCAATAATTCAGCTAATTAGGTTTGACAGTTTTCAATGGATTTCAGTTTCGTGATTTCCTAAAAATTAAAATCTTCGAGAAATACAGTTAACGCCTTTCTGTACATCGTCGGAGATCCCATTTCGAAAAATCCCGATCGATTAACGGGACATAGCGGACGTTTTTCCCTCAACACGTATGGCTGATATAAACAAACCGATTGTCAGATGTGTAATGACATAGTACGTAACTAATTTATAATACAGTATATAAATGTACTTGAAACCTGTACAAACATCTACGTTACAGATTATGTATTTCCTGTAGAGATGGGCAAAGTCGTTCTTTTTACTGAACTAGTTCTTTTGAGATAGTTCTTTTTATTGAACTAGTTCAAATGAACTAAGACGTTCTTTTTACCTTAACAACCAAAAAAAAAAAAAAGGTTTTCAAATACTTTTACAACCAAAAAAAAAAGGTTCTCAAATACTTAATATAAAACGAAATAAACGAATTCCAATAGCCAATAGTGGAGTGGTAAAAGAACGAACTAGTTCATTTGAACTAGGTCGTTCATTGAACTAGTTCTTTTATACGAACTAGTTCGTTCACGAACTACCCATCCCTACTTTCCTGTACTTTTTCTTATTATATTTTAATGCAAACTGTCTATATTTAAAAACAAAAAATGTTTTCAGTCTCTTAGTGTTTGTCTCGAATCTCATGCGTTAACTGATTTCTCACAAGGGAAGTGCGTGACCTCGAACGCTGAGAACCGCACGAAAATGTGCTTAGAATATAAATTGCTCACGACAAAAACAGTGGTATGAGTCATTACCTTGAAAAACTCAGCTGTTGTTTGCTAGCGCCATCCGACGGTGGCATGTTGTACCTGCACTAACAAGTATTTAATCTCTAGATATTGCCACCGAAGACAACAAAATATTGCGAATCTTTTGATGTGTACTTCTTTAGGCAATATAAGCTCTATAAGAGAAGGATCGTTGATTTTGTGAGACTACAATGTGAAAAACCACAAGTTACACGATCGTCATTTCATCATCAGATTTCACTCTGTGCTATACAATTAACTTTCTGCACCGAAGTACAAGCCTATGCTACAATATGCTTGGCAAAAGGCAGGTAATGACATTGGCATACCAATATCATCGTTTGTAATTAGTATGGCTTTTGATATTGGACTGCTTGAATGCGGAAGTGATGTTGAAAGTGGCTTTAGTCAGATGTGCATATTGTTCTGTTCCATTTTGCTTTGACCACTTCATTGAAACCCCACACCTGCACTTTGAAGACTGAACAGCTGTGCAACACTATCAGGTCAATAGGAAAATTCCTCTCTTGGACCTTCAGTAGAGGTGATCATTCAAATGTCTCTCGTGGTAAGACGTGCAGTTTTGCATGAGAATGACTCATACCGTTGTTTTTGGCATGAGCGATTTATATTCTAAGCACATTTTCGTGCGGTTCTCAGCGTACGAGGTCACGCACTTTCCTTGTCAGTATAACTGGATTTGTGAAAGAAAGTGATCGTAGCTCTAAACACTAAAGACGAGTGATGTCCTTATGATGAAAAAGAAAATTATTGAAGCTAAACTAAAATTGAATATCATGAAGGAGCGAATCACCTTTTAGGTTTTATTCCCGACCATCGTTAAGACCCAGGCTGTCAAAGGATCTGCTCTATTAAAAGCTACAAGTTTAAGAAAATGCAAGAGGGATCTTAGTACATTACATTACAGTACAGTATTAATTAGTTTACAGCATAGCATAGTTTGACTATTTAGGCAGTACAGTATAGGTATAACATAAAGGTTTCTTTACATAATAAACCAAAACTTACCTAATTTACCTAATGTCCTATTGGACGGAACATAGTCGCGGCACATATCTGTATACAAATCACGGAATGCCAAAAAATAATAAAATAAATAAATAAATAAATAAATAAATAAATAATAAAGAGAAAAGATTTTGTTAAAAAATATACTACAATCCAATAGAACTCATATTATTTCAATTATTTAAATGAACTCTTAACGGTTCTCACAATTGAAATAAGGATTGTTTTCTTTTTCTCGCAAGAAACAAAATTGATTATACGATTTTATTATATCGAGGCTTTAGTTACCCTTAAACTTAAATCAAAATTGTAACAATGCGATCAATACCGCACAATACATATAAAACAAATATTTAAAAAAATTTTTTAAAAAAATTAAATAAAAACTAAATTAGTACTGAAACTTACGACTGTAGTGTTCGAAATTGTTATAAAATGTTAATTTTCCGAATGGTGATTATTATTGTGGTGTCTGATTTGATTTCGAACAGGTTTAAGAGTTATTATCTGTTTATTTCTACCGTAACAAGATTATCGTTCAAAAAGGCAAATGCTTTCAGTGGACAGAAAATATTTTCGAAATTCTTTTAATTATTAAAATACGGGGGTTTTCATATCGTAGATTTTAATTTCATTTAGTTTAGGATTACAGAAGATCTTCTGAACTATATTACTACAGATCATCCAATGTAGCCAAGATAACAGAACTGTTACAGCAAGTTTCCGATAATAATCACGAAGAAGTGCGATGGCAAAGATCTGTGCTAAATAGAATCATCCTTGTAATATTGACGAAATTCAAGGAAAGATTAAAAAAAGAAAAAAATAATATATCGATAGTGCATGTTCTAGCTCTATGTGCACTTCTCGTGATCCTTGAATAAGGAAAAGAATTCTTTAAATATACACAGCTGTTATAGGAAAGTTATGCAAGTTGTTTTCGTCTTCGTTTGTGTTTCATTAATTCAGCTCCAAGGCCGAAGCTGCTGATTCACAATGAATTACCACCTCGCGAACCAACTCTTTACAAGACCTTAATAATTTGCTATTATTCTCGTCTGATCTAAACTATACTATTATTTTTTTATTGACAAATTTATTAGTACCTGTGGATGTTAAATTGTCCTTCCACGTGATAAAAACCACATTTCGCTTGGAATTATTGTGACTCGAATTTCATTAACTACCGAATAGCTGTTTAAAGTTCCCCATAAGGTAATTTTATTATTATTATTGTTTTGAAATGAAAAAATAATCTACAACACTTGTCGCACACGATGTCACGTCTGAAACAGTGCATTCAAGTTACATTACGAGCCATAACTATATATTTTACAATAAAAGAGTGGAAATTTTAAAATTTTAGAAGCAATTTTAATGTTAATATAAGTTGTATAAATTTCATACACCCGAATGCTATATAAATTTCAGTGTTTTTTAAATAAACAATCAAAGAATTTCAACATTAATTTATAAACAATACGAGCTTATCCAGTTAACAATGAAAAAGTTATTTTCTCAATTAGTTTTATGCTTTCACAATAAATAGCTGTTATAGGTTACGGTATTATAGATTTGTTTGTAGTGCTCTTAATATGCATTGGAAAGAGAGGAAAAAAAGTCAGAACAAATAAATTCTAAAATGCAATTTTGACTGCGTATCCGGTTGTCTCTGATAAAAAAAAAAACAAACTATTTGTATTAGAAGTCTGAAACTTTAGTAAATATAAGGAAGAAGCTATTGAGTTTATGTACATTGGACGAAGCTTTCATCCAAAATCCGCCACTACAAGTTAGTGTTCAATTCTATCATCCCGATATCTAAAATAATAATAATAAAAAAAAAATCTTCCAGTAAAACTGTTTACTTCTTTTTCTATTAATTTTCATTTATTTCCAAACGAGCCCTTATTTCCTATGATCTCAGTTTCTTTTTCCTAGTGTTTTTATATTTTTGTTTTTGTTGATGATATTACTCTACCGATATTCCAAAGTTGACATCTTCTTTTTTAATGGAATTTTAATTAACGGAAATCCTCGTAAAAGAAAAATGGAAGAAGCCTTAAAGTAAATTTGTTCTTATTTGAATTTTACAGAAACAGAGTTCTATCTGAAACATCCCCAACTTTCTGAAAATGTTGCTTTTTTAGTAATTTTTTTAATTCAACAAATGAACTGAACACAATCAAAATGATAAAACTGTAAACAAACGAAAATGAAATTTCTTCTGAGAACTTTTGTTAGAGGAAAGTATTGACTTTTCTTTGTTTCTGATTCTGAACAGAATCAACTTATTTCATTGATTCCACCTCCAATTGTGAGCGAAATCCCATCCAAATAAGTGAACAAATAAAGAGACTAAGCTGCGACGACTGTAATTGAGCAAAGTTAAAAATCTATAAAAAAGGAGGAAAAAAAGATAAAGTACCCAAGAATCAGTAGGTAACTCAAAGAATTTTCACTTAATAATCAGAGGTTCAATGAATTTTAAGAGACGAAAAAATACGAACTAGAAACTTGAAGCCACAATTATTTGAAATTAATTAATACTCACGAGAAACATAATATTTTTTTTTCCTATTTTGAAAAAAAAAAAAGAAAGAAAGAAAAAAAATCACATGTTTAAAGGAATATCAGAGTAAAGCTAAGCTTTCGTTTCAGTAGTTAACTAGAGAAACTAGGAGAACCCATTCGCCTACATTGAACGCCTGGGAAAGAAACTGGTTCCCTTAGGACTCGTCGTTAGGAAAAACAACTCTGTAAAAAAATCTCCTGAGAAACAAACTTAATCTAAAGTTGATAATCCGTTTATAATCGCCTACACCAGTTGAGCTACAGAGGAAAACTACAAATAGGACAAAACATCTCCTAGAACAGACTTTGATTTGAACAATAGTCAAATTAGATATTACAAGTATTCAAATTTTTTTTTTAATTGGAAATTCAACCTCTTCAAGGGGTTAAAATGTTTATTAGGAAAAGAGATCAAAGCCATTGTCTTTTTTTGTTTTCAAGAATTTCTTTCAGTGTTTCTCTTCCTTCATGACTTTGTATTCCATATAGCTTTCTGTAATCTGCACCTATAATAAGAGATACTGCAATTTTTTTTTAATAATTTATTTGGTACAGATAGCCTTATAAAAATACTTTGTTTGCGTCCAACTTTGTGTTAGTTCATTTGGATTCCTCTAGATGGCGCAATTACGCCCCATCACTTGCAAATATTCGGACACAATTATAAATAATTCCTATTTATTTAAGTGCTTTTGCAAAAGCTTTTTCTTCTCTTTTTCAGAATGTCTATAAATAAATTAATTATTATTATTATTTTTTTTTTTATAAAATTACTTTCGCTCTACCTTTGTTGGCAGCTAGCTTAAGGTACGCGCATGCTCGTTACTTTCATGAGAATAAAATGTTTATTATGTAAGATGAGTTTGCATTTTCTTTGATGTTTCTGTCAATAAGATAGCAGAAATCTTATCATAAAGTTAAACAAATACTGTCTTCTAAATGCTATCTTAAAATTAGATCATCCATTTCAATATTATTTAAGTTGAATTAGTATTTCGAATCGATCCATTACATTTTCATTATTATTTCTTTCTCTTACCTCTTGAGAATGATCTCAATTTACTCTTCATCAGATCAAGGTTAGTCGACATTCGAAATTTAAATTATCTAAATTACTTGAATCCTCATATACTGATTGCAATACATTTATTCTAATTTTGTCTATAAATAAAAATTTTGCCTTTCGAAAGTGAAGCCTCTGAAGGCCACCAAATAAAATAAAACCAACCTTGTCAATTCCTCATTTTCCTGTTTGCACTGACCGATTCTATTTTCATGACTTCCGGGATGAGATTCCTCACTTCCGGGACGTTTTCCTAGTACTAATTCAAGTCTACTCATCATCGGAAGCTATTACGAACTCAACCATCATCATTACTGGCAGAGGGAAACGGTCTAATGCTTTTTTCCCCTTCAGTTTACAAAAATAAAAATTATTCAGCGAAATTTGTTTAAATTTGTTTAAATTCAAAATGCAATTTTTGTTTAATGACCTGGAAATGTGGATTTATCTTCAAAATGTGTTGCAAAACAAACCAACTTCCTTAACTTATCATTTAAAAATTAAGTAAACAAATAAAAACTTTTACGGTAAAAATAAAATAAATGTTTTTTAAGGGAAAGTTATTTATCTTTTTAATTTTATCAGAAAGAAAGAGGAAAAAGAAAAAACAGTCTTGAACAATTACTGATGAACCAACTACGTATGAATGGAATGATATAGTTCAACCAAATAGATGATTATTATTCTCAAACAAAATGTAGGAAATTATGACGTAGACTTTAATCTCGAAACTTCTGGAAAGAAAATACTACCATTGTGATATGTCATCAATAAGAAAACCTTACATATCTCACTTTTTTGGAATTATTATTTTTTAAACAGATAAGTAATAAAGTTAACTAATTATTTCCATAAATTTTATAAAATTTTACATAAGCATGAAAACCGTTCACAATGTACTTATTATTTATTATAAGCTTACTTAGTTGATTCTTTAAAATGAGCTAAATTCCTTTACATTGACAGATGTTACGATTGCTATTGTTGTTTGAAATAAATTTTACAAATTATTTGAACAGTTTTGTGAAGCAGCGATCCATATCGTAAACTGGGAGAAGGATTGGATATTGAGGTTGAAATCTCTTACTTTTATTTTTTTAATTTCTTGATATAGTTATTTTTAACCAATAATCAGATGATCAGGTTTATTCCAAGAGACCGAATGCCAGTGGTTCCCTCGCCCCTATTTACATTTATGCTAAAAAAACAGATATATTGTTATTATTAACTGTTGAAAAAAAATAGCTTTTTTATTAATGCGCCTTTTTTTCTGTATTATTAGTTGAAATTAATAATAATTGGAATTGAGAAAATGATGATTGGTCATGACGTCATTTGGCGCGGAGATGAAAGAGAAGAAAAAAACGTGGCGGTTCTTGACACAGATAGTGAGGATTCCGAGGGATGTATTTATTTATTTAAATTTGCAATCTGTTAGATTGTAGAAACGCTGTTTATTGAAAAACTAACATTTAATCTAAGTGAGAAAATAGAGATCCTTTTCTTCATGAGATTGACGCCTTCCCGCAGTGAGAACATCGATGGATGTGACAGATTTACAACGACGGATGCTACTCCAGAACTGTAAGTTGTATTGAAATTTTTCATAGATATCACATAAGAAAGAGAAAAATGTCTTATTTCAAAGAAAGATAAAGGGTTAAAAATTTGTATATGTCACGCCAAATGGCTGCCAAAGTCTCTTTGAATAAACTTGACAAGTGTAATCGACTGAAGGTATTATTCTATACCTTTTCCTTTCTTTCTTTATTTTGTTTGCTTTGTTTTAGTAAAATTTATAGTAGATATATATTATTCTTTCTCCTTTCTTCCGTGTTGATAATTTTGTCATATTGTGTGATACCTTTTTTTTTCCCCAAAGCTAATATCAAAATAATTCTTGGCTTTATTTTCAATCAAGGCAGGAGGAAGTCAAAGTTTTTAATGAATTGTTAATTTTTTTTATTAGAATTGTTCGAATTTCAATCGAAATTAAAATGCAATCCTTGTTACCAATATTCCATTTGAAAAACAACTAATAGTGCATTTTTGTATTCCAAGATGGTTCCATTAAATCCGCTTTTTAATAAACATTGGAAATGACTCAAAACAAAATGTTTAACGAAACGTCCTTAAAATTTTATAAGAAATTAACATAAAAGAATTTTTCTCATTTTCATCAATTTTCGTAATATATATACTGTACATACATTTTTTTATTTCGCTAAAATCAGAATTGAGAATTATAATATATATGATATAAATGAATGGAAATGGAATTTATTTAATCACAGCAAATTTACAGAGAAAAATAATTGTTTGTAGAATTTTAACGTATTTTCACAAAACGGAAAAGTACGTGAGAAGTAAGAGAAAGGTATCATAAAGCATAAAGGTATCATAAAGGTATAGAAAGAGAGAGAGGAAAAAAATAGCGATTGGGGTGCGGAGCTGTTCTGGCTGGAGATGAAGGTTTCGAACGATTGAATAACACATCGCTTTTAATCTGATTCAGATGATGTCTTAACTGCAACGGTTATATTTTTACATATTGCGAATTATCTTACTGTCATAGACCGCTTTCTGTTTGAAGATGTCGGCTTTATATGGTTATAAATTACTAGTAAAACATTAAAAAATGTACTTGGTTTAGCAAGAGAGTAAATAGCATTTTTACGATACTCAATTATTTATTTTTAATTTTATTCCTAATATCAAGAACACCTTTTAATAAAGCAGATGCTAGCATTTATAGGTTTTCAATTTTTAATGTTTAAGTTTAATTGATGAAGATTCTATCCCACGAAGATGACTGAATGAATATGTTTTTCACATTCGAGGCTTTCTTTATATATCTCCCCCCCTCTCCTTTCTTTTTCTCCATTATTAATTACTACATTTGATCCTAGTGTTAAGTAACTGCATTTTTCCACTTTAACTTAAGACACTATTTTAAGGATATTAAGAGTTCGGGGATGGTTCTTGATTCTTGATATATATAAATTAAAATGAGGAAAGGCAAAATTTACAAGTGATAGTAATATAACACTCTTGTATTCCTTTACGGTAATAATATAATTTTTTATTTGTGGTATTTTCTTAATAAAGTTTTATAAACTACAATTTTTGGTTTTAAACAGAAAACTACAAACCTAATATAACATAATAAAACAAATATACAAATTATATTTGTGAATTATGATTATTCCTAGAAAAGTGAAACATTTCCCCTCCCCCTCCAATAATTTTGAATCTTGGTAGATCTTCCTGAAACTTGATATACACATTTAAGGACTGGAAATAATCTAACTTTTATATATGATTCCAAATGGGTCTTTGTTGAGAAATCAGTGCCAGAAATTCCCAAAGAAAAGCATAAATAACCCAAGTATTAGATATCAATCGATGTCTTTAAATAATAAGAATCCTTAGGTTAATCCATTAAATTACGCGTCGTTTAATAAAAATTAATCTGATTTAGGTAACTTAAGTGAATTATTTTTTTTTTATTTATTAGAAAATGAATTTTTTTTTTTTTACTGTTTATATTCATTAGACATAAATATAACGTTAAATATTTATATCTACATTTTAAATGTTTTTTGTTTTTTTTTTTTGCTCGTTGATGTCATACTATCGAAATTTTTATAATGCTGCGATTCATTCTTTGAAAGGAATTTTAATTTTTTTAGCAATCTAGAAATTTTGAATTATGTGCGTTTTTAAAGGGATTAAAAAACAAGATAATTAATGCTTGTAGACAGTGTCAAAAGCAAAGCGGCCCCATAATATTCACAATTTTATCGGAAGCGATCAGATCATAGTCGGCACAACAATCACAGAAAACGCAACAATTGCGCCTTTTGCATTCGCAACAATCACATTTAGGCCTATAATAACAAGGAAATTAAAACAATGCCAGGTTTCTTGGCTTGTAGCAACCAATTATTAGCAAACTACTCCTTTGGGGGGGGGGGGGATTAGGGAGTGGTCCTACAGATCTGATTTTTTTTTGGCGTGGTCACCTACTTTTTGATGCTGAACACAAAGGTGAAGGTTTCATTCTAATATCTCAAACCGTTTGGCCACTACAGAGCGTGACATCCAGCACAAAAAGGTTCCCTTTTTTTTTACACGCAAGCTGTACAAAAGGGGCTGCTAAAAAAGGATTAATTAATACTGTAATATCTAATATCTTTTTGTCACTTGCCTTAGAATGACGAGCTTTAGCTATATTTACGAGTTCCATAAGTATAGTTATTTTTTTATTATTTAAGATAATTAAAATATTTTTTTTTTATTGCACTTACGTTGACTTTTTTTTGCTTATTATATAATTTATAAAATGCTTCCTTTTTTTTTTTTTCACTTTATTGCTATTCAGTTTTAGTAAATAATTTGGTTGCTTATATTCGTTGTATTTCTTAAATTTGTTAAATACAATTTCTTTTAAATTTTTTTGTTTTTAATTTGAATTTATGATTAATTTAAAAACAAAATCTGGTTTAGTTTCTGTTAGTTTTGTTTTTTAACTTTGGATTTAACTAAATCAGATTTTATTTAGGAAAATTGTATTTTTTATTAATTGTTGAAATACATTAATAAAATTTGTTAGTCGATTGAATATGGGTAATGTTTAAGTTTTGAATAATTTTCTTCAAACATTAACATGTTAGATTTAATTTCCTAATTAATATTATGTTTTGGTATCATTTTTGTGAAAGTTTTCACAAACATTGTCTTTTCAAAAGATATATAGTGTTTTCAGTTTATACTAAGTTCAAGTTAAAAATTTAGGCTTGAAGTTCTTAAGAATTCATCATTCCCTTCGGGAAACAGAAAAAAAAAAAAAAAAGCTGGGTCCATACAAATAGGTTCCGACTTACGACGAACGTTCCCTAGAGCCTTCACTGCTTCCGATGGAGGTCGTAGTCGAAGCATAAACAAGACTGCAGTCACTAGGTTCTCTAGCGACTGGAGCTGCCACCGGTAGAAATATCAAATTTGTAATTATTTACAGCAAAAATAAACAGTAGAATTACTGACAGATATAGGTATTTGTAAATTGCTACGTAACTGTTTAGTGTCGCTTTACTGCGAAAATTCTCACACTGTTTGAGTTTGCTATCAATTTTTTTTACATGTATTGTATACGGTACATTAGGAGCATTGTCCTATGTTTTTGAATATAATAAACTTTAATAATGTTTGGATATGTGTGACATGGTAACGTGTACTATATATATAGCCGGACAGTGATATGAAATTTGAAGCCAATACAAAGAACAAATCACTGCCTAAAAATGCCAATACAACTTTCAGATCACTGTTTCTATGGTGATAAAATAAATTAATTCTACCACCACGTCATCAGCGGCGAAATTTAGAAATAATTTAGCAAAGACGCAATATATTATTTTTTTAAATAAAAAGGAGCAAAGTTTTAATATATTGCGTTTTTGCTAAATTATTTCTAAATTTCGCCGCTGATAACGTGGTGATAGAATTAATTTATTTTATCACCATAGAAACAGTGATCTGAAAGTTGTATTGGCTTCAAATTTCATATCACTGTCCGGCTATGTTTAGTAATATAAGTTAATTTTATTCTTATATTCTTTACGTTCTAAATTTTCTAAATTGCAAATGATTGATTGAAATCTTTGCTCAGTGAAACGCGAAAAGCCCTGTTTTAAGTTTTACCTTCTCGATATATATATATATATATATATATATAATGTATGTATTGTACTGTACATGACTTAAGAAGCTTTCGTCGAAACGTATCCTGTCGTAATTCGAGGACCATCTATATGAGTGTGTGTGTGTGGTATGGTGTTCCATTACCGAATAATGTTTGAAGTAGTGAAAGGATATTTCTAAAATCGCAAGAATAATTTGAAATATGAAATCAATTCTACATTTTTAGCTTTATACGGAGTAGCTCAAAGGAGAAGCCTTATATCCTCTCTATCTGTTCATCTGTCCCGAGAAATTCATTGATTGGTCTATTTTTATTACAATGGGATTTCCCAAATCTATGGAGAGCTTCTTTTTTTTTTTTCTGTGGGGTTTTGAAGTTGTAAAGTTACCGAGATTTTAACATTCGCTCTGTATAGAAGCCGTGGAGCATTATGCAATCGCTACTGGGATTGCTGCCCCTACCTTGCTTTGTACTTATATGAACATAATTCTCAAAGTAAATCGTTAAAAAGGTTATCTAAAGCAATGATCTAAAGATCATTCGCAATCCATTTAAATTTACTAATACTTTGATTTCATTAAAGTTAATGTTTGGTTGGTGTCGTGTCCTCCAGAGTCAGATAGAACCGTGTATATGCAATACAGCGACAGTAATCTCTTGGATCTTGTCAGAATAAAACTCTCATTTAGAATTAAATTCATCCAAGTTCTGCAAGATTGCCAATATGGCTGGACAGTTGAAGATATGTTCCGGGGTAAATTCAATCTCTGCAGTGTAGGCAAGATCTTGTTACATTCCTATTTATCTTCATTCCTTTAAGGTGGTGAATTCTCAAATTAAGTTAATTAGATAATTAAATAAGTATTAAATAACATTAAATAGCTATTTGCGGATTGCATCAAGTTTCAGCAAAGGAATGATTTGAATGTAAATTGTTTGATATTTGCATTGAGTTTTCCTGTAGTTAATTTTCAAAACTCAAATAAAAAAATAAATTAACAAAACAAAACAACGGAACATTTTAACGAACTTCTTGTTAAATTTTGACTAATATTTTTTATTTAGTGATTGAATATTAAACAAATTCAGTGATTAACAATAAAGGAGTAAATGAATATAAAGGTTTTTCATCAGATTAAAGTTAATTTCAGTTTATTTACAAAATAGAATACAATTTTTGCCTGATCGACATTTACAAAATAGAAAGTTAATATTAATTTAACATTAACTCAAAAATAGATTCTTAAAAAGAAAAGCAAACGTAAAGGTCAAATATCTTTTCTAATGTAACAATAATTATATACTTCCTTTGATGGGAGGAAATAAAAGAAAACTATTGAATGTCTTGTGTCCTAATAATTCTTTTTTTCAAGTAATCTAATTTAAAACAGTTTTTTTGAACGAAACAACAAGGGTAATAAAATTCTATCGAATAACTTTTATTGTGGATAAATGAAGCATTATTTTTAAAACATCCACACAGTATAATGGACCGTGAAAGAGAAAATATATCAGACGCATTTAATAGAGCGTGATCCGATGGCATTTAATGCGATAACAAATAAATAACAAACGAGACAAAGAAGGCTGTGCTGACACCTGTCTATTAGCATTTGAAAGCAACCCACCTGAGTATCGCCTCGAACACAGACGGAGCGATGTCAGTGACCGTGACTCCGGCGCCAAATTTCGACTCTGCCATTTCGGTGGTGAACATGATGCGGAAGACGGGACTTGCTAGCGACAGAATGAAACGGTGGGCGGGAAATTTGACTGGGTCTTCGTTGTCCTTACTCTCCACGAGGAACGTGACATCGCTAAGCACCTCGCTATTAAAGAGTGCCGCTGCTCTGGTCGATAAGGACGGCAGGTGAGACAGTCGATCCAGTCGGATTTCGTCCATCTCTGCGTAGTTTGTGCATCTGCCAAAAAAAAAGAAAAAGAAAAGTTTTCTTTAATCCTCAATTATAAATTATTCATGATTAAATCTCATTTGTCTCCGAAATCTCGTTTTAGAAAAAAAAAAAAAAAACCTAAATAATATTATCATATATCAAAGTTATTTCTGTGGTGCATTAAATATGGTACCTCTGAAGTATTGTTAGCGTCAACAATATAGAAACAGTTCGTAATATTGAACTGCGAGGTTTAGTCAAGTGCAGTCCTTGTAGTTCAGGATAATTCCAACATATTTAAAAGATTATAATTGTGTTATTATTCTAAAATTTGACAAACGCATAATTCAACAAATAAAATTTATGTTCCTCAGTTTTAAATTATTTAACATTATTTCGTTTCTAGTGAATTGAATTTTTATGAAATGATATATTGCTATTTATCTATTTGACTGAAAATGGCATCTCCAACCAAATAAAGAATATAATCAGAATTGCTTTATGTAACATTTTCTAAATTATCTTAGCTAAAAAAAACAAACCTAATAAATGGCGACATTGTGAGACGGCTGTTTCGCTTTTATTGACATTCATCAGTCAGGACAGTTATGTTTGAACACAGAGGCAGATTTCAAAAGCAGGTGATGGAATCTCCCCCCCCCCCCAAAAAAAAAAAAAAACCAAACCAACAAATCACTATGAAGTAACACTTTTTTTTAATTACATACATAATATTATTGATAAAAAGGAATTTCAACCAAACATGAATTATAAAAATTAAAATATTTTATAGTTAAGGTAATTTTACTTATTCAGCTAAATTTGATAGCATCATCGATATTGTAATAACTAATACGATATAATTTCACCGCCGTTGATTTATCCAGACCACGTAAACCAAAAATTGTTCGAACATGTAAATAGGCTCTAAATATTTAAAATCACATTTAACATAAAGATATGTGTTTGTCGCAAATTCTCCTTTAATTGACGTCATAATTCTACAACTCAAACTTTAAAAAAAAAAAAAAAAAGAATTTTGAAATCGTATTACTAAACCCGTTGTATTTATTTGAAGTGAAAAATTACATTTAATTACATATTCCCGCACAACCCATTTTCAATGAAAATTATAACTGAATTACTTATTCAATAATTTTTGAAAAACTGTTTGAAAAGCTTAATTTGAAAGATTTTTCAGATCTTTCTTATGTAGTAGCAAAATAAACATGCTTATTTTATTTTCTCAGTGTAAATAACAAGAACTCGCTTCTAATCCATACCTCGGTTTGTTTTTTTTATCTTAATCATTTTATAGACCTAATTAAGTTTTCAGCTTCAAAAAGAAATAAGACAATCATTGATGCAATTTCAGGATTAAGTACGGTAGTAGTTATTCATATGTTAATGTTGTTGCCTATAAGATATTGCTTCCTTGTAGTAGATTTAAATCTCCTTTCAAAAAGTTTTCTACCTATATCTTAATTCATTTCAACGCTTTGTCATTTAAGTCTATTTTACAAATAAATAATTTCTAAAAAATAAGATTTCTCCTACACTAATGTTACCAATCCAACAGATCCAATTGATTGGAAATGATTATAAGGGAGACTGAAGAGAATAATACATCGCCAAATTATTAAAGATTAGAAGAATTGTACTAAACTTATGAACTTCAATTTAGTAAGCTATCATACTTTATATATATAAAAACTTAACAAAACAAAATCACACATTTAGAAGATTATAAATTTAAAAGATTCCATTGGTAATTCTGATGTATTACGAATTCAATCAAGCTAGAAAAAAATATAAAATTAACAAGTAAAGCCAAATGGGTAAATCCTTGCGTTTCATTGATGGGAAACACAATTTGTCGTGGTTTCTGTGTAAACGACCATAAGATGAGAATGAATGAGACTTCCTGCAAGGAAGGGCTTTTGTTATCCAATTCATTCAGCTGCTAACATTCGATCAATAGACGAGCCAAGGCTTCATTGGAGTCCCACCCTGTCGATTGCGTGGGAGAACGAATTCACACCAATTGGCTCGATTTAATTTGGCAACGATTGCCAAATGATAGAAGCACCATGGCCCTGAAGCTATTGATTTCCTTATTTTTAATGATATGAGAAAAAGAATTGTCTTTAGTTCTGCTTTGATACTTTTTACTTTAATAGAAATTATTAATTAAGTAGAAGTAAATGAAGGAATCAGCACAGATTATTATCTTCCAGAGGTTTCAGTTTTTTGTCTTGGTCTATATCTAACTTAATAAATAATTTTAGACAATCTAATAAAATAAATAGATAAATATTTCTTGAAATAAATCACATAAGAGGAAGCAGTCACATGTCTATTTTGATTTTAATGCCTTAAAGTTTATTTTATTGGGATATTAGCCATTCTGGCGTAACCTAGCGGTCTAGGCGAAGGCCTGCCAGGAGGCAGATAAGTCGGAAGCTAGGTTCGAATCCCGGCGTCGACATGGATGCTTGAAAAATTTCCTTTCCTGTGTTGTCTGCTTCTTCTTTCCCTTTGGGTCTGGCGTCATTCCTTAATGAATTCCTGAGGGAAATCATCTCGGTATCAGTTCCCTGGAAATTCAATGACTACTTCTAGGGTTTCACTGTGATGGCAACTCTAGAGATCAGTTATGTACCGACACTTCAGACACGAAGTTAACACTGGATGTTCACCGTGAAACAACAACAACAATATTGTGATCTTCATTTGCACTTCGATAAAATGTTAGAAATATTAGACGAAACAAATAATAGTCTTTGGAAACCACATTTGTTCTGAGTCTAAAAAATATAAAATAAATAAAAGTGGATGGCTTTTATAAATTCATTATTAGATTCCATATAAATATTTTTATCTTAAATTTTCTCTTATAAAATGGATCAACTTAATTTTCCATTTAATTAAATTTAAATGGAATCTAAATAATTAAAAGCAATGTTTGTGTAATGAATAACTAGAAACAACGAAAATTTTATGTCAACTGAAAATATGAAATATTAATAATCACATCTAATGTTAACAAAGATTTGTTACAGGTGCTTTAATGTAAAAGTTATTTTCTTCATATAAGAAGTAAATAGAAAACTTTTAAGTATATTATTGCTTTAATTTATAAATAAGATTTAATATAATTTACTAAACGTTTCTGAATGATATAACTCGTTCTGATTGGCTGTTATAGCTTGATGTCAATTTTTTTTTTCTTTTTTTTTTTTCAAATTTGAGATATTTGTGGGGATGTAAATATTGACAGCGTTAGCTTGACGAGAAACCTAATCTCTTTAAAGATACTGTGTTGTCTAATAAGTGACAAATAATACGTGGATTACTAACACGTTTATTTATCACAGAAGGTAAATTTATCACAGAAGGTAAATTTCTTTTCTTTTAATTAAATTATCAACTATGTATGATGATGAACTTATTTTCGACATCTTTTATCACTGAGGAAAAAAAAAATTCCAATGTCTTCTACAGAATTGAAAAAGCACAGGAGAGCGAATAAGAGAAGAAAAAAAATCTTTGAGTTTGAGCTCACGAGGAGACAGTTTAAGACAAAAACATCATAGTCTTCTAAGGCGATCAAACAAAGTTGTCAATTCGTTGAGCTTTTTTTTTTTTTTT
>JAFIDM010005346.1:16266906-16279282 GCA_023159025.1 Thereuonema tuberculata
TGTAAGTATTCCTTTGTGATAATTGCTCCTTTTAAATCTTATTTACACAACAATTACATAATCAATATCTCATGTCATAAGTTGAGAAACTGTGAAAAGATTTAAAATGGGGAGAAAAAAAAATCAAGTATAATAATGGCCCATGAGGGGATCGAACTCACGACCTTCGCATTATTAGCACGACGCTCTAACCAACTGAGTTAACAGAAGCCGTTGCGAAGCATTGTGGGATATGTGTCCAGACACAGACAAACAGGGAATTTAAGGCGTCTTTCAGAAGCCTAAAAAGACTGTAGAGCTAACATCTGTTATTAAATATATATGAATGGATAACATTCAAAATCTCTTGTTTTAATAAAAGGTTTGGTTAATTTTTTTTCCGATAGATATATGCAAGTGTTAAATGATGAATAATATTTAAATAAAGAATGTTACAATTAAAACAAACCAACAATTAGACATAATGTTTTCGATGTAATGATTGTTATGTAAGATTCTGATAATTATTATTTGGAGTAGTTATGTAAGGTTTCAATAAGTCCTTATAAATGTCCATCTTTTTTTTCCTGGACGGCACACACACACACAAAAAAATCTTCAATATAGATAGTTATTACTATTTTCATGTTACTTTCTCCGTAATGCCGTAATTAAAAGAATCTGAAATCTATAACTTCTGAATTTCTTGAAGTACATGTTTTGGCTAATTTTCGATCCAACTGTTTTTGTAGTTGGATCTGTTTTATGATCGTATCAGAATCTTATGAACAAAGGTTCAATTTCAAAGGAAAAAAAAAATATCAGATTTCGCACCTTACTATTAGATGCTTTAGATGTGGAAATCAAATAATATTTTTAAATTTAAAAGATTAGAATTTTCCCCATTATATAAAATTAAAGTATTATTCGGTATCTTTAATTTTACAATTATTCGGTATCAAAATCCTTTAACGATCACGAAGTTAATTAAAGTTGTCGAAATGTCAATTTTAATAATTTACTTGTCTGTGTAGTGAAAAAAATTTTGAAGATTGAAACTAAACTGTCTAGAACTTGTTTCAATTTGATTTTTTTCGGAAGAAATTTATTAAAGGACTTTAAGGATTCAATGTGTCTTTAACTGATGAAAAAAAAAATAACTTTTTTGTGATTTCATTTATGATAAAATGTCTTTTAAATATAAATGTCTTTTCAATCATTTGCGTAAAGACTTCAAATAAAGGTACAATTGTTTTCCTGCAAATTGATAGTTTGCTTAAATAAAAAGGTCATTTTTCACCCACAAAGGATTTGTTTTTATAAAGATATTTAGTATTTATTCTGTTTTCCACAAATATTTTTAGATAAATTTACAGAACCTACTATAAGTTTATGATAGAGAAAAAAATAAACCACTGAAAAATAATAAAAAGTTTGACGACTTTCAGAAACATCTGAAAATATTGAATCTAGTTGAAATGTGTTTAATTTTGACTTTTAATAAACTGAATTTCTCGCATTCAATTTTGTTGACATAGTTTCTCTAACTGTACTTGAAAGTATGTTAATTTGTAAAAGTAGGTAAGGCTTTGAAAATTACTGAAGAACACAGATCCTTAGTAAATTGCGTGATTTTATTCTATACAAGTAAAATCGTCACAGTTATCAGAAGAAAAAAAAAAAAACAAATCATAAAAAAAATATTTTTAAAACAGTTCTAGTTCTGAATTTTTCGCAAATTGATGTTTATTGAAATCTTCCCAAATCAAATAATTTTTTTAATTATAAGCAAGGGATATACAGTTGTAGATCTGGCTTTAGAGACAGCGCATACTTACACTGTACGATTCTTCAAAAGTTACTGAGAAACATATGAGCAAGGAAGCATCAACTAAAAATAGCTGCAGTCCTGGCCATAATAATGAAGAACGTGTTATTAAGTAGACTCATTGTATTTTTGAAACTTGTATTTTATTTTTATTTAACATTGCAGTTCGTTTTCGATGCGGTGCCTTCAGAAGTATTACCATTGTTAAAACAATGGTCATATTCCTCTGTAGGTATTAAATCCATGAGCTTTTTATATTCCTTAATATTTCTCAACGTATTTTGGAATATTTTATTTATATCTTTTTTTCCTTTTTTATATTCATTTACTGAACTTGGAAAAAAAATCCCAATATTTCCACAAGAAAGAAAAAGATTTGAAATGAAAGTATTGTTCTTATTCATCACATGATAGTAAATGATTATAGGAATTCTAATCTAAGGGTCTTAAAAAAAGATTCGCATTAAGATCTTACCTAAGAAAGCAATAAATATCTCCTGACGTGAGGTGACATTTTGTATGGGGTTTTTTTGTTCATGCTTCACTTTTAACAGTTTTTCTTTAAGGAAGAAATTCATTGAATCGAAACCAAACAGCTTTGGAATTTCTTGATTAGTGTTAAGGTTTCAATTTTCCAAATATAAAAAAAGCCACAACCGTAAAAGTCCGGAGTAACCATAAAAAGAAAATGTAAGGAAAAAAACCTCAAACAAACCTGAGTCTTTCTTGAAACGAATTAATCATTTTGTTCTCAGTTAATTTCAACAGTTGATTCATTTTGTGGCAGCGGAGGAAAACAAGACAGCGAAGTCTAATTCTTAATTCAGGAAGACCACCCACGCTTAGGGAGAAGCTAATAGAATCTTCTCACGAAAACCGAACTAGGAAAGGAACGATCAAATTCTTGCAATAGATTGGAAAGGATTTAAGGTTAAAATTGGGAAGTACTTAACGTGAAATGAATTGCTGTATTTATTTCTATATTTCATGACCTTATGTCATTAGGCTTAGGCAAAAAAATCGTTTTATTTGAATTAATCTTTTCCAATATGATTTATTCCAAACATAAAATAACAACAAGCTATAGAACAAAGTGAATGGTTTTGCAGAGACAAATGATATATAAACACGTTATTCTGTATTAAAGGCATTATTAATTCACCATAAAGTGTAAAATGGCTCATAAAAGCCATCACAAATGGTAAATTAATAATGAAATGCCGCAAATGTAGAATAAAAAGGATATATTCAACAGTACAGATGTGTTAGTATAACCCAGAGAATCCAACCCTAAAAACACTTAATAAAAGATGAATTTTTTCAAACCTTAAAATCGTTACACATCAATTTCTGAAAAAGACTTCAGAATGAATTATTGTAAGAAATTTGATCAACTATGAATGAAATTTACGTAGATACCTAATTTTTTTAATCTTTGAATTTTTACATTTATAATTAAAGGCATTACTTCAAATGCAGAAGAATTACAAAACTGTTTATTTAAGAAATTACATTTTCAAAAAATAATAAAGAGGAAAAAAAAATATAACCAACAAGTGAATATAATTTTGTTGCTAAAACATAAATTTAAGGGCGACCCATAATAATAATAAAAAAAAATTAAAAATAATAATAATAATAAAAGGAAGTAAGTTAACATAAGGAAAAAAAAAAAAAAACAGTATTAAAATAAAAAAAAGTTTGGAAAAGAGGAAGAAAAAAAAAAACCCAAAAAAGTAATTATACGGATTCAAACTAACAACCTTCAGTATATAAGTCCGAGACCTAAGCATAAAACTACAGGTGACAACTGAAATGAGATTGTTATATTTCTAACATTTAATCTAATAGCGGAAATGCAATGAAAACAATGCTAAATATCTCGAACAAATATCTCGAATGGAGGGGGGGGGGAGGCCCTGAAAATACTCTATTCTACGTTGTTTGGGCTTCTGAACACGATGGTGAATCCCGTTTGTCGATCCGACCTTTCGTTCGGGAGTTTTTAAAAGGGTACAATGATGACAATGCTAAATATCTCGAACATGAGGGGCGTTGGGCCCTAAAAATACCCTATTCCTACGGTGTTTGGGTTCTGAATACGATAGTGAAATCCATTTCTCAATCCGACCTTCCATTCGAGAGTTGTTAGGGGTGGGCAGACACGGACACAGGACAAACGCAATAGCTACCGATTTTGGTCACTATCACAATAGCTCCCACGTGGGTGGCTAATAATATGTAAATCCTTACGATGCAGTAATTTGCTTATGTTGGAAATGTGTTCAATAATAATTAATCAACTATTTCTACAATGAGCAACCGTCTAAAAACCGTTAAATGTAATGATTTTTGAATAAGGTAGCGCTTTTTCGTTAAAAACGTTGAAATACTGTCACTAAAATAGGAACTAAGAAAAGTAGACCCCTGTGCCTTTTATCTTTCGCGAAGATTCCACCTTTGTCGTTTTTCTCCAAATTTTGAAAATCAGGAAAGGATGGAATAGAGGAACACAATGATAGACAAACAATTTCCATAAATTATTATTAATGAATCTGCACCTTTAATAATTAAAGTAATTTTAATTGCAATAATATTAATTAATAATTACTTACATAATTATTATTTCAATGAAAATTTAACGTCCGTAATAATTCATAAATAGAGAGAAAAAAATCACAACCGGACAACAAATATTCCTTTGCACATTGAGCCAACATGAACAGGAATTCTGAACAGCTGTTTCATCCTTATTAAGAATCATCAGCAGAATTTACCCTTGATCTCTCAATATGAATGAGAAAATGTATCTATTTTTAATAACAGTAAAACAATACTATACAGTGTATTTATAAATTAAAAATAAGTGTTAATATATATTATAAATATGTCTCATATATGTTTCTACATTCAGTAAATTATTTACAAAAACTAGCTTATGTGGCGCTATTATGCACAACAATATTTGTGTAGTTCCTCATTGTCGCCACCAGGTGCATATGGGCGCTATTTCAGGGATTTCGCCCCTTTTCAGGGTGAGGGGGTGGTGTCAAGATTCCAAGATAGCCTTTATTTTCCGCAGGGTAGTAAAGACTAACTATGCAAAACTTGGTTTAGATCAGTCAAACGGTGTAAAATTGTATTTTATTTATTTTTGAAAAATAAATAAATAATAATCTGTCTTATTTCAAATTATAAGACAGAAATAATTAATTCGTTATAAATTTAAACGAAACGAAAAACGAAATCCACATATTTTTTTTCCTGAAGCGAAAAACGTAACTGATCAGTTTTTAGTTGTTTTGCCAGCTTTTGGTTTAAAATAATGTGGAGTAGAAATTCAGATGAATTTTATCATTGTTCGAACTTTGTAGTATTTATTTTAACAAGGTATAACTCAGACGAATAAAATATATATATTTTTTGACAATCGGTTTATGCCAGGTTACACGATCCTTTTTAATAATGATACAACCTCTGAAAGTTACATCTTTTGTGGTTTCTGTTTAATTTGAATTAGGCAAGCGTTCACAATGAACGATAAGGCTGTCTGAAATGAACAAATTCTTTGGAATACTTACGTATCTTTTTTCCTTCGAATATATTATTAAAAAGAATATTTTTCTTAATTGCCATCCATAACGATGCTAATTAAGGAAAATATTCTTTTTAATAATACATTCTTTAAAATGTATTCTTTTCAAAGTAACAACACTTTTGAGAAACTTTATTATCAAGTAAATTGACAATTTAGTTAATTTCTTAAAAAAAAAAAAAAAAAAATACTCCTAAATTTCTTTTATTCATTACATTCATATCAAAAGTTTAGAATTTTTTTCTGTTCTTTGCAATTCCACGGACTCTACTTGAGATTTTATCTTGGAGGATTTCATAATGATTTAAATCTGTTTCTATCTTTTAAGTCTACATCTTTCTTCTGTAGTTAAGGTAAAAAAAATATTTGATTTCCTTAGACATTAAATGTTTTTAACTTTTAAATAGACTTCGGGGGTTTTATCTTAGAAACTAAATTTATTTTGATATTTAAAGAAAACATTTTTTTTTTTTTTAAGACGTGTTTTACTTAAAGTTAAATACAAAACTGTAGAATATAAGAATTAGAGTGAATATTTATAAAACGTTTCGTGTGGCAGCTGCTTTCTGTGCAGGAAGAAAGTTCTTTTTATCAAGAAACTCATCTAGACAACAGATGTTGGAGAGATCAAAAGAGCCATTGATGCAAGCCATTATTTTACGTGTGTCATAGAAAAGGAAAAAAAAAATAACGACCATGATTCATAGAAATTTCGGAGCTCAGGTATTATGTAATGGGCTTTTTATTCGAAGCGAGCAGTAAACAAACCAAGTATGATGTGAACCACTCGATTGCCTAAAGCAGTTCCCGCCTCATTATTCTGAAAGGAACAACTTCTACGCCCTTCCTCCCTCACTGACCTTTTATGGTTAACGTTGATGAAGATTAGTTTATGATGACTGGATTAAAATCAACGAGAAGTGAAAGTAAAAACAGTAAATTTTTAAGTCTCTTATATTATTTGCTTTTCTTCTTTTCAGAGTGAACTCATCAAATGACTAACACAAACTTCGATAAAATTCCATATCTACACTAATACGCACACTTGAGGAAATCAGCCACGCTGAGAGGGGTAAAGTTCATTAGAGAACCCTCATTTTGCTGGAGGGTTTGAAAGCAACTCGGAAAAATAAAACAGAATTCATCCAGGGAGAGGAGAACTTGGGGTTTCTAACAATAGGACCCAATCATTACTTTGCTTAAGGCTGGCAATAAAAGGGAGGTCCTCATTCTGTGGTCAGCGTCGCTGAATTTCTTCTACACTGTAGTTCATAAAATGAAATATTTCAACTAAGTCACGTTAATTTGGGAATAGTTTTGAGTTAAAAAGGGTCATGATTTTTTTTTTTCCCCGAAATCCTTTTAATAATCCTTGCCAAAATTCAGGGGGAAAAAAAGTCTCACTGATTCACCATCGTAAATTCTTACAGTTTTGATTTTCGTCGAAATGAACATTTTTAAGAGGAGAGTGTTCGAATCACATTAGAAACAGTGGCTTTTTTTAGTAATCGTGCGTTCTCCACTCTTAGTTTAAACCGGGAGTCGGAGCTCCATGAGTCTTATCTTCACATGAGTCACCATAGTTTGGAGGTCAGTGAAAACCGATTGCCGATCTAATCACTCCCGGTGACCACTGAGCGGGTCAGGAAAATAATGATTGGTCAAAACTCTCGATCTATCTATACTGAAAACGAATATGATTCCGTCGACCCAATGTGGCGCCTTCCTGTTCCATGTCACTGGGAATTCTTGGGAGGTAACAACTCTCTCCAAGCTCAGTTGTAAATCAAATGGTCACATTTAACAAAGCAAGAATTTGATAGATTGCGAAGTGTAAGTTTTGTTTTGTGTTTACTATAAAACTCTGAATTGACACACTCTTTTTAATATTAAAGACGATTACGTAATCACTGTTTTCTTTCTTAGCCGCAGGATAGTTTAAGTTGTAATTTTTTTTTAACCATTAAAATTGTTTTATGTAAATTATCCTTGCAGATCTTCATTTAAGTAAAAACATTATTTCATTAAAAATCTTAGGATTTGCTTAATTTTTGATGCGATACTTGGAGTTTTATATGTTGAAACGTGAAGGAGAAAGAAAAATGTTGGATAAAAGCTCCTCGATTTTATTCTTAATAGGCTTTTTGGCCAGATAATAAGAATTCTTATAATAACTGTTATTACACGTTTCAATGTGTTTTCTTAGTTTCTGTTCACGAGGTGACACATCGAATAAAAGATCGCGTGACATCTACATTAGCTGAACTCCGGTGAAGATCAAACAATTAGGAATGATACAGTGGACAAAAAACCACCCCCGCGTCGCAATTATGCTTCGATATCGATCGGATGTCAAGTGGTCATCACATGTCATCCACTGCTAATTTAATAAAGCCAATTTTACGACGGACAAAAGGCAGTAAAAGTAATTAGGTGGTTCAGGCAGAACAAACCCATAAACTATGAAGATCAAGAAATGAGAAAACTATAGAAGTGAAAGAAAAAAAAAATCTACTACAAAGAGAGAAGATGGCATAGATCAGTTTCATTATTAAGAAACATTTAAAAAAAATCGGAGGTGAATCAAATTAAACATAATGGAAAAGAAAAAAAGCACTGCATATTTATTAATGAAAAGTTCGCGTGAGAAGCAAAATTTTTATTTTAAAATACTGTCAAGTCATCATAATTTTCTAACACAGAACTTTGTAATTACATTTTGAATATGAAAACAAGAAGCTCATTTCAGCTTCTAGAAATTATTCACTTTTTGAAATAAGTGTAAACGTAAAATTAATGATACCAATGGTTACAATAATAATAACATGAAAATAATTCTTTTTTTTTTAAGACAAATGTAAATCGAAATGAAAGGATGATTTGCCAAATGAGAAACTGAATTTAGAAAAATGTTTTCCAAGTAATGGATACATTTTTTTTTTCTTGCAGAGAAACTTACAAATGAACTGCGCGTTACATTCAATCTATAAATAGTTCGCTTTTAATGAGATCGAGTTCAAATCGAAACAATGAGAAAGTCATTGGAAATTTTTCACTGGTTCATTTTTTTTGAAAAATGACTTAAAGTTCCACGAAATGTTCGAAGAATTGTTATGGTGTTTGAATCTAATTATTAGTTGATTAATACATTCAGTAATTAATACGTTATGATCAAACTTTTGATCATAAAAGAATACTTACTATGTAGATAGTTTTCCTTGTTTAAATCCCAATTTAAAACTGTCAGTAAAAATACTCATTAAAGCCTCTCAGAAAGGATCCCATTACATAATAAACAAAATTCTCTGAGTTAATAGGAATGAAATTCAGACAGAAATTAAAATATTAAAAAAAAGACCAGAAAGCAAATGTTGTTAGCACTGGTAAATACATGCAACAACAATATAGTAAGTTTAGAGTCCACGAATTCTTGAGAGAGAGCGAGAGACAGCAATCTGAGACACTCGATATAAATAACAGTATTTTTATAAAAAATCTTAAACATCACTCAAAATAAACATAATAATTTATATTTATTTTCAAAAGAAAATTTTCGAGGAAAATACTCGTCTCCTCTTTCTCAAGCTATTTCCATAACAATAAATTGCGAAATTTAGACCAACAACAATGTGTCTACATATTGTAAGTTACATCCTATTCACTCTTTGTTAATAACAACTAATAATAATAACTTTTCAAACTTCCTATTATTGACAATTTTTGGAAAAAGAAAACAATACTTGATGTATCGTATACTATAATATGTTAATTTACTGATAATTACAATAAATAACCTAGATTTGAAAACTTCCTATTGTTTAAATTTTTTAACAATCTAATTCTTTGATTACAACTTTATTATTGCAACCTGTATATAGTTTATTAGTAAATTCTTTAGCTAATCTCACGAAATATTCACTAACTTCAATTCCCTCATTCCTGTTTAAATTCCTGTCTCTTGTGTTTCGAATACACATGCTTTCAATCATTTTCCTTATTTTTGTGTCTTTCTCAATACATAAAACTTTTATCTCACTGTTAATACAGTCTGTTTCTTCCACACAGTGTTCGGCTATTATTTTGAGTGATGTTGAAAATTTTTTATAATACATATTGTAGGAGGAAAGAGCTACAAAAAAAAAGTACGGAACAATTTCATATAACTTGGTATTTTTTTTTATTATTAACATTAATAAATATTGCCGTTAATGCACGGGAAGACCGTGATTCAAATATTAAAATAACAAAATAACAGAGGAAAAGAAATCATAGAAATTAATGTAAATAACTTAAGATACATATGTAATATCCGACGTATATAATTATCAAGTGAAGATGTTGAGTTCGAAGATATAAGGACAAAGACTAGAAAGAAAACAAAAGTTCTCAGGAACTATTGTCTGACAAATGGTTCTTGATGATCGCGTTTGCGCGGGAATCACGAAAATCACGAGATTTGGCCATTAGCCTCTTATGCAGGTCTCAAGGAATGTTGTATTGTGAATGTCTGTCACTAGGAAAATGCTAGAGAAAAAATGTTAAAGTTGGAATTTTACCTTCAGCGTAGAGGCGATGGATGCAGCGGCGAATAAGGCATCGGTCAAAATCGTCGACATCAGTAATGGGGCTTGCTCGTGGCCGCCTCTTCCCCGGAGTCGATAAGCCTTTTTTCTCGCCATTTTGTGAGAATACATGGATAGAGGCTATTCTCGCGTCAATCACGTGAAATCGCGAAAATTCGGGATCGTCAAGAACGATGTGTCGGCCTATAAGTTATGCTACTTAAAGTATTTAATAAGAAATTTTAATAATTTTTTTATAATAATAATTAATTAATAAACTATAATATTAGGAAGTGGGGAAGGTCTCCTCATTGAGTTTTGAGTGATGGTCCTAAATCGTTGAACTACAATCTTAATCCTTTAATTTCGATTAATAAGAAATTTAGAAATATAAGTATTAATAAACGATTTTAAATATTTCACCTACATTTCTTGTGAATCGGTTTTGTTACTTTGTAGGTCACATGGGTGGGTCTCTTTTGTTTCAGATTATGAAATGTCACAACTGACAACCGGTTGAGTTGAAACGTTATCAAGGTTTCTCAAGATAAGAAAGTTAAAGCTCAAGCCCAGACCCTGATAAAGGAATTGGAAAGTTAAACAAAAATTAAATATTAAAGGTAACAGTTAAACGATCTGTTACCCTTATCTGTTTAACCTTGCCTTGCCGATACTGATTGAGGGTATATTAACTAGAATTGTTTTAAAACCTATAACCTCTAGAATAAATGTTTTACCACAATGTAGTTCTGAAATTTTTTATATTAAGTATCTTATTTTCTTCAGTGGAAGATGATTTAAAGTAAATTTTTAGTTAAATTATCTTTAATCTTATAAATAAACTATAAATGTAGAAATAAACTTCGTGACTTTTGAAATGAAGCATTCTCATAGCAGAAAACTCGAAAATATTGGGATCACTCCCCCCCCCTCTTCCTTTTTTATATTACAAAACATATGTTTCTCTCCTTAATAATATAAATATACCAACTATCTAGTTAGCACATTTAACCTAGATTTAACAACAAAATAACTTGATATTAAGAAATATGTCAACAGAACTGAATGAATAAGAGCGATTGAATGAATAAGTTTTCTGGCAATGATCCCTTATAATTTTAACTAATAACTCTAATTATTGTAAAATATACATTGTGATTCATAAAGTACTAGAAAACGATAAACGAGGACTCTGTAATAAAATAGTTTAATCAATGACGTCTTGTTTTCATCAGAATATTCGAAAGTTCTTACGCCAACAATAATTTCCTTGTTTAATTCTGTAACTTCAGTTACTAAATGTTTTGAATCCGATTATTTAACAAACGTGAAAGAAAAAGGATTTTAATATTTTAATGAACTGTTTTTATAGAACAGTGATTTATTGAACCATCACTGATTAATGGATGAACCCCAAAAGTCTCATGTACTTCTATGGATTCATAGGATTTCAATTTGATCTCATTCCTTTCCTCTTTAACAGAACAACTGTGCTGTATTTCTGTTTAGTTTATTTTAAAAGATATTTCCATTTAATGCACGATCTAGAATAGTCGATAAGGGTGGAAATTCAGTGACAAGAATCAGTTGACACATCTGGCCAAAATCTTCAGCTGCTGAATTTTTGAAATCATCAGAATGAGTTGAGATGAAATCTTTTTTTAGAATAAAGCATAAAAGTTCCTTAACCTAATCATTTCTCGAGATATTTTGGGTTCGTGGATTTTTTATTTATTACTGAAACTAGAAGTATTGGATTGGCCAAAAAAAGACACATTTCACCAATAATTTTGGTTAAAAACGTATTCAGCGATTTGTTCCACTCTCTTCTGCCGTCTTTCAGGCAACTTCATAATTCCATCTTCCCAAAACTTTTTAGTCTTTTCGAGCAAAAAAAATGTTCCAGATGCCTTTGGAGTCTTCCAGGGAACTGCATTTTTTCCATTAAGAGAATTTTGTAAAAACGGAAATAACTGGAAATCCGAAGCTGCAAAGTCTGGTGAATATGGCGGATGAATCAGAACTTCTCAGTCAAGCTGTAACAGTTTTTAGCCGTCATCCAAGAAACATGCGGTCTTCATTGCTTATTTTCTTCCATCTTCAATATTAAACTGGCGACAATTCACCAATTTTGATCACGCTGATTTGATCACGTTGATATGACAGCTGTCACAATTCAATCTAATAAAATGGTGTCGAATGACGTTAATCTTAGAGCTACTAGAGCCAAAGTACGTAAAAAAAAACAAAAACGAACGAACTTTTTGGCCAACCCAATAGTTAAACTTTTTGTCTTTTTGGAACTAAAGTATTTGTATCTTTTTGTCAACGTTCTTGTTAATGACCAATAGGAAACAGAATTAATCACATCTGAGGAGCTTCAATAGAAAGCTACAGTCAATTTAGACCAGA
>JAFIDM010005346.1:16291473-16304639 GCA_023159025.1 Thereuonema tuberculata
GAAATTTACTCTAATTCCACTGGTGACATTTCGTACAAAACTACCAAATATTATTTTTAAAACAAAGTATGTTTACATTTAATGTATAAACAATGGTTAGTGACGAAGCCACCTCACCATACAATGTCTTGCATTACTGCCCCATAGGACAACACTTTACCAAATCACTAACCATGATAGATGTGCTGATGCTCTTTACAAGTGAAACATCACATCTTCCCTACAGTGCAACTGTGGCAAAAGAAGGTAGACATATTACTCAAGATTGAAGTAGGAGGGCTTAGGCAGAACATTGGAAGGATTTCCTGACAGCAACACCAGGCTCAATTGATTATATTAATATTTTAGATTTTACATTATGATTTGTTTTGTTATATATTTATAATTTGGAACTTGTTTTATAGCTCTGTCTAATACTGTTGTAATGTAAGCCATATGACATATACAAAGACTGGTTTACAAAAGTGGCAAATAGTGGCTAAGTTTTTCACAATGAATAATGTACAATAGTCATAGAATTACATCTTATAAATGTAGATACATCATTATTATTGAATAATCATATGACGCTGTGCTTAATGTTTATATTGCTTTTTCTGAATACATCAATGTAGTTCTGTTTAATAATCCTGAAACATTATAAAAAATTTTAATGCTTTTTTTTTATCCCATCAGTGCTTTGGAAATAAGAAGAAAAATCCAGTTTATAGGGATTTATATTGTTTTCTTTTCATTTCTGTAACTTCCTCCTTATGAGTTATATCTTGTTGAATATTGATTACAAGTTAATGAACACTGATTTTTGAAATGATTTACATTGAATGTTTATCCACTGACTGCTTTATTTATGTTAGGAAAACATTTCATTTAACTTTTTAAGAAGAATCACATTCAATTACAAATGAAATTAATTGCTTTATTTCTGATGTTAATCTTTCTGTCTTGCAGTTGATCACTGAAGCTATCAAAAATGGAGATATTCATCAACCAACAATGGAATTGGCTGATTTCTGGCTGGAGGTATGGAAATTTCATGTTTGTATTAAATTTTGTAAGAAGAAAAAAAAATATGCTTCATGCATAAATAAACTTCAGACCTAATAAACTGTAGCTTATCAGTTGAATAATAAGTTTCTCCTCTTCAATATCTATAGTAATTTAACAAGCTTTAAACCCCACGTAATTTTTTGCCTATAGTTGTATCTAAATATCTTTTTTGAACTGAGAAGAACATGGCAAGAGTTAGCATTTACTGAAGTTTTGTTTTAAAAGCATAATGTTATTTATTATTAAGCTAAAATAGTAGGAACATTAACAATAGGCTCTAATTATTGCCCATAAATGAGATACACTATTCCTAAGTGGTCTGAAATAACTGTTTGAGACTTGCATGTAAGTTAAAGGAGAGATCAATGAATGACAAATACTCAAGGCTGGATGTTGTAACTGCAAGTACAAATAAATAAAAGCAGTTTCATTAAAAAAAATGAGACTTCATTAGTCAAATAGGCTTGGCCTCAAAATGAATGCATTGAAGTCAACTGCTTGTGATTTTTTTCTTTTTTGAGACCGACATGGTTTTTGTTTGGTAGTTCTTGAGATATCACATTATTTTCTAACACTATAATTATAATGTATAAACACTGTGGGTAGAAAAAGACTCAAAAACTAGAAAAATTATGGAAAGTATAATAAGAAATAAAAAAAGGACAAAATTTGAATAGAAATGAAGGAGTGGATGTTGATAGCAGTTTTGTAAAAATAGCGGGAGATTTAGTGAATTTTACAGAATGTTTGACTGATGGGCAGTCTTAATAAGATTTCAAAAGATGTTGAAACTGTTTACTAAATAAAAAATTAAAAAATTTATAGAATGTTAGGTTTGATGTATCAAAGGAAAAAATGACAGGTTGAATTAGCTGCTAGTAATAATAGATTTGCCGAAGGAAGATCAATCCCGTTATTTTCATAGTTATCTTCTAAGATTTTCGACATAAGATATAACCTGATTATATACAATATTATATATATGGTGCCGGTATGATTCTCTGATTATGAATTGTGCGTAATTCTTTGAAACTGTCAGATTTTTTTTTCATCTTTAATAATTATATCTATTTAACCACAGTGAAAGCAAGATAAGAGATGGTAAAAAGAAAAGTCAAGGAGTGAACTACCAGGGAAAGAAGCCTTAAACACATTTCAGAAATGAATTAGAGAAATCTACAATTGCAGAGAAAAGAAGGAGATTGTATAAAATTCAAGGCTACATATGTTGATATGCATGAAAAAGCTATTTATCAAGACTACATACAAAAGTCATCATTTGAATTTAAAAAGACTGTCACGTGGAAACTATAGGTTTGATCTTTCTGGCCTCGCTGGGCCCAAAATAGAACCAGAAAGAAAATAAAGCAGGATGATACAAATGACTAAGAAAAGAAACACACAAAATCTTGACTTGACAAACAACAAACAACTTTAATAAGATAAGATTTTAATTATAAAAAGAAATGAAAAGCACTAAAAGGTTGATCAACTAGTCTGTAAAATTCTTAAAAAAAATAGCAGCTTAAAAAGAATTGCAGACTCAAAGGGAATTAATTACTGAATGAAGTCAATGAACTAAATAAGGCTGTTATTCACTGGTAGACGCTTCGCTGAGTTGATCAGCAAGCTGATAAAAAAAAAAAAAAAAAAAGTTCTAATGTTACATACTAAATTATCTTTAAAATTTTAAGTTGCTGGTTGCATTCAAATTGAGCTGGATTACATCCATCTGACCCGTATTGCCGACATCTTGAAGCACAATCACTATAGTGAATTGGTGCGCACTAATCTTGGCAGGAAATTAGAGACAGCCTGAGCATGTCTGCTCGAAGAATTGAAGATCTATTTCTCTTTGTCCGGGGAATGGCTCTCACTGGACAATCTCCAACATTAAAGCAGAAACGTATAAAAGTCACTTACGTTAGTTCTTGTTTACTTAGGATGTCGTCATTTAGTACCTTCTTACACAAAAAGCATCACCTTGGCTGAACCCTAACTCACTGCATCTTATATTATTGCTTGAGCCAACGGAAACCAGGAAAAGAACAGTGATTTAAACTTGGTTGAATTTCTCCAATACAGCAGAACACTTTTAACTTAACACTTGCATTATTAAACCCTCCTTTTCCTTCGTAAGCTGTTTTCAGGCATACCAAAAACAGCCATCTTTCCCAACGTCCTCCTCCCATTCCACAAAGAGAACAAAATCCAACAATCCTATCCAAAAACAAACAAAAAAACTCATGTTGGGTGATCACTGACCAAAACAATAGTATCATTGTTTTAGCTTCTCTGGCTGTTTGCGGGTGTTCATAGATTATTAAAAAAAAAAACACAGGCAACACTAACTGTGAATTCACTGAAGTTAAATAATTATTAAATTCAGATTCAAAAAACTCAAAAGCGGAAAAAAAAAAAGAAAAGAAAAAAAAAACTGCAATAAAAATACTAAGTTAATTCAGTATAAAACCGGTTCAAATTCTCCAGCACATTTCAAATTAAATAAAAAACTGGAAAGGCACAACAAAAGTCCATGACAAGGCAATTCCTAAAATTTACCTGTGTAATATAAAACTTGACCCTTACTGATATTTATGAATTCTATAAACCTTAAGATTGATGATCATAATTTGGTACTTTATTGTTTAGATATTATGTCATTAATTTCAGAAGATTTAAGATAATTCTAACAATGAAAATTAAAATTTTATCTTCTGTTTGTATTGCTGAATTTTCACTTGCAATGCCAAGGAAGCAGCTGATATCTAATATCAGGTAGCTATCTCTTCATTAAAAAAAAAACCAAACAAACTTTAGTATAAATATGAAAAAATTCAGTATATAATTAAATAATCTTATCTTGTATATCTTCATCTAAAACTTTAATCTCTCATAATATTTCGTTCGTTCTTTTCGAAAGAACTTCTTCAGATGACTAGAGATAGGGTACCTAACCCTATTCTCTATGTGTGATACATTTCTTCTTTACCAATGAATATAAATACCATACTTTTGTTTAAATCTTTACAAATCTTTAGTTTAAATCTTTACAATTCATAATTGTAATAAATTTGCGTTGAGTTAAATTTATTATGTAATAGATACAATGCTTAAGTTAATTGTAATATTGTAATAATTTACAATTATAATTTTTAATTTAACTCAACGTAAATTTATTACAATTATGTATTGTAAAGTTTTAAACTAAAGAATTGTAAAGATTTAAACAAAGTAAAAATCTATACATTGGTAAAGAAGTAATGTATCACACACATCATTTGTAATGAATTCTATGTATAGAGAATAGGGTTAGGTACCTTATCTCTAGTCATCTGAAGAAGTTCTTTCGAAAAGAAAGAACGAAATATCATGAGAGATTAAAGTTTTAGATGAAGATATATGAGATGAGAAAACTTTATTTATAGTTGATTAAAGATATATTTAATCCAAAAGAGGTCTCTGGGTAATTCGGTTTCTAAAGTCAAAAAGAAGAGATTTCCCTCTCCTTTCTTATATGAACAAGGGCAATTCAATAATCTTTAATCTCCATCCACAATTGTGCAATTGGTGCTTGTCTTCACTATGTAATATCTGATGTGTTATCAGAGAAAAGCTGACTTTGGTTTATTTGACTTTGTGTAATAAAATAACCTTTTCTTCCTGCTCTTCTTCAGATACCTCTTATTATGGCCATTGTTTGTGGCTTCAACAGTGTTTGCTTCTGTCCACCATTGCTGCATTCCTTACAAACCGCATCTCTTGTTTCTAAATATCACGACTGTAGTAGGATTTCACTGCAACTCTGGCCTCAGCTATTTAACTTTTGTTGCTGGCAAGGCAGCATCACAAACTTTAATTCTTTTAACCATCATGCCGTTGGCGAATTTGTCCAAGTTAGAAGTGAATTTGTAAGCTAAAGAATAATGACATTTGCAAGTAATTCCATTGTGTTACTATTTTATACTTGTTATAATAAAACTACCTGCTCTAATTATACCATTAAGAGGCTAAGGAAAATTGAAAGGGTAAAAAGTATGAAAACATTTCAAAACAACATCATCTACTTCTAGCAGTTGTGCATTTCCACATGACTACAGCCATGATTACCTAGCTAATTATTTATTTAGATTTCACTTATCTGATACTTATAAGTATTTTCATTAGGATGTTATTAATGACGAAAACTTAATGGGGCATAAAGATCAAGTTCTGCAAATTAATTATAATATTGCAGGTCTATACTGGGAAGCTAGAGATAAAATGATGTGAATCAATTATTAATGCCCTTAGATAACAATAACATTTTTCAGATATCCCTTTCCTATAACTACCCAGTTTTGCTGCTATTAAGGATTAAGTTCTGTCGAAGAAATTTTCCAAATTTAATATGTTAAATGATAAATATATAAGTTCTTGATGATAGTTCATTTAGCAGACAAAGAATTGCAAAAAGTTCTTCATTCACTTGTAGCGGTCACTCCTGCTACAATAAATGGATTCTTTTCTTTTTTCCTGTCTGCTGCACTGCCATTGATCTTGGTTGCCATAAAAACAGCAGGCACTGATAGGCAGACAGCAAAGAGAAACCCTAGTAAGCAGACAGTGAAGAGAAGAACCAGTAAGCAGAACAGACGGTGGTAAAACAGAAGCCGATGACAGTGAGAAGCAGATGACAGTGAAAAATGGAAAGCAGAAGGAAAAATAGAAGAACTAGTAAGCAGAGAAGACGACGAGAAAGCAGACGGTGGTGAGACAGAAGCCGATGGCAGTGAGAAATAAAAAACAGATGGAATGGAGAAGCACTAGTAAGCAGAGCAGACGGCAGTGAAAAGTTGTTTCCGATCAAGGAAGACCATCTCCGAAGAGGAAAAGTTGTTCCAGATCTCATGAAAGCTATCGCAGTAGAAGACAGCTGAGGCTGAGGAGGAATCATTCCTGATTAGAAGTCAGCCATTGCCGTGGAGGAAAGGACTGCCTGTGTTAGACAAACTATTACAAAGAAACAAAATCGTACAAATCCTGAATACAAGAAGTAGTTTGTTATGAAAGAAGATTGTGTTCTTTGAGATTAATGAACTACACTTCCAAGCAGCTAAATCGACTCACCCCTTCAGAGCGCACAAAAAGGCGTATATTTTTTAAATGGCTTAACCGACTTTCAAAAAACTTTTTTTTTTTGAAAGCCTAATGTTTTTACTTTACAATGACACCATTATCATTAAAATCTGTACAATATTTTGTTTTATAATGCATTTTGAATCAAAACGCAAGCAAACTTCATGCTTAGGAAAAAAAATTGGGGATACTTAAAATTAAATTACAACAAAAAATTCAAGCAAAACAAGGAAACTTTTATTAATCAATACTTGGTATTGCCTCCCCTTGCCTGTACGACGGCTTGCATGCGGTTCCTCATAGACCCTATTAAGATTTTGACAAAGTCTTGGGGGATCCCATTCCAGTCCTCCTCCAGCGCAATCTTGAGCTCGTTTTTATTAGACGGTGCCGGATTTCTGGCTCGGACCCTCCGTTTGAGCTCGTCCCACAAATGCTCAATCGGATTCATGTCGGAACTGAGGGCTGGCCACTCCATCGTCTCGAGACCAACCTCCTCCATGAATTGCCGAGTGGTTCGTGCTGAATGACACCGGGCATTGTCATGCACCAACATGAAGTCTTCCCTGATATATCCTGCATAGGGCACAACATGATCCAGGAGAATGTCCTCAATGTATCGTCGAGCAGTCAGACCCCCCTTCGGCCTCCACCAGGTATGAAAACAAGATCTGTTTTTCCCTCAAGAGATATGCCAGCCCACATCATGCAGGAACCGCCGCCGTACGAGACTGTTTCAGCAAAACAGCACTGAAAATCGCTCTCCTGGACGCCGGTAAACCTGGCCTCTCCTATCATTACCATGGAGACACATTCTGCTCTCATCAGTGAATAGGATGTACCGCCATTGCTCGATGCTCCAATTAACATGTTCCCGAGCAAATTCGAGTCGTGCTGTGCGGTGACTTACGGTCAATTTTGGGCCTCTAGCGGGCTGTCTTGGAGTGAGGTTGGCTTCCTTCAAGCGTCTTCTGACTGTCCACTGACTAACAGCTACTCCACGAACTTATCTCAGCTCCTGTTGCAGATCGACGCCCGTGAGATGGCGATTTCGTAGTGAAGTTGAAATGATAAAGTGATCGTCCCTCTCAGATGTGAATCGGCACCGTCCAGTATGTGGTCTCCGAGTGAAGGTACCAGTTTCCTGAAACCTTCTGAATACTCTTGAGACAGCAGATTTGCTCAAGTTTAGTTGAAGAGCGACTTCTCGTTGACTGTGGCCTGCTTGCAACAAAGCAACAACTTGTGTGGCGTCTTCTGGCGTAGTATCCATGGGTTTGTGAAAACAATGAATTAAACTTGCAGAGATGTGTACAGATGAACGTCTGATAAGCGACTGATAAGAAATATCGGTCCACGTGGGATTTTATAGGGGATTTTATAACTGAGTTGGTGGTTTCCGTTCAGACTGCATTTTGCTATGCTTACGTTCAGATCACATTCATTTGGAAAATATTGTACAGATTTTAATGATAATGGTGTCATTGTAAAGTAAAAACATTAGGCTTTCAAAAAAAAAAAGTTTTTTGAAAATCGGTTAAGCCATTTAAAAAATATACGCCTTTTTGTGCGCTCTGAAGGGGTGAGTCGATTTAGCTGCACGGAAGTGTATTTAAATAAATCCATATTATTAACTATTACCTCTGAGGTTATAATAGCAAATACTAACCATGCAATAAATCCTACATAATTATCAACAAATTCTTGTCCCCTCATTGGAGCTTGAGAGGCTGACAAATACTTATATATTTTATTTTATGAAGCATAGAATATACATATTACTTATAAATATTCATTTTACCTTTAAGTTAAACGTAACCTCAAATTCCTTTTGTATTAGTCTTAAAACAGCTTTGAAACGATTGCTTTCTCTATTTAGCTGAGATATTAAGATTTAGTTGCTTTTCCTTATTGTATCATCTTATTTTTAGTGTTTGATTCTTGGAAATCTGTCTTCATTGGTGCCTCTTTCTTGGTTTACTTTCCAAGATCCACTCACATTTGGCCACATCTGTTCTGAACTAATATAACATTACTATTGTTTTACAAGAAAGGATATTGCTTCAACATTTAACAAATTCAATGCTTATTATTTTGGTTCAACAAGTTCATTATACTATTTTTTTTTTCAGTAAATGCTTAACAAAAAAAAATAATAATACCGTATTTTACGGAATATAAAACGCACTTTTTTCTTGAAAAATTGCCTCCAAAATTCAGGTGCGTCTTATACTCGAATGTATTTTAATGTTATTTTTTTTAAAAATTGCTTAAAAATTAAGGTGCGTCTTATAGTCCATAAAATACGGTATATATTAAAGATTTCTTGATTTTATTTATTTATTTATTTATTTATTTACAGGAGAAACAACTTATCCACAAATTATTTAAGGTTCTAGTGCCTCGATATCGTGATTATAATACATCATACACGAATTGTTTCCAAGCTCCAAAAATCTATCCTGGTCTACATTATCAGCGATGCATATTGGAATTAAGAGGTAAACAGCTGAAGCCTATTTTGCTGGGTTTTTTTTTTTAAAAAAAAATAAACATTTTGCACTTTATAATATTGCATTTACATTATCTTTGTTATTGAAAGAACCCAATTTGATGTAAAATGAAACAATATTTTAAAATCTTCAGTGATCTTATTTTTATATATTTATTACAAAGCTCTTTAGATGAACTTTTGAAGATCTCCACAATTATTCATTCTTTTTTTAATACAAGGTGTGCATAAAAAAATAGTAGGTTTCAAAGATATGTATTTTCTGTATTGATTAACGTATATAGTCATGCTATCTTTCAATTGGAAATGCAACTATCCAAGTTTGATGTACATCACTCAAAATTCCTCAATGTGCTCATCTTTCGTCACTCGGCACACATCCAAGCTGTAGTCCAATTCATGCAGACTTGATGAAGCAGGTCTGTTGTGATGGCCTCCACAGAATGAGTGATCCGTTCCTTGATATCACTGGTGGATCTGGATATTGGGGATATGCACATGTTGTCTTTCATGTACCTCCATAGGAAGAAGTATCAGTAACTGGTTCCACATACCAGGACATGTTGGAAAATTTATTGCTTCCAATCTTGGATAGTGATTACAATGACTACATTTTCTGACAGGACGGTGCTTCCTCTCTCCACATTTCCATCATGATTTGCAACGCTGCCTCAATTGTGTTTTGTCAGAGTGCTGGATTGGTCATGCTACAGATGTGGACAACCACATCCTGAGCTGCCCGTCATGATCCCTGCACTTAAAACCATGTGACTTCTTCCTATAGGGAATAAGTATATGTACTCCCAGTGCCCAGATCATCAGTGATCTGGGGAATGGATCAGCCATTCTGTGGATGCCATTACACTGGAAGTGTTTCATCAAGTCTGGCAGGAATTAACTACTGCTGGGATGTGTGCTGAATGTTGAAAGGTGCCCACACTGAGGGATTTTAAGTGAAGCACATCAAACTTGGACAGTTGCACTTCCAATTGAAAGATTTCATAAATGTATACTTTAAGCAATACAGAAAGCACGTCTTTTAAACCCTACTATTCATTTATGCCCACCCTGTATTGTCTAAAAATTCCATGACAGTGATAGCAAATATCATTTGCAAAAATGTTTGTCATACTCTTTAATAGTAAATAAGAAAGCAGTAGAAATTATATTGAATGTTAATGGATATTTATTTGTTTTTTTTGAATTGGCTCGTTTTTACCAATTATTGCTTATAAAATTAGCTATTGAAGAATTAATGGAATTTTCACATTGCCTGATTGAATGCAGCTAAGTCCATCTTTTACCTGAGTTCTAAACAGACAAACCCCAAGTTACAGCTCTTAAACTTAAGTTGCTTCTGGTTTATACATTTTGAATTTTCTTAATAATTATTCTTGTTTGTTCATGAATGAGGTACTTTGAAAACCCACATAATGCTGGTGAGAGAGTTTGACCTTCAGACAACTGTTGCCGTGTGTAGGCTAAAACATCTGTTAGGACAGGAAGCACATTAGATCATTCAGCCTTTTCGAGTGGCTTTGTGTCCATTTCCCATAATTTTTGACTCATTGAATGGCTTGTGAAACTTGATATGTATATTTGCAGACAAAAAGTGTTCTATCTGCTGCAGTTGGGAATTTGATTGTAAGGCTTCCTCTGCAGAAATTTCCACCCACCCACATTTTTATTCAATGGTCAGACTATTTGACAATTGTAACTTAGCCACAGTGAGAAGGCAATAATTATAGACTGTTTCATCAAAAGTTTTCTCCACACCGTAGCAAATAATCTATATCATACTGTGGATTCAAATTAATAAGGAAGATCAACAAACATCCAAGTCTTCTCAAGAAATCAAGCCCATATCCACATGTGTACAGTCATATTGGCAGCCACCATGCTAATCACACTGCTGAATTGGTAGCTATAATTTCCATTTACAAGTAGACGACACACCCTGTATCTTTCAAGTGTGAGTGCCCTTTTGTGAGATGAAAGTACACATGAGTACTTCAAAAATATATATAGATTTTGGGGTCAATGCCCTATAGATTTTGAGATATTCGGCATTATATTCATCGATTTTCAAATATTTCGTAATATGCTGATTGCAGTTCTAAGAAAGCAAGTGTCACCATGGACTAACACTATGGCACTGGCCTGCAAATGCAAGGTTCCGGAGTTCGAGTCCACTGCAGGATGGGATTTTTTTTTTTTTTTTAATTTTCTTTTTACTTTCTTTTTTTTTTATGATAATGTGAGTTCTTTCCATTTATGTTATGAAAGAAAACCAATTTAAGATTAGAAGTAAATAAATACTATTCACGTTAACTTTGGTTATTAATTAATTAGTTACTTAATTAACTAAACTTAATTAAAAATAAAACAAAGTTAGTATTCTTGTTAATTTTGGTTTTTAATTAGAAGTACTTTAATTCAGAAAAAAAAGATGTGTTTCCAGCTTTGAGAAAGAAAAAGCAAGAAGAGTTATTAACTCTTAACATCCATGAAATGATCAACCCTGTCAGAGCACTGCCAAGCAAAACATTTCTTAAAAAAATAACTCTTCTTTTTTTATATGTAGCTTGTAGGGTTGTCACTTGACAAGATGGATCCATGGATTCATGCTGCCTATGCCATATACATCATGCCATTAGCATGATGGAGAAGGAACAGAGATTTTTCAGACCAAGTGACCTTTTTCCGCTTGTCCATTCGATGTGTATATTCAATTCTCCTGGACTCACAGCAGGTGCACTTTCCTATTTTTGTGTGTTAGCAAAGGAACACTTGCTAGTCTCCTAGTATTAAAACCAATCAGAGACAAGGTCCGTCATGTTGGGCTTTTTCGGATATGCATTTTGGTGACCTGCATTGTACTCAGCTGCAATCTGTCATGTTGTTGTTTATCCTTCTGTTGCTGCAATGATTTATACCAATCACCGGTTACCTTTTTCATCCACTAGCTTTTTCCTTCCACAATTGCGCTTATTGCTTGAAGTTTTTTGACCCAACTGCCATTTTCTGAACACCTGTTGCATAAGAAAAGTCAAAGTTCTTCACAGTTTCCGAAATACTGGCTCTTCTTGCCCCCACAATCATGTCTTGTTCGAAGTCGTTTAATCTTTTGTCTTACCCATGTTTCAGCGAACTGTACTGATACACAGTGCTCTTCATACCATTTTATACGTTACTCGTTGCTATTATATCACTACCAGACCAAGTTTAGATACAGTTAGTGAGGCATGTATTTAATAAAATGGTCACTTAATATATATATATTCACTTTTGTGTTTCAAAATATATATTTTTTCACTACATTTTCTTCTTTTTTTTTAACCTAATATGTGAAACATTTCATTTGAAGAAAATGATGATATTTGTTGAATTACAAATGCAACATCTGTGGAAAAGATTGTAAATTGATTTTTGTTTTTATTTTTCAGGACATCCTTTCCCTCCAATCCTAGTGGATGAAATTCCAAAGCACAACCAGTTGCACAACATTCTTCTTGAAGAGGCACGCAGAGAATTTGAACTGAAGAAAAAACTTTCAAGACAGAAAGAATTAGAAAGTAAATCCAGGGAACCTGAAACATTGCTGGAGACATCTTCAGAAAATAAAATCACCATTGACAAAATACCTGATGTGTTAAACACTGCAGCAAGAGATAATGATGTAGTCATTAAGATAGAAAAAATGAATTTAAAAGATAACACATCCTAATAATAAACCAGACAATAATTATTACTTTAATTTTAAAGTTTGTCGTTAGACTCGAAAGTTATTTGCAATTATTGTTTTTTGAAATAAAATCAATAAATGACCACCAATACTGTATTATTATCTTTTATTTTGTATTTTTATTTAATAAAATTTAGTTGCAAATTACTAAAGTAATAAATTATGTCAAATTCATGCCTAATTTAGATTTTAAAAAATTCAGAGATTTAATATACAGTAGATTAATACAAATTACCATTTATTTACACATTGAAGCTTCTTTTTTTTTATCTAAAAACAAATTTAAAAATTTCTTCACCGTTGTTGGATTAGAAACAGATCTATTTGATTTATCCATCTTGGAATTACAATATCACTTTTGTATGTTAATTTAAAGTCACATTATTACATTAAAAAAAATCATTAAAATACCAGTCTTGATCCTCATTTCCCTTCAATGAAAATAATATAATCTGTATTAATTTCCTTTGAATAAATGAAGCTGCTTACCACAAGTAATGACACAAAATTGCTTTTAAAAGACACTCCATTTAACAACATCAGCAAATTGCTAACTTTCTTCCACTATGTGGGGAAGAAAAGTGGATCATTAGCACATACTACATCCAGCCGCTCAACCAAAAAAAAATCTGAAGCTGAATCTTAGCAGTTCATCCAACCAAAAAAAACCAAAAAAAAATCACTAGAGCAAAAGTTGCCATGATGCCCAAATTGGACAATAAAACAGTATATGATCATATCAAT
>JAFIDM010005346.1:16316339-16330928 GCA_023159025.1 Thereuonema tuberculata
TTAGTTCACTTTACTGCCATTGGCTCTAAATAAAAAGAACTAAGCTATACTGAATTACTTTCTATTTAATGGAATTTAACTTAAAACAGTAATTGTTTTTTTTTCTCGGAAATGACCTTGAGAAGATATTTGTTATTAATTCCCCCATTATCTCTATTTGATTTGTCCTCTTATGGAACTCACATTTCAATCAATGTTATTATCTCATTTAAAATTTTACAATATCTGAATTCAATGTCATACTTCAATTAACAATTAAATTTTGAAAATAAATAAATTTCTAATGAATACTGTTTTGCTTAAATTCTCCAAAAAAAAATATATTAAGAATTGTTTTTGTATGTTTTAAGTAGAAAGAAACTGATTTGGCTGATGGATTATATGGTTTCAAGAATAAGCCTGGCTCAGTTTTCGTAACTAGAAGTCAAGATGGTATTCAAATGGTAAGTGTTTTTAAATGATAGTGATAGTAAAAATTCGACCTGTTTATCGTTTACTTTGTCTAATTGCCAAACCCCGGCTCGCGAGCCACATGCGGCTCTGATTTAATGTGCGGCTCACGGAAATAGATTGGTTGATCTGCTTTTTGTATCACAATTAATATAAAAGGTCAACTAAAAGTTTTCAAAATTTATAATTACTTACCTGATATAAGACTCCACTGGATTAAAACGTAAGTTCATGGTCATTAAATAAATCAAAGAATTTAAATCTTAATTTTAATGCTAGTTTTAAGTCAGGGATGAAATAAATTTCAGATATGCAATTTTGCTTCGATGTTTCATGCAAGAACCGTATTCAATATAGTTAAAACAGTAATCAATAAATCAGGGTTTTGAAAATACTTATTGTGTATATACGTGTGTGCATGATTATTGAAAGTAATACAAATTAGCGGTTTACTGCCTATGGATAAATATTATTACGTATATGTATTTCTTAATATTTTACATAAAATTTTTATAATAAAAATGTGCGCAAATAATAACAGTAAATAGTAGATTTATGGAAGAAATGTGTAAGTTATAAAAGCTGTAGATCATCAGAGTTCTATTATTCCAGAAGTATCTTGAATAGGACCAGTGACGACAGATGACATCTTTCAAGAATCTGTCACATGAAAAAAATCGTAATGAAAGTGGACCATGAGGATCCTATTACTCATTTATATTCAGCTTATTTCCATTTTCCAATAAATTCATTAAACTGAAGCTCTTGAAGTTGACCACAATGAACAATCAGGGTTGGTCTTAGACAGATTGAAAAAATTTCGCCCAATCGGATCTCACTCTAAAGGGTCGTTTAAAATTGGGAAGATTATTAAGGAATATCGTACTTTACATTTACAAAAGCTTTTGTTCTGTGGGACTTCAGAATTGCCTTAGGTTATTCAAGGAGCGAAGATTTTCTTTGCAGGTATTCCATTGCAACGACAATTCCATCGCATTCTCCGTTGCCTGACAATCTTGCGAAAAACTGGAGGTTTCTAGCAAGGAGCACGAGATACTCCTAACCTTCGCGCCGGCGATTCTTACGATAAATGTAACTCAATGTACAGTAGATAAGTGATTGACTAACTACGGAGAAATGTGGTAATTTCAAAGGAAATTGCAGATGAATTCGAAATAAAACCGAATTTCAAAACAAACGGTTGCGGAAGAAAAAGAAGAGCTTCAATTCAATTCGATTACGAAACCGTTGAACACTGACCAAACATTCGAAGTTCAACGTTTTAATCAAATTCTAGACAACGCTCGAGTAGAGTTTTTGAACAACCACAGAAACTTCTTTGGCTTAATGGGAAAATTTAAAGAATTTAAAAAGAGAAGGATTAGAGTTTTATCCTTCAAGCTCTGGAAACTCCAGAAACACGACTCTTTAATTCCGTCATGGTAGCAGATGTAGAGGATTGAATGTTAGAAATGGAAGCACTGAAGCCAATTCCTTCTGTTTCCTGCTATGGAAAGCCTTTTAATAATTCTACATTTTCTTGTAAAGACAGGACTGCTTTTCTGAACAGTTTCATCGCTTTTTCAATACGTCTGACAATTCCAGTGACCGCTTCTATAGAGAGCGCAATTTTTCTGGACTGAAACCTATTGTTTACTTGGAATTACTTTGCTATGAACAATGATTTATATAGTGTTAGGTTTTCTGATGAATCACGATTTAATTTACGGTTAAGTTCTAAAGCCAGAGTAACCATTTAGTACGACGAATGCAGTATTATTCTCCTTTCTACATTTCTATTCCTTCTTTAATATCTCTGTACATAACAAAAGCTTCACTTCCAACATGAACTAAAAAAAAGGGCTCAAAAATCTTCTTAATTTTTTAAATACAAAATTATTTCAAGTGAATGAATTTAAATAAGAGAATGTAGTTTTAAATAATTTTACTAAGTTGCCCATTTAAAATCTTAAAGTAACAAAATATAATTCCTAATAAAGTTTTCTTATTCTTATTCATAGGAAGGCATAATTGACGACTTTTATATAAAGCCTGAGCCACCATTGATAATAACAAGACAGGAAAAAATTATCTAAGATTTCATTCTTTTCGATGGATTTTAACACGAAGATCTCAACTATTTGTCTAAATAACTCTTTTATTGACGAACCCCGAAAGGGAGAACTATTCCTTAAGGAAGAGTGATTACTACTTTTTAACGCTTGAAAAGGGAATCTGAAGTAATGCGATTCCGAAACGTACGTTGTGTTTATTGCTTTTTATTAATTTTATTAAATTCATAAAGCTTATGCTTATATAGTTGGCTGATTAAATATCTCAACTATTTCTTTGTTTGCTTTGAATTAATAACATGTAACTTAGTAACTTAGTAACTTTGTAACTTACGGCGGCATTCCTATAATTTATTTTCTACATATCATAATATCAAAATTAATATTAATTTGTATTTTTATAATCTTGATCTGATAACATTACTGTATTTGAGCTTTTCAGTTTGTACTTGTAATTTTATTAAATTTAATAAAAAAAGTTGTAATCAAGATTTAATTTAAATAAAAGATTTAAATTAACAATATTATTGTTGTCTTTACAACTAACATGAAATAAATGAGTAACAACTCCAAGCCTTGCTGCCATCTGGGGAGTCTTAAAAGAACTACGTGTCAATTCATAGTACTAATTGCTGCCACTAGATGGCAGTATCGTCTATAAGGTAATGCAACTTGCAATAACTAACAACTATAATAAAATTCTAGTCTTTATTCCTTCTATAATAACTCAAAACAGCGGTATTTCGCAGACATTTCTATCGGTCTTCTTTTTCAAGCCAAATGATTTCGTAAAACTGAACAGATTTTTTTGAATAAAAACGATAACCTTCAATTCCTGTTCTGCCTGCATCTAACAAAACGATTTCTCCGAATAAACAATAGCCTACAATTCACTTACAATCACTTTTCTTCCTGCATCTAACAACAAAGATCATATTAAATTATACACTGGATTACATTGAAATCTGTAATCTACAAAGATCATATTACATTACATTGAATTTTGAAATATTTTATGTAAACTTTTTACCTTTCTTTTTCATAATATCTTGAAAGAAAGGTAAAGGTATTAATTACTATTGATAAATAAACCTTTCTCTTTGTTAATGCTCCGTGGGTAGCTTTGGATTATGCAAGTACATATCTACTACATTTTTTCATTAATTTGGAAGTCCTTCTGTTAAATAATGTTCAGCCCATTCAGATAACTTGGGATTATTATTTCGAATGGCCGCAATGTTGATTGTAAAGGAATTTTAGTCTATTATTGTTTACTAGCAGGAAAGCCTGTCGGACGACAGGCATAAAAAAATCTGAAAAATCATTTTATTATCAACTATAAAGTAAATATCTCCTTATAAACTATATTTTTTTGTAAAAACTGCATCAGATCCTTCTATCAGATGTCCTTGATCTATTCGGTCAAGAATTTGGATTTTGACGTCGCAAGCACGACGTGCTCGAGAAATAGCAACATATAACTGTCCATGACTAAAAAAAAGACTCTGGTAAATAAATACCAATCATATTTAAAGTTTGTCCTTGTAAATAAATTTTACTAAAAGTAAGAATGGAATAATTATTATTTTTGACCCATAACTCCGAAAGGCATTTAAAACTCACCTTTGTAATCTAAATACTGCGCTAACTTGTGAACGAAGCTTCTACGGCAAAAATGGTTTTGAGTTTCGAAATCAGCGTAAAAAACTGAGTAAGTATGCCAAATTTCATTAAAATGAATGCAGTGGTATCAAAATTATTTGGTTTTGAACATATGTTTTGTTAGAATTTCAGTTGTCTAGGTCAGTTCCCAAGGATAAAATTTCATGGAAACAACATGGAATGAGAAAATGAACTAATATTTCATCCAATTTGAGTACCCTTGATTCAATGATACCATTGAGAACCTTGGATCTATCTTAATAGCTTAATTATATCGAGTTACAGACAGACAGACAGACAAACTTAGCCAATTATATCACTTGATGATTATTTTTTTGTTAGATGCAGAACAGGAATTGTAGGTTATTATTGTTTATTCAAAAACAATCTGTTCTGTTTTAGAAAGTCATTTGGCTTGAAAAAAAAACAAAAAAAAACCCAGATAGAAATGCCTACGAAATATCATTTTGTTTGCAGTTATTATAGGAGGAATAAAGACAAGAGTTTTATTAATATATCTATCTATCTATCTATCTATCTATCTATCTATCTATCTATCGATGAGTGGTTATTATTTGCAACATCTTCATCAATAGCGTCATCGTGTTTTTTTTTGTTTTTGTTTTTTATTCTAGTACATAAATAGAATTATAAAAAAAAAGTGGATAAATGAGATTTTTTTTGTTAGTAATATTTTTTCTGCTTAATAAAATTTATATATAAAATTTAGGCTAGCATTTTATAGACTAAATTATTTGTTTATTTTTTTTTAATAACAAAAATCAACAATAAAAAAGTTCGCAGGTTTTCCTTGAACTTAACATTACACCGACTACATTGTAAGGGAATTACATTAAATAATTTGCATTTAGAAACATGTAATAAATGACTTACGTAATATTTCTTTACTTCTTTAGCTTTAAAAGTAACTGAATTTTTATTATCTCTATTTCGTATAAAATTAATAAGCAGTGCTGCCATCTATGAGCTTCAAATGCAAGTTTCACCAAAAATAAAATTTCAGTGCTGTCATTAAATAAAAGCAATAATAACTAATTAACAGCTTAATGTGTTAAATAAAACAATACTTAGATAATTTTACAATTATACATTCCTATTTTACTAAGATTAAAGTAGGGATAGGAATCCGATAAGGAAATTAAAAGTACATAAATTAAACAAAATATTTGCATAAAGAAAAAAATTGAAAGACGATACAAGAAAATGAATGTTAGTAAGGAAAACTAAAGAGGAAAACCATTAAAGCTTCACTGAGCAATTATTGACATTTTCGTACGGGATTCCAAACAGACTGTTTCAAGCTTCCTAGTTTTCATCAGTTGGATTCACCCCTATGAGTAGTAGCTTGCTCATAGCTGAGTAGGAATCAAAAAAATTTAACGAACATTCTTATGCACATTAAATTTTGCCATTATAAGAAAATGAATGTGTTTACAGGCTACAGTATTAAATATATCGATAGGATGGAATGGTAATATTGATATTAGGATGCTTCTACTAAATACTGCCTCAAACTGAATGATCGAAAACTGATCACTAAATACTGATGTATTATTCTCAAGAATTATCCTGTTGTTAAATATACAACATAAGTTTAACGTGCGGACACGCACATAAATAAGAAATCACTGGTCTGTTTTTAGCATTTTTGAATCCAGAACAGCTGATTCAGAGTTCCTAAACATCATCTGGTGGATTCGCCCAGTATCTAACAGCTCAGTGGTCTCAAGAAACATATAAAGTAAACAAAAGTTAACAAGCAACACCTGTTCTGGATTCCCAGTATCGAAAACACTAAAAACAAATCAGTGATTCCTTATTTATGTCCGTGTATGTTTTTTAATGTGATGTTAATTATGCTGTACCGTTGAACACTTTTTAAAATTTATTTAGAATCTGGTACTCGAGCAAAGGAATTGTCTAATGTTAAGATGGCCTTTTACATCTGGTTCATTCTTATGCCACACAAATATCATTACAATGATTAACATGTATTTTTGTGATTTTGGGAAATTCGAGGTTATTATGATATTTCTTTACAGACTAAAAGATTTCGCTATAGTTAATAAATAATCTGCTTTCTTCGTACTAAAGAGACTATGTTAAGATAATGTATACTTTTGATTTATTGTCAAGGAACTGAAGATCTGCCTTTGTAATTAAAATTTTTTCATGGGATTTTAACATGTTTTCCCCAAAAAAACTGCTGTACCTGAGGTTGGTATCACACCTACAAACACACAACAATAGACTAATAATTAATAAAGTTATTTGAGATTAAATTGGTAAAGTTGGAAAAATGTGTAACATTGTAGTTTAATCATAAGGGAATTGATTTATAAATTTCTAAATCACTTATTTTTCTTCAGCGATGAAAATCGAATTACAAAAATAAATTCAAAACTTTAAGCCTGCAAAATTACGCTAAACTACTACATTATACTCTTAGATTTTCGTATTTACGTTTAAAAGGTTTTTTTTTATTATTTTTTTTTTAAAAAAAATCTTTTATTTAAAAGAATTAATCTCTGCATAAATTAGGATAAAAAAAGTAAGGCTTTTGCGTTTTAATTTTCCTTTGTTGTAAAATTGCTAAATACTATGACGTCATTTTTGAGAATTTCTATATTCTGTTAATTTCTCTAATTACAAAGAAATCCTCAATTCCAGTAAGTTATGTAAAAAAAAAAAAAAAAAGAAGAATCAATTAATTTTTTCGTGTGCAAGTCTTCTTATTACTTCATTGGGATTTAATTTCCTGACGTGAAATAAAAAGAATACTAAGAGAGATCTTGTACTTATTTCTGATCACAGCAATCCAGAATCTATTTCTACTTTTTTATTCGAAATCAACGGCAATCATTTTGTTAAACCAGTCTGTATTAAAGATTGAAATGAACAAACACTCCAATTACATACATAAAAAAATAAAGGAATTCAGTTGTTAACACAAATTTCATGTACTTATTTCATTGTATCTGATTAAATTAAAACAGTGGTTTCTAGACACCGATCTACGACAAAGTTTTATCTGGATCACGATTAACTAAAAAAATTAATGACAATGTTTTTTTATGTTTTTTTTTATTATTATTTGCAGTACATTATAGAAAAATTGTTCTAATTGCTAATTACACTTCTTAAGGTAGATGTTTTGTAAGTGACTTATTATATTATTAAAAAACAGTACCAAGATGGTAAAATAGAATCTGCAGAACACAGAAGTTTTCTTATATTGATTACAAATGTTGACAGAGTTAAGAATCAAATTTCTCTTAGCGAAACCCTCAGTAAACTACAATAAATAATTAAACTACAATATGTACTGTAATTTTATAACGCAAGCCAATTTTATAGGAATTCATATCTAAAACGATCAAAGGCGTGGGCGCTCGCACATACGGGCAAGAGGTAGCAACACCACTGGAGTTTTCAAAATACCAGAAAAGCAAAAGAACATGAATTTGCAAGAAGCATTTATAAAATGGTATTTTTTTTAAATTACTTTTCTAAAAGTTACAAATAATATATTAATGGACGATGGAAAAAGAAATAATTTAATTTTTCATGGAATAGAAGAGAAAAAACAAGATGAAACATGGGAGGACAGAACCAACAGCAATTGATTTATTAAAAATTAAGTTGAAGATTTCTCCAAAAATAATTGAGTCACAAGAATAGGAAGGATTGAAAAAGAAGGATTCAGGCCGATTAAAGTAAAATTTATTAATTAGATGGAAAAACAATTGATATTAAAGAATAGAAACAATCTAAAAGGTACAAACATATATAATAAGAGGTTTTTTTTTTGCATAGGAAAAAAGGAATAAAATTAATAGAAATTACGAAAGAACGTAAGAAAAGCAAACATGATATACAATGGGATAAAAATATAGTTTGGATTTCAGATGAGATAGTAAAGAAGGATAAGCCTAAAAACTTCAAAATAATAGAAAATAAATCTTTTACTTATCGATCATTTCAAGACACTTAAGTGCTGATTATCAATTAGAATTAAAGCTAGACAAGACAAATTATACACTCCTTCACAAAAAAAAAAGAAAGAAAGAAACACTTGAGAAAATTACCCGATCACCGCGAAACAAGACAAGCAAATTAGCTGAAGACCGAATATGCAAATGATTAGAAAATTACGGCCAATGACTAAATAGTGTTTCGTCACAGCGCAAGGGAACAGCGCATCGAGAAGGGTTATCAAGAACAAAGCTCGCGTATCTAAGGCAATTGTGACAGCAGATTAGCCTCAAGGACTGAGAATGCCTGGACATCGAATCTTTGCACATCACGGGAGTTTGAGCGAGTTTAAGTGAGTTTGAGAGAGAACGTATCATTGGGCTGAAAAACGTTGGCCAAATCGCGATATCATCCTGCATTTGGCTTGAAGCAATACGACAATCGACATTGGCACCAGCAGATCGAGGAAGGCATTACCCAGGGGTTCGCGGGCAGTGGACGGCCGAGGGAGACAACAGAACTCGAGGAATCGATCTATTGGGATAGCCGCACAAACAGTACCGAATTCGTCGATCTCAGTCATCCGTCAACCATCTGTGGCGGGTCTCAGATACTAAGTGATCATCTAAGACCATTGCCAGATGATTTTTGGCGATGTCTTGCGACATGGGGTCTACATGAAGGAGGCAACTCCGCCGCTTACCACTGACCACCTAGCACAGAAGGTACAGGTTGCAGAGGTGTCTCAATCAATGTGGGTGTGTTCAGTGTAGTCGCATTATCTTCAGTAATGAATCACGGTTTGCACTGGGCTCCGGTGACCATCGCAAATGTCTGGAAACGGCAAGGTCAGCGCACACATTCTGGAATTATTGTGAAAGGCATATGGCTGGCACATCGGGAGTGACTGTCTAAGAATGCCTTTCCTACAACAGCATGACACCCTTGTTAGTCCTTGTATTATCTTCACGGCACGACCTGTTGTGTTGCCTTTCTGTCGCTGCATCCCTCGGTCATTTTTCAACAGGATAACGCCCAGGTCACACGGCAGGGCTCTCCAATGATTAACTCCATCCATGGCCAGCCCAATCGCCCGATGTCTCACCAGTCGAACATGTTTGGTCTGTGTTACGTCCATCCCGGAATGTCAACGAACTGGTCCGCCAATTGGATACCATCTGGCATGATATACTTCAGGAGTATTCGTGAACTTTAAGCGTCTATGGCGCTTCGGATAACACCCTGTATACGAACCAAGGTGGCGCTACCGATTTGCTCCATTCGTGAAGCATTTTTATTCGAATAAAATGTTCCAACTGCTCTGGAATTGTAATGACTTCCTTCCCTGTATGTAGCACATACCAATTGGCATCTGATTGGACAATTCCTTCAGGGTGCTTGGGTCTTATTTTTTTTTTTTAGTCAAAGAGTATATTTAGAAATGGTAGGAAAAAAAAACAACGAAAATGATACTGGGTTCAGTATTGGTTTGTATCGGATGGAATTAGATCAATGGATGTTCGACAAAGAATGTTGTCAAGATATTTTAAAATTCGAAGATTAATGTCAGGTTATTCTATATTGAACGAAGAAGTTGAATTTTGTAACTTAGGAATTTAAGTTATTAAAAATTTATTCGAATACGTAGAAAGATTATTAAATCATAATAAGAGAAGATATCCACTGATTTCTTTCAGAGAATTGATAGATGGAACAAAGAAAGGCAAAAATATAAAATGGTTAAATGGTATTATTAAACATTGCGATAAAGAGGAAAAGTACAAAAGCTAGCAAACTATTTGTAATAAGGTTTTAAATTCGAGTTATAACGATTATTATAAATTTTTATCATCCTAGAGTTTTTATTCTTTACATTTCGACAGTCAATCATCTTTTTATAATGAAATATATCTACAACATAGAAGTAAAAAAAAGTATTTAAATGATAAATCAAATCTTTGGATTAGGATGCAAATCAAAAGAAACATGGTTCCATGTGTTTGTTGATTATTAAGAGATTGAACAAGAAAGAAAAATATTAAATATAGAAAACATTAAGGGTGAAGAAAAACGGTGGCAAAATTTATGAAATCAAAGTAAATCTTCATAATTTTTTAAATAATGCTCTGCTCTTTTTAATAAAAAGGAAGAGAAGTTGAAGTCAGGAAATATTTATAGATTAAACTAGCAAAAATACCCATGCTTCGCGCGCGTTATCCTGATGGTGAAATTGTAATTGTGAGATCACTTTGAAACTTTTCCAGGTTGGTAAAAAAAAGTCACGTGATCAATACAAAGTCATGTTATACTCCTATTGTAACTCGATAAGCCCTAGATATCAAATTAATCGGAGAATATAAGACTTCCCACCCCTCTCTTCGCTCTACGCTTCTTCCCTTCTCTACGCCCCTATTCCTTCAAGCTTCCCCAGTTGATACAATAAACACGTGATGATTACAAGTGATAATATATTCTTATTTTGTAAGCTGAAAACCCTTTGAACTACTCTTTTATAAAAAAAAAAAAATTTCGCGCTTATTACGTAGAAAAAGATAGAGCTTGAGAGCTTCTTGATTCATATACTGAGCAAATATACGAATGAAGAGATACCGAATTTGGCTGTATTTGTAGAAGAATATTTTGCTTTTTTTTTATAGAGTTGCTGGCAATGACGTTCTCTCATTGACTGCGAGAGAAAACTTTATAAAAAGAGGTGGAAAGCCGTTATTATATAAAATGTCAAGGGGATTGAATCAGGGGGAGGGGGAGACGGATCCAGGTTTCTTTGTAGGCTGTTTTTATCTGCAAGGTCCTAAAGAGCAATTCTTCAAAGTTTGATCCCGATCGGTCAAAGGGCATAGGAATGTAAAACAAAGAACAAAACTTCCTCATATATAGATAGGTAATAAATAATGTTTTGAATTTTCTTTAAGCTTATGATATTCGAAATGTTGATCATTTAAACTAATTTGCTACTGTTTGTTAGTCATAAATATTTAACTAAATAGAGTATATTTTTTTTTTTTTTTTTTTTGTAATTTAAGCTAAATTGTCTTTGTTTATGTACAATGTAATTTAAATTAATGCGCCATGCCTCAAGTTAAAAATAATCTAGAGACAATAAATACTATTATTATTTTTTTTTAAATAAAAAAGCATAAAACGCACATATTTAAAGATTCACTGAGCTATTTTTTTGGAAATTTCGTACCGGGAACCTAAGACTAATGAATGATATGTTTCTTCACTGAACTGAGAGTACTGGGCGAATCAAACTGATGACGGCTAAGAAGCTAGAAACAGTCTGTCATGGGTTTCCGGTTCGAAATTTCCAAAAACAGTTCAAGTGAATCTTTAAATGTGGTATTTTTATGCTTATTTTTCTTGCTATATATGTACCACGCACGTTAAATTTTGCTACCATATTTTTTACTTCAGATAATTTACAGAATTTTACAGTGTAAAATGTATTGCGAAAATATCCCCCTTCCCTCCCACCTCTTGAAAAATTTCTGCATGCACCCATGACAAAAGATATATGTATTGCAGAAAAAACTTAATTTCGTTCTCCCAAAAAGTTTGCCTTGGCTTTGTTTCCATCTGTTAATAGAAAGATGATCAGAGAATGAAAAAGACCTTTTAGAGAATGAAAAAGACCTAAGGAAGCTAACAAGAAACTATTCATAGGAAAATGAATTGTGTTTTGAAAAAATGAGGAATTAAAATTACCGTATGACTTCTTCATTGGTTTTGGGGTGTTTTCAATTCAACGACTGAAAAAGAAAAGTTAAAGAAAGGTTTTTTTCTTGTTTTCGATTTTGAATCATTTTCTATAAGTTTAATTAGCTATTAATTGTACTTTCGCCCTTTGGAGGTTGGAAAAACCGACTATTCTTTCTTTTAATAAAACTATCTGGTAAAATAAAATAAAAATCAAGTAAGAACACTGTAGACAATCACCTGGTTATTTAACCCCCTTTCGGGGAAATGGACAGTTCCTCAGTGATTACACGCGACGTTGAAAGGTAAAAAAGCTTACCTGTTAGCTTTTACCTGTAAATAAAATACATTAAAAATATTATTTTATTGCACGTAAAAACGTACAGAAAATGAATTTATTAAGAATAAAATGAAATGAAAATAAAGTAAGTACATTGTAGACAATACTCTGGTACTCATGTCCCAGGTCAATCATTTACCCCCTAAATGAGTTTCCCGAAGTTGAGACCTAATTAAATCGCTTTCTCGAAAACTGTAGATTCACCCCATTTCATCAAAATCCCTTAAGCCAGTTTTCAATATAAAATTTAGAAGAATGACTCGCTTTATCTCTTAATACTATCTAGACTTAAGTCCTTGCTTCTGTCTCGTTTCTTAAGCAATACCTGTTTCTTTGGACTTGTTGGAATAGGTTTTCTTTATTCCTTTTTTTTTTTTTTTTCCTCTTTCTTGTTCCGATTTATTTCTTATCAGAAACATGTTGCTTCAGACTTTGTGTTCATTTAACCTTTCAAGATTCTTCTGTGTCATCAGATTTTATTTACTTTATTCTATTGATGGTATTAAAATTAGATGATAATTGTTTGATCATAGAAAGTATCTACTATATGATAAATTTATCAACTCATCCCATCCTCATTTGCGCTTTTTTTCAACATTAATAAAGGTTTAGTTTTTCTCAATGAATTTTCTATGCGCATTTAAATAAAGAAAAAGCGCCTAAAAATGTTGAGACCAGGTAAGTGTGTGCGGAGGCTAGCACTTGAATTTATTTTATTTTATTTTTAATGTGTATTTCTTGTTTTTAGTTTAGATTTGTGAGGTGCCCTATTTCTACTTCTATTCACCTCCGTATTGAGACCTTATTGTTTACTGGTGACTACTGATGATCGCCAATTAAGAATGAAACAGATGTTTGAGATGCCTCTAGTAAACATCTCAATCTTTAATGCGTTTAGTTTTTCTCTGTTTTCAATGAACTGACTTATTTCATTTAATGACAAGTGTAAAATTGGTACATATTTGTAACATTCTCACATTTTTGGTTGAATATTGTTTTTTCTTACTTCAAGAAAAATAATGAAACTTCCTCGAACAGAAAGTTTATTACATTAAATAACTTTAAATAGATAAAAGCGAGCAATTTCGTATTAAGTGAGTCTGTAATAAATACTCCCAAGACAAAGTCTCGTATATTAGGTGTAAATATAAAATTACCCTCGATATGAAATTTGCAATAAATAACTACATTTTCGTACGATGTTAGACTTTTCATAGCGAGATGCAAAATTGTTTAAAAAATTGCAATTCAGAGAGATTTTTAACCTAGAACGCAAAAAATAATAAAACATCGATCGTCTTTAACTTTTCGAAAATGAGCATGCACATCAATGCACTTTTCAACGCGCCGCAGAATAGGACTGGTTGCTTGGAGGATGGAATTTCGACATTCCTTGAATTGGATACAAGCATCAGTTATGCTGGAGATCAGTTCCTTCCATATATTCACTCTAGTGCGGTACACCTCCCCCTTCATCCACCCCTTGAACAGAAATCCAAAGGCGTGAGGTCTGGCGACCGTGGTGGCTAGGGTATAAGGGTAGAGGTGGTTTTTTTCAGTTTAAACCAGAGAGCAATGAAAGGGTGACTTGATGCCTTCAGCAGGGCAATAAAAGGGGATTGCAAGAGAGGAATTGCTAGAACCAGCCCTCTCGCACCTATAATTATTTACTCAGTGGAGAGATGGGTCCCTGCTCCATTTGCGAGCCAATTAAAGACCCTCAGACACACAGCTCTTCCTAAAATTCACAACTCACAATAGACCAAAGGAAATAATAAAATTTAGATATTTCATATAATTTGCTTTGATAGTTAAATATATTTATTTTTAATCTGACTTACTTTTTTGTGTGATTTTATTGAAGTTATGGATTGCAGAAATATTTATTAGATTAATAATATCCCATCGTAACTTATAATAGGCGTTATTAACTTTGAAAAGTTAACAGCTTATAACTTTGAAAAGAAATAACTTGGGATATTTCAAATTAAAGGTTACGATTTGAATAGCTGATAAAGATTGCTCAGTTGAAAGTTAAGTCGATAGTTATTTTTTTTTTTTTTGAGATATGTATTTCATTCGGGTTTTTTTTTTAATGTCACCTAAATTTCATTCCACATTAATATTTACTTATATATAAAGTAAAGATATCTTTTTTTGTTTGTTTTTGATTTGTTTTTCATCGTAAATCATGAAGATATCTACAACCTATAGGACGGCATTGTAAATATAGTACTGATAATCAATTTAAATAAAGTTGTATTGTTAATTGTTATTACTTCTGTGTTTTATATTTAAAATATTCTAATTTGATTATCACACTAAGTATAAAGTATTGAAATAAAACCA
>JAFIDM010005346.1:16346546-16357497 GCA_023159025.1 Thereuonema tuberculata
TTTATGCAAATATTTTGTTTAATTTATGTACTTTTAATTTCCTTATCTGATTCCTATTCCTACTTTAATCTTAGTAAAATAGGAATGTATAATTGTAAAATTATCTAAGCTTTGTTTTATTTAACACATTAAGCTGTTAATTACTTATTATTGCTTTTATTTAATGACAGCACTGAAATTTTATTTTTGGTGAAATTTGCGTTTGAAGCTCATAGATGGCAGCACTGCTTATTAATTTTATACGAAATAGAGATAATAAAAATTCAGTTACTTTTAAAGCTAAAGAAGTAAAGAAATATTACGTAAGTCATTTATTACATGTTTCTAAATGCAAATTATTTAATGTGTAATTCCCTTACATTACACCTTAGTCGGTGTAATGTTAAGTTCAAGGAAAACCTGCGAACTTTTTTATTGATGATTTTTATTATAAAAAAAAAAAAATAAATAATTTAGTCTATAAAATGCTAGCCTAAATTTTATATATAAATTTTATTAAGCAGAAAAAATATTATTAACAAAAAAAATCTCATTTATCCACTTTTTTTTTATAATTCTATTTATGTACTAGAATAAAAAAAATAAAAAAAAAAATGACGCTATTGATAAAGATGTTGTAAATAATAACCACTCATCGATAGATAGATAGATAGATAGATAGATAGATAGATAGATAGATAGATAGATAGAAAGTTATATTAATAGAAGTCTTGTCTTTATTCCTCCTATAATAACTGCAAACAAAATGATATTTCGTAGGCATTTCTATCTGGTTTTTTTTTTTGTTTTTTTTTTTCAAGCTAAATGACTTTCTAAAACTGAAACAGATTGTTTTTGAATAAACAATAATAACCTACAATTCCTGTTCTGCCTGCTTCTAACAAAGAAATAATCATCAACTTATATAATTGGCTAAGTTTGTCTGTCTGTAACTCGATATAACTAAGCTATTAAGATAGATCCAAGGTTCTCAACGATACCATTGGATCAAGGGTACTCAAATTGGATGAAATATTGGTTCATTGTGTCATTCCAAGTTGTTTCCATGAAATTTTATCCTTGGGAACTGACCTAGACAACTGAAATTCTAACAAAACATACGTTCAAAACCAAATAATTTTGATACCACTGCACCCATTTTAATGAAATTTGGCTTACTTACTCGTTTTTTACGCTGATTTCGAAACTCAAAACCATTTTTGCCGTAGAAGCTCGTTCACAAGTTAGCGCAGTATTTAGATTACAAAGGTGAGTTTTAAATGCCTTTTGGCGTTATGGGTCAAAAATAATTATTCCATTCTTACTTTTAGTAAAATTTATTTACAAGGACAAACTTTAGATATGGTTGGTATTTATTTACCAGAGCCTGTTTTTAATCATGGACAGTTAAATCATGGACCGAATAGATCAAGAACATATGATAAAAGGATCTGATGCAGTTTTTACAAAAAATGTAGTTTATAAGGAGATATTTACTTTACAGTTGATAATAAAATGATTTTTCAAATTTTTTTATGCCTGTCGTCCGGCAGGCTTTGCTGCTAGTAAACAATAATAGACTAAAATTCATTTACAATCAACATTGCGGCCATCCGAAATAATAATCCCAACTTATCTGAATGGGCTGAACATTATTTAACAGAAGGACTTCCAAATTAATGACTAATATAGTAGATATGTACTTGCATAATCCAAAGCTACCCAAGCATTAACAAAGAGAAAGGTTTATTTATCAATAGTAATACCTTTATCTTTCTTTCAAGATATTATGAAAAAGAAAGGTAAAAAGTTTACATAAAATATTTCAAAATTCAATGTAATGTAATATGATCTTTGTAGTTTACAGATTTCAATGTAATCCAGTGTATAATTTAATATGATCTTTATTGTTAGATGCAGGAAGAAAAGTGATTGTAAGTGAATTGTAGGCTATTGTTTATTCGGAGAAATCGTTTTGTTAGATGCAGGCAGAACGGGAATTGAAGGTTATCGTTTTTATTCAAAAATCATTTCGCTTGAAAAAGAAGAACGATAGAAATGTCTGCGAAATACCGCTGTTTTGAGTTATTACAGAAGGAATAAAGATTAAAATTTTATTATAGATGTTCGTTATTGCAAGTTGCATTACCTTAGTATTGTAGACGATACTGCCATCTAGTGTCAGCAATTAGTACTACGAATTGATACGTAGTTCTTTTAAGGCTCCCCAGATGGCAGCAAGGCTTGGAGTTGTTACCCATTTATTTCATGTTAGTTGTAAAGGCAACAATAATATTGTTAATTTAAATCTTTTATTTAAATTACATCTTGATTACAACTTTTTTTGTTAAATTTAATAACATTACAAGTAAAAATTGAAAAGCTCAAATACAGTAATGTTATCAGATCAAGATTATAAAAATACAAATTAATATTAATTTTGATATGATATGTAGAAAATAAATTATAGGAATGCCGCTGTAAGTTACAAAGTTACTAAGTTACATGTTATTAATATTACAAGTAAAAATTGAAAAGCTCAAATACAGTAATGTTATCAGATCAAGATTATAAAAATACAAATTAATATTAATTTTGATATGATATGTAGAAAATTATATAGGAATGCCGCTGTAAGTTACAAAGTTACTAAGTTACATGTTATTAATTCAAAGCAAGCAAACAAAGAAATAGTTGAGATATTTAATCAGCCAACTATATAAGCATAAGCTTTATGAATTTAATAAAACAATAAAAAGCAATAAACACAACGTACGTTTCGGAATCGCATTAATTCAGATTCCCTTTTCAAGCGTTAAAAAGTAGTAATCACTCTTTCTTAAGGAATAGTTCTCCCTTTCGGGGTTCGTCAATAAAAGAGTTAAAAAACTTAGACAAATAGTTGAGATCTTCATGTTAAAATCCATCGTAAAGAATGAAATCTTAGATAGTTTTTTCCTGTCTTGTTATTCTCAACGGTGGCTCAGGCTTTATATAAAAGTCGTCAATTATGCCTTCCTATGAATAAGAATAAGAATACTTTATTAGGAATTACGTTTTGTTACTTTAAGATTTTAAATGGGCAACTTAAGTAAAATTATTTAAAAGTACATTCTCTTATTTAAATTCATTCACTTGAAATATTTTTGTAAAGTAAATAAAAAAATTAAGAAGATTAATGGACCCTTTTTTAAGTGAAGCTTTTATTAGTTACGTACAGAGTTATTAAAGAAGGAATAGAAATGTAGAAAGAAGAATAATACTGCATTCTTCGTACTAAATGGCTACTCTGGCTTTAGAACTTAACCGTAAGTTAAATCGTGATTCATCAGAAAACTTAACACTGTTTAAATCATAGCAAAGTAATTCCAAGTAAACGTTAGGTTTCAGACCAGAAAAATTGCGCTCCCTATAGAAGCGATCACTGGAATTGTCAGACGTATTTGAAAAACGGATGAAACGGTGCGGAAAAGCAGTCCTGTCTTTACAAGAAAATGCAGAATTATTAAAAGGCTTTCCACAGCAGGATACAGAAGGAATTAGGTTCAGTGCTTCCATTTCTAACATTCAATCCTCTACATCTGCTACCATGGCGAAATTAAAAGAGTTGTGTTTCTGGAGTTTCCAGAGCTGAAGGATAAAACTCTAATCCTTCTCTTTTAAATTCTTTAAATTTTCCCATTAAACCAAAGAAGTTTCTGTGGTTGTTCAAAACTCCAGAATTTGATTAAAACGTTGAACTTGGAATGTTTGGTCAGTGATCAAACTGAAGCTCTTCTTTTTCTTCCGTAGCCGTTTATTTTGAAATTCGGGTTTTATTTCCAATTCATCCGCAATTTCCGTTTGCACTAACCGAATTTCTCCGTAGTTAGTCAATCACTTATCTACATTGAGTTACATTTATCGTAAGAATCGCCGGCGCGAAGGTTAGGAGTATCTCGTGCTCCTTGCTAGAAACCTCCAGTTTTTCGCAAGATTGTCAGGCAACGGAGATAGTCCAGCAAATAAAGAGACCAAAGAGGGGGGTACCTTACAAAAGGTCCGGTAGTTCTAATTTTTTGATATGTTGTCTAGGATGGTTAGTAAGTGTTTAAAATGCAAAATGCACAATTCCTCCTCCGCCGCGCCCGCAGACATCTTAAAAAAACCAAAAAAAATTGGTACTTTCTTTAGATTTTGGCTTATAACTTCGTTTTGGTGCATTGTAGCTACAAAAGAGTTCTACGCAATGTTGTAGAGAATACAATTTCCTACAATTTAGTTTTTAAATTTTGTTTCTAGGACTGATAGTTACGGAGATATTTGTTTTGAAGAAATAAACAAAAACGCACTTTCTGGAAACTTGTCAAACTTCTAACTTCAGGACGCTGTAATTCAGTTATGGCCTACTCTAGAGAAACAAGTATCAGAATAAAATGTGTAGGGAATTTAATTATCTACAAAACGCATGTAAATTTTTTGACCCTACGGAGAGTGGGGTAAAAAAAAATCAAAAAGAACGGAATATTGTGGTTTTTGATATTGTGACGCACAGAGTATCTAAAAAAAATTCACCAATTACCTTCCAGTGTTGGCTTGAAATTGGAGTGTATACCAACCCTACTTGAGTTTCTGACATGTTACAGCGCAATGCTCACGAGGCAGGTACTGTTTCACTGGAATACCTACTGGTGAGAGCGGATGTTCAATTTAAAATATCCCACCGACACAGCAGATACATTTTTTAAAGATGCATGTATGTAAACAAAGTAAGAACAAAAGGCATTAATAATCGTACCAAAATCGATATTAATTGAACTAAAACTGAAAAGAAAACAAATTTACATCCGCTTCGCTCGTTTCATAGGGGGTGAGTTAATGAAGTAGGGGTCTTCATTTTCGTCAAATGGCGAAGTTACTCGATCGTCGTCGTCTTCGTCGTCGACGAGGACCTCATTCCTGTTGTCACATTCTTGGCCAGCACAGAATTTGCATAAGGCGGAACAATTGAGGCCCGCCTTTCTACAGCCACACGCCCCCATACAGCCAGTTGTGCATCTGCATGAGATGGTCTTAAGCAGGTTTGGTGGAGCAGCGTCACTACTCATCCTGATGGGTTCCAGTCCTCGAGCTCCTCTACACCAGCCCCACTCGATCGGACCCCATCCACTCCATAACCGGCTGGTAAGAATTCAGGAAGTGGAAATGTGCTGCGTCAGTGGTCGGAGGTAGTTTAGCCAGATTGAGCTTGGTGGTACTGGTCATGAATTTGCTGTGGCGAAGTGACTCAATGACTGTTCGTTACTGCCCCCATACAGGGATATGAAGATTTTCTCCCCTGCTGCTGAAATTTCGTGGGGAGTGGCAGCAAGGTCCCCGAACCTCTCCGCTTTTTTTGAGGTAGACATTGCTGACCGCATGTGTTGTGCCAGTCAGCAGGACGAGTATGTCAATGTCTTCACCGACAATGACGACGGCGTCGTACTTGGGGAAGAGGCATTTAGCTGTGGCAACTATCAACCTGTCAGCATCTTCAGTTTCATGTCAGAAATTCAAGTAGGGTTGGTATACACTCCAATTTCAAGCCAACACTGGAAGGTAATTGGTGATTTTTTTTTTTTAGATACTCTGTGCGTCACAATAACAAAAACCGCAATATGCCGTTGTTTTTGATTTTTTTTTTTTACCCCACACTCCATAGGGTCAAAAAAATTAATTGCGTTTTATAGGTAATTAAATTCTCTACACATTTTATTCTGATACTTGTTTCTCTAGAGTAGGCCATAACTGAATTACAGCGTCCTAATGTTAGAAGTTTGACAAGTTTCCAGAAAGTGCGTTTTTATTTCTTTCTTCAAAACAAACATCTCCGTAACTATCAGTCCTAGAAACAAAATTTAAAAACTAAATTGTAGGAAATTGTATTCTCTACAACATTGCGTAGAACTCTTTTGTAGCTACAATGCACCAAAACGAAGTTATAAGCCAAAATCTAAAGAAATTACCAATTTTTTTTGGTTTTTTAAGATGGCGGCGGGCGCGGCTGGGGAGGAATTGTGCAATTTGCATTTTAAACACTTACTAACCATCCTAGACAACATATCAAAAAATTAGAACTACGGACCTTTTGTAAGGTACCCCCATCTTTGGTCTCTATATTTTGCTGGACTAGTGCGTCACAATAGCAAAAACCGCAATATTCCGTTGTTCTTGATTTTGTTTTTACCCCCCACTCCGTAGGGTTGATTCCTAAAACTATATATGCGTTTTGTAGGTAATTAAATTCCCTGCACGTTTTATTCTGATACTTGTTTCCCTAGAAAGGCCATACCGGAATTACAGAGTCCTAAAGTTAGAAGTTTTACAAATTTCTGGAAATTGCGTTTTTTTTTATTTTTTCAAAAAGTGCATATCTCCATAACTATCAGTCCTAGAAACAAAATTTAAAAACCATATTGTAGGAAATTGTATTCTCTACAACATTTTGTAGAACTTTTTTGAAGATAAAATGCACCAAACAGACGTTATAAGTGAAAATCTAAAGAAAGTATCAATTATTTTTGATTTTTTTAAGATGGTAGCGGGCGCGGCGGGGGAGGAATTGTGCATTATGCATTTTAAACACTTACTAACCATCCTAGATACCATATCAAAAAATTAGAACTACCGGACCTTTTGTAAGTTAAAACTCCTCTATTCGTTGGACTAAGAATGCGATGGAATTGTCTTTGCAATGGAATACCTGCAAAGAAAATCTTCGCTCCTTGAATAACCTAAGGCAATTTCGAAATCTCACAGAAGCTTTTGTATTTTCTAAATGTAAAGTACGATATTCCTTAATAATCTTCCCAATTTTAAACGATCCTGAAGAGGGAGGTCCGATTGGGCGCAATTTGTTCAATCGGTCTAAGACCAGTCATGATTGTTCATTGTGGTCAACTTCAAGAGCTTCAGTTTAATGAATTTATTGGAAATAAGCTGAATATAAATCAGTAACAGGATCCTCATGGTCCACTTTCATTACGATTTTTTTCATCTGACAGATTCTTGAAAAATATCGTCTGTCGTAACAGGTCCTATTCAAGATTATTCTGGAATAATAGAACTCTGACGATCTACAGCTTTTATAACTTACACATTTCTTCCATAAATTTACTATTTCCTATTTTTATTATTTGCGCATTTTTTTGTTATTAAAATTTTAAGTAAGATTTTAAGAAATACATATACGTAATATTTATTAATATGCAGTATATAGTTTTTAAACTGCTAATTTGTATTACTTTGAATAATCACAACATGCACACACGTATATACACAATAAGTATTTTAAAAACTCTGATTTACTGATTACTGTTTTAATTATATTGAATATGATTCTTACACGGAAACATCGAAGCAAAATTGCATATCTGAAATTTATTTAATCCCCGACTTAAAACTAGCATTAAAATTAGGATTTAAATTCTTCGATTTATTTACTTTAACTTAGGTTTTAATCCAATGGATCAGGTAAAGTAATTATAAATTTTGAAAACTTTTAGTTGACCTTTTATATTAATTGTGATACAAAAAGCAGATCAACCAATCTATTTCCGTGAGCCTCACATTAAATCAAGAGCCGCATGTGGCTCGCGAGCCAGGGTTTGGCGATTAGACAAAGTAAACGATAAACAGGTCGAATTTTTACTATCACTATAATTTAAAAAGACTTACCATTTGAATACCATCTTGATTTCTAGTTATGAAAACTGAGCCTGGCTTATTCTTGAAACCATATAATCCATCAGCCAAATCAGTTTCTTTCTATTTAAAACCATACAAAAATAATTCTTAATATATTTATTTTGGAGAATTTAAGCAAAACAGTATTCATTAAAAATTTATTTATTTTCAAAATTTAATTGTTAATAGGTAATATTTGGAAGTGTGATATTGAATTCAGATATTGTAAAATTTTAAATGAGATAATAACATTGATTGAAATGTGAATTCCATAAGAGGACAAATCAATTAGAGATAATGGGGGAATTAATAACAACTACCTTCTCCAAGGTCATTTCTGAGAAAAAAAAAAAACAATTTCTATTTTAAGTTAAATTCCATTAAATAGAAAGTAATTCAGTGTAGCTTAGTTCTTTTTATTTAGAGCCAATGGCAGTAAAGTGAACTAAAGGGGAATAAGGATTATTTTTTTTATTTATCTATCTTTTGTAGGCAGCAATTAGGAAGGTAGCAAAGAGGAATTATCACTATAAAAATATTTAAAGGAATCCTTAAAATTAGTTTGTGTTCATTCGCATTTGAATTCTCAGCACATTAATGAATCATAAATTTTCAAATACGGTATTAATTTTTATTTTAATATAAATGTTATTTATATTGCTTAAAAAGTTAATTTATAAACATTAAAAAATTAAGTTTTAAGTTGTTGCTTTTTGTTGTTGTTTAATAAATAAATCTTTAATTTTCAATTAACAATTATTGCTATTAATTTAGAAGAATTCTAAAGTGAAAAAAAAATGCCCAGATATTTTTATTATTAAAGATTTAAATTTCATATCAATTTAAGAAAGAATTTGGTGAGGTTTATTAAAAGTGACTGAATTTCCATTTTTAATTACAAATAGAATTATAAAAATTCATTGTTGATATGATTGTTTTTTTTTTATTATTATTTATAAATTACTGATAGATAATGTTGAATTTTCATTGGCTGCATTAAATAATCTTTTGGAATTTATGATGATTTTTATTTCTTTTTAAAATAGTAAGTATACCATTATTAAAATCGTAGTATTTGTTTTTTTTTACCAAACCTCCCAGATTTCTGAACATTGGTTTTCCATTGTCGGTTACATCCGCTTCGAATATTTGTAGATCAGGTGATAAAACACTCATCGGTTCCAATTCCAACTGATAATTTTTACCAAAGGCTGTCAGAGAAAGTTCTTTGTCATTTGTTGATGATGATTGAATTTTAACGATCTCTGAGGTGGATTCTGGAAAATAAAAAAAAAAATTCAATAAAATAGAGTACTTTAGTTTTTAAATTCTGAAATTTACATTAAATGTAGAGTAATTAAAAAGGAAGCTAAGAAGCCAACATTCTAAATAACAGTTAGGAATTGATTAAACTTAAAAATCTCTCTTCAATTCAATAAATTTCATTAATTTAATAAATAAAAACCAACTTTTCTGGAACCTTGAAATGAAATTTCTACGCAAATGATCAACTGTTTATTGTAGAAGTTATAATCTTTTAAGTTCGTGAAGAGCGAAGATTACAACCAAAATAAAAAGAAAAAAATCTACAGCTTTTACTGAAGCTGTAGAAGAATGAAAGGTGCTGCTGTAAGTAAAGAAATTATGCCTTAGGGCCTTTCAAGTATTACATAAGAACATTTTTAGTCATTTCTGAACCCCCTCCTTCCCTTGTAAACAAAAATTAGCAGTTGCACCCCCTTTCCCTTGTGCTTACGTAAGCCTTGCTCTACTCCCCCCCCCCCCCTCTGCAAAAAAACCCCGGACCCCCCCCCCCCCCCCCAACGCTTACATAATACAGTAGACTCTCTCTTAACCGGCTTAAATGGGACCGAGGGTAAGCCGTTTAAGCGAAAATCTGTTTAAACCGGAGAAATGAAGTAAATTAAGTTCGGATGTATTTGTCTTAAAAATAAAAACACCATTAAAATATTGCGTCGTTTTATTCAATGTATTAAAGTATTGTAAGTTACATACCATTAAAATAATGAATAACCTTTTTTTTTTTTTTTTTTTTTGTTGAAGCCTAGAAGTTCGGCAACTTGTCGCCTAGTTTGTTTATTTTTTTTTATCAGCATCACATCAATGGGGATCCGGTGAAGAGGGAGTCTACTGTACTTGAACAGCCTTTTAAGGAATGATGTTACCTTTTACTGAATTCATTGACAACAAATTTTGTGAACTTTTAAATCAATATATTGTGAATAGGTTAAGAATAAAGTTAAAAAGATCATATTTAAGACGATTTGGGTATGACAGAAATATTTGATTCTAAGATTTTCGAACTTTTTGTAGAAGATGAAAGAGGTTACTTGAAAAGTAATTCTGTTTGGTTATGAAGTGTCATTCTAGTTGTGCAAAGAGAGAAAAAAGAAAAAAGATTTAGACGAAAATGACAAACTTCGAGGGGATTACTTCCCCCCCACCCCCATTTCAATTTTCATCAGCCATAATTCTAATTCCGATATTAAATCTGACTCTATTCAAGGGTATCTTTGAGCATTTTGAAATTATTTCTATGTCTCCATTACTGCTTCACATTACTTTATTTTTTCTTGAATTTTCTGTGAATTTTCTTAGTGAACTGATCCCATCATACAATGTTAAAAAGGTATTCAATTGAGAATTTTTAAAAATTTAAGTTTTTAAACAACAAATTTAGAAATTGCGATTTCAAAACATAGTGATTTTTATACAGTATAAGTATTTTTATTCCATTTTCATAATGGACAGTTTTAATTGATCGACCTATACAATAAAAATATGACACTAATTTTACGATTTACTATTATAATTATAATAACGATACTAAATGATTTTTCAATATTTCTAATATTTTCATTAAATCAATTGAAATAATTACAATTAATATTTACTGACCATCATTAATAGGCTTTGATAAAATCTGGAAAGAAATATTTTGTTATTAATATTACAAATTATAAGGAAATACAATTAATGTTTGAATTTAGAAAATTTAATGTTTTCAAAAAGTCATGCTAATAAAAAAAAATGGAAGCATATTTTTATTGAATATCGTTCATAATTTTTTTTTTTTATAATTTCTTTCCTGGTTCTTAGTTATTAGAACGAATATTAAATTGAATCATTTTTTCATGAACTATTTTGTTTCAGAGAAATGAAGACTTGCTTTATTCTACGCGTCACAAGATTCCAAAGACGGCGACTCAGGTTGTGACAAGGCATCGGAGATTTCTCTTACTTTTAT
>JAFIDM010005346.1:16365991-16378735 GCA_023159025.1 Thereuonema tuberculata
GAGGAGATTTCTGTAGTGATTGCTTATTTAAAAAAATATAAAGACGAACAGGAAATGTTGGTGCATCATTTATTGCAAGAATGACGAAACAAAGGAGTGTTTATGGTATTTTTTTAAAAAGCAAGAAAATAAGATAAATATTTCAACTTTGTTACAAGAATATCGGTGAAATAATTTTATGACCTGTTGATCGCATTGAGATAATCAATAACTGACACAGATCAAACATCACGATTACAGAATTCATTGCATGGCAGTCCCAAATGGCTCTTCGACATTCAATTTCTGGATTAATTTCTCTTGTATCGAAGCTCTTCAGACGTCTGGGCGACACAAAGTTGCTCCTCGCGTGAACGCCTCTCTTTGAATCAATGCTTCTCATTGGTCGTCTGACAGTCGCTCATGTATTCTTGGTCGTCGGCGATTAACTGATTGCAGCGACCACGTGCATAAGCGATTACATATTCCAATGCTCCTCGTGGTCGCCAGTGTATAACGGATCTACAATTACATAAACAACTTTTTTATTGTTTGGATTTTAAAAACATTAGACTAACTGTAATCCTTTCGATATCTAAGCTTACTAATATCAGGTTCGAAAATAAAGTGTTGATTTAATATTATAAACACACATGATAGAACAGCTGTTTCGATTCATTTGTCTAAAAGCAGTTGATGATGCATTCTTTAGAGCTACTTGGCTCTAATTCAAGAACAGAATCTTTCCTATATGAGAATGTTTTTCCGAAGAGACTGAAAAATAATATGTATTTACAGAGTCTTTGATGGATGTAACTGGAGTTTAAAGACCGAGTACATTTGAAGTATGAATGCAGCTATTTCATCATTCATATTTTGCACTTCATGTAGCCTAGTACAGTCGGACCTCGATATAAGGTCACCCCTTGGGACCTCGCGAAAGTGACGTTATAAGTGGGGTGACCTTATAACCGATTCATACGCATTTGTCAATAAATAATAATTATATAAATACAGTATAATTCTTTGTAAAATTTAATACGTACAAAAATATCAGTTTATTAAGTTATAATTTTTTAATTTAGTGAACCAATTAATTTAGTTGAACTAATGGAATCAGAAAGAAATTATTTTTTAAAAATTGTAATTCGGAATAAAATTGTATACAAATAGTACTAGTATGATCAAGCAAAGTACTGATGTACAACTGACCTTACTTAAAATAATCCATAATACAGGACTGTCGCGATTTTGGTTTTACAGAAATCAAGAGAATAATTTGAAAGGTACTCACTCAATTAGAAGATTCTTCTGGCATTGTAGGACTCATGGACAATATCCAGAGGATGCATCGCACCATGAATTCATAGATTTGCAAAATAAACTCTTCAGGGATGTCCATTGAAATCCTTTAAGGATAAATATTGTAAAATGGATGTGAGTGAAGAAATATAATGTAGCCTATTTACTAATAATCTGAAATAAAAATACTGAAAATTGTTTATCGAAAAAGCATAGTTGAATCCAATTCCTGTAATTTGGTTATAATTCTTTATCTTGCTACGAGGGTAGATCAGAAAAAAAGTTGATTGCTAGAAATTAAATGTGTGAGTTTTCCATAATGTCGGCGATTGCTGAAATATCCAATAGAGGACTGTACTTATCAGTGCCACTTAGTGTGTGTCATTGAAGGTGCGTACTGTCATTTCAAAATGGCGACGCATTTGGATAACTGGTCTTCTATTGAAACCCTAAAGAAATTGCGCAACATCAGGAAGAAATGTCCTGGTTTTCTGAAGGTGTTGAGATCCTGACAACATGTTGTACGGAACAAACAGAACTTGTTGCACGGTTTCCACCGGAGACATCCGTCATACAGTGCGGATTTTGCTTCCAGTGATTTTCATCTGCCTTTAAAGAGCACATATCAGGTTGACGCTTTGCATACAATAAAGAAATCCAACCTGTTACAAAAAAAGTGACTACAACATCAGGGCCTGACTTTTATGCGACCGAGATGGACAAACTGATCAAGCGTTAAGACATATGCCTCAATCGTGAGGTGACATTGTAGAAAAATAGTGTCTCTGTGCCACTTTAAGGACTCTGTCCTACTACTTTAATCTCTGTTTCAAAATTTCTTCTTTGTCGTCTGTAATCTTCCTCGTTTCCTATTGCTATCTGAATTACGACAGCCTCTGTAACGTCATCTTTTCTGATGCTATTTTCAATCCTCTTCCGTTTTCTACTCCTGATTTGAATATTTATAAATTATTCATTAGTCAGAATTTGTTTGTCAATGATAATCTCCGATCGGTGGATATTTATAACACTTCTAAAGTGTCTAAGAATGTATGCAAGGATTTTAGAATTTCTTGAAATTCTTTCTTGCCAGCATGAAATACCCTAATCTTGAGTAAAACTCAGGCACATAATTTTAACGTTGGGTTTAAGATTCAGTATAAATCAAATTACCCAAATTCATAGACATATTGAACAAATGAAACATCTAACCACTTTATTATTTACTTTACCCAAAATGAATTTATAAGTATCTGAAATACAAAAAATAATAACCTTCCCACAGATTTAACTTAGCTTATGAAGTTCAGTCAAACAAACCACTGAAAAAAAGTCTGAAGGTTCAACGAGAGTTTTTTGGAGAAACGAGAAAAAAGAGAAAAATAATGAAGCACGAATTGTAAAGTTATAAAATATAATTCAACAGACACCGACTAAAAGATGAACAAGTCTTTGAAGTTCATAGAACCGAGGATGAAACTTTTTTTTTCTTACTACTATAAAAAATGTTAAAAATTATGTGGTTTATAATTAGAAAAATGTTAGCAAAATTAAAGGATAATATTTTTCTTTCTTTTGGGAAAACATTGTTATTTCTTATTTCGTTTTAATATAAAATTTGATGAATGAAGTTATTCAGATCCTCACGTTCAGAAGATTTGTATTCAAACTTTTCATTCCAGTTTCTGCTAGATTCACACATTCTGGAAAGTTTTAAGCGAAATGAAAATAAATGCCTACCAATGCTGAATTATGTACATTAGGTTAAAATTTGAATCGCAATTTTTTACAATTCTTTATAATGATGAAATTTCGAAGTTAAAATTCAAGAATTTTTTTTCCTCCAATGGAACCGAACTATTTAAGAATCATTTCTTATTACTTTTCAATTTTGTTTTATTTTATTCTAAGATGGCTGAATTTATACTTATTTAAAGATCGAAAGATTTTTACCTGAAATTTTGTGAAAGCCCAATTACAAAAATATTTATTGGATATGCATTACGTTTGCAGGAAAAAGACCTCAAATAATTTACGAAATGAGGCTTAAAACTATTACAGAAAATAAACAACTAACAATAATCACGAGACACATTCAGTTAATAATAAATCAATGTCATTCTATTTGTTTGTTAACTGACAGTAACTTTCTTTATAAACGTCAAAATAAAAACTAAATAATAACATCATACGCATTATTTTAATTTTAACTTAGAAACAGTCTACATCTATTGCATTGTTAAGGAAATGACAAGAGAGTCCAGAATATTCGATACGACCGTTTTCTTATAATCTAAGATATCGTCGGTCATAGTGCATTACCGCCTATGAGCATTTGTAAATGCTGCGTATCGGCAAAAGTAGTGAAATTGAGATCTTAGATTCGTAATGCTGATTGGCTTATTTTAAAAGTCACACGGTTTGAATTAACCAAGAGGAAACCTACATTGACTTATAAAACAATACAGCGTATCTGTCACTCCCCTAAAGTTGGCGACAAGTCTGTGTATTTACAAAACAGTGAGCATGGTTTGTACGTTCTCTTAAAAAAGAAGCGTGTCTTATAAACAGAATTTTCATGTAAGTATATTTTGTCTATTAACATCGTATTATGATCGATATTTTTATGAAGTGGTGACTTTTTTAAGTATGCATCATTTTTCATACTTTACTTAACCAAGTTATTAGATGAAGACCCAAAAAATGTTGTCATATTCACAGATAGATGTGCGGCACAGAATCGCAATAGCGTCGTATCAAATGCATTATTACAGTTGTCCATTGAGGGTGGTCATAACACACACATTTCTTGAGAAAGGCCATACGCAGATGAAGGTAGATTCTGTCCATTCGACAATCGAAAGAAAGTTGATAACTGTGAAATATGTTTTCCTTCACATTACGCTGCTATTACAAAGGAAGCCCGAAAAAAAAAAACATGTCACTATGACGTCATCATACTAATTACACCTTTTTTAAAGATTCCGATATTAAAGACTATCACATCTACGATGCGGAACAGGTGATAACTGTGTAGTGGATATAGAGTACTCAAATATAACCCAAGGGTCAAGTATTACCAAAGATAACTTCCCTTTGAAAATGAATTCTCCCCATTGCCTAGAAGATCAAGAATGTATCATTCTTGATTGTCAGTGAATCCCCCGCTTTAAAGATATAAAATTACCGAAACTAAGTATGTTCATTTAAAAGAGCTAAAGAATAATACCAAATGATTGTCTTCTGTGATAATTTACCTTATAAGGAATGATCTTAGTGTTTTGATTTTATTATTGATCTCAATTAGAAAATAAGAGGAACTGTTTATTTTTTGCATAAAATTAACGTGCGTACAGTAACATAAGAAAGAAAAATTAAAACGCACAAGACTGCGAGTTCACTAATCTGTTTTTGGAAATTGTGATACCGGGAATCCAAGATAACCTATTTCGTGATGTTTCCTGACCATCATCAGTTGGATCCGCCCAGTATCTTACATATCAGTGAACTCAGAAAACAAAAGTAAACATCAAAACTGACGGATCCAACTGACGAAGGTCAGGAAACCAGAAATGGTCCATCTTTGATTCCCGGTATCGAAATTTCAAAAAACAGATCAGTGAACTCTCAGTTTTGTGCGTTTTAATTTTTCTTTCTTATGTTTATTTTTTGTTGCTGATTTGTTTATAGAGATTTTTGATATATACTTTGTATATGATAATAATACTTATTATATTGTTTATCGTAACAGATATCTGAAACTCAAATACTGAGGAGAGCCACAACATGGAAAGTATTATTTCTTCATAAGTTCTTGTTGATTTTTTTTTAAAGTTTCAATTACGTTAAACGCTAACCGACTTACTAAGCTTAATAAATAAGACTATTATTATGTACCGTATTAACTATTATAAGATTTATGAGCAATTTCATTACTTTAAAAGTCTGTTGTTATGGTTAAAAGATGTCTTTGATTAATTAATCAATCCCTTGTGATAAAGCATTTTTAAAGAAAGAAATGTTTTAGAAGATTTTATGTCTATTTATGTGTAAAAAAGGAAGTCACTAAAACAAAATAAAAAAAAATTAATGCAGTGTATTATTTCAAACCCACGTATCTGCTGATTACTATGCCTATTACTTTATTACTTGTGATAATGAAAAACCATAACTTTTAATATAAAGTATACATTTTTATGATCAATTAACAAATAATACCATCGATATTTGTTAAAGGAATATTAAGGATCTCCCAAAAAAGTTCAGAAATAATATTCCTTTAAATGACCAAAATATTAAGCTTTTTTTTCTGCTTCAAGTAAATGATATGTAAAATGAACTTACACGCATTATTTACAAACAGTTCATACGTGGTATTGCACCGATGATATCTCACACGGAATACAGTGCAATTGAAATGCTGCTAAATATATTTACTTTGAAGATATTCATTAATTTATGGATTCCTTTATTATATCAGTTCCATATCGGGCCATTTTCTTTCCAAGACGACTTCTCGTAACATTACTATCGACTATAAAATTATATAAGAATATAATCTTAGACTGTGTGTAAGAAATGAATTGAATATTTGATCGTGAAATTTCAGACAAAAATCTTGAACTGTCATATCCCGGTCTTACGGCAAGTTAAGATCAGGAGCTTCTCGAAAAGTCGAAGCAATGTATTGTTTTTATCATCTATCAATGAGCATAATACACTGCAATCGTCGTATGTATACGTCAGTGAGAATAATACAACGAGATAAAATGTATGTAACAGCCTTTTAAAATAATCAAATAACAGTTTGACTATCCCATTCGCAAAGAAAGCAAAGAAACTTTGTTACCCTGATTGTTGCTCCAATAACATACCGCACACTTTTAGATCAGAGCACACCTAGCATTTGTGTTCATTGTATTTCAGTTTTTACAAAACAATGTGTAAATTGTGGTAATTTTCACGAAGGGATGTTGAATGGGCGATTGGCACTGAAGCCAAGGTCATTCCCATTATGCAGAAGAACACCTTTTAGAGCTCGTTTGCTTGAATCAAGAAAGAAACGCCAGTCTTTTGCTTGATAGACAGTTTCAAGATGACCAATTAAGCCAGAGATATCACAGCTATATACAAGTTCTCTTTCAAGAACGAAAAATTGTCTCAGTTCCTCCTCACGATATCTATAACATTCTGAAATTGTTGCAGGAAGTAAAAGATTTCTCTTTTAATCGTGACCCAAACAGTTCGCTCTTTTCTCTCTAAGTAGAGCAATAAGTCATGACTGACTGAAAAGATCGTCTAGTACAAAGAATTAGGGTTTTAACATTTAGTACAAAGTCATCTACTTCCTCTACACTTGAGGATGGCGAAGATCATTTCCTGGTAATACTATTGGTGATTTTGAAATTGAATATCTGGTTCATGTGGCACAGGCCTAATCGCTGATGGCATATTTTTTTCGCCTATGTTTACATTTGTGTCTCCTCTACACATTAAATTTTTATTTCCATTTTTTTTATATTGTTTATATTGTGTTTTACTTCTTTTATAAATAAATTTTTATTCGTATGCGGAGGTCTATATGTAATATATATGGTTAATTCACTTGTTAATAGCGATTTTTTTTTTTGAAATCACATATTAAGTTTTCGTGCGCTACAGAATCTTGATTGGACATTTAAATTTTCTCGGTACCATATTATGATTCCCCCACCTCTTGAACCGATTCTCAATTTACTTAGTCTATTAAATCGCGTTATATTATATAGAAATATTTCTTCATCCTTTATATTGACTTCAACTAGTCTTATTATGTCTATGTATTCTATTTTTTTGTTGATGCTTGCCCTTAAATATATGAAGTTGGATCTTAAACTTCTTATGTTTGGAATTTTATTTTTATTGAATTTCCTTTTGGATTCCAGTCATCTATTGTATCTATAATTTCCGCGTTCGCTAATTCCATTCTTAAATTATTATTATCCATTTTGTTTTTTATGTATTTTTTTTTTATCTAACAAATTAGTTTTATATTGATTTTAATTCTTCTTCATTTGTAATTTTTATGACTCTTGACTATTCATTTTTCCTAATTACTATTTCCTGATTTTTAATCCAGATGAACTTTTAACCTTTTGATCTGGCCTCCTGCTTCGTCTGCCAAAACAGATGTTTTTTTGCTCTAATTAGATTTTTATTTACATAAATTCTTGTTTTATTCTTGTTGTCGAATATTTCATCGTTGTAACTTGTTTTCTGTCTTTATATGATTTCAGCCATTCTTCTCTGTCTCTTCTGCTTTCGAATTTCATTGTTATAGGTCTGCTTTTATTCTGTTGGACTCTTCCAAATCTATGCACTATTTCCATCTTATCCATTGTGTTTTCTACTTTTAATGTTACTGCAAGTTTAGTTATTGTGTCTAGTAGATTCTCATTATCGTTCTCTAGAACACCGGATATTTCTAAGTTGTTTTTTCGCATTTGTGTTTCTATTTTATTTATATTCCTCTATAAATTCATCATTGTCTCCCTAAGTGATTTATTTTCGTTCTCCAATTTTTTTTGTTTGTCCTCCATTTGCTTTTGGTTTTTATTTATAGAGTTTAGTTTTTCTACTATGTCATCATACTTTTTGTCTAGGAATTGTATTGATTCTTTGATATCTTTTAGTTCATTTAAGGTGGTTTAAGCTAATTCCTGTTCAATTGTATTCATTGGCTGTCGCATTCTTCCCATCGAGGGAATTGGATCTGCTATTTTTCCATTTCTAATTTTCTCCTCTATATCTCTGCTAGTTTTAGAAATATCTTTTCTATCTCTTACAGTGATGTTCCTGCATTTGATACATTTCCATAAGCTTCTTCTAATAGGAGTTAATGTTTCTGTCCCTTCTTTATTAACTTCCCATTTGTCGTGTTGTTCCGCCCCGCATGACATAAATCTCAATTCTGCCTTTTTCATTGTCTTATTGCATTCATTGCATTTTATTGATAATTTAGCATAATCATTCATTGTTAATTATCTGTGAGTTTATGTTAGACCTTAACTTTGAAATAATTATAAATGTACTTATTTTTCTGGACACTCGATGTGGTTTTTGGTGCAGCTTGACGACTGCACGTCAGCCTCGGTTTACGCATGCACCGTGAAATAAATAATTCACAAAAAATAATTCATTAAAAATCAATAAATAAGTTAATCAACAAGAAAACATTAAACTTTTCAAAAATTGACATTGAAATATCCCTTAATTCGCTAAATATTTAACTATACAATTAAAATTAAACTAGAGTAATTGATACAACCGTCAACTGCTAAAGCATGAAAAACAGTTGATAAATCAATATTTTAATTTAATGATTTTATTATTTATGTGATAAGGAATCAAAAAGTTCTGTTTCTCAAAATAGTGCTTGTGTTTTATCTAAAGCGAACGGAAATGATTAAGTAGATTTCTTACATTCCTCTTTTTCTTATCATTAAATCACGCCTATACTTGTTTTGCTTCTAAGTAATTATCGCTCATATTAGGTCATAGGAATTTCCGTTTATTTCATTCACTAAATATCAGTCTTTGATTTAAGACAAAAGCTATTTGAGAATGCGTCGTCGTTAGTTGAAATGAGTAGCTAAGTAAAGCTTTGAAAACATGGTATTCATTGACGCAGAGGGAGCTGCTTTGGCATTCAAATAAGAGCAATTTTAAAAACATAAAATTAACTTTGTAGAAATACAGAATTTAATCTTGAAGGAAGAATGTTTTTAAGAAAAGCAAATAGTAATCAGTAAAAAAAAATATTAAAATAACCATTTTTTTTCTAATAATGTATTTACTGATTTGGAACGCGTAACAAATTATTTTAAGATTTGATATCAAATATAACGAAATAGGAGTTATTTAACAATTACATAACTTACTCCATTTAACTTCAAGCTAATTTAAAAAAGAAATATTTATAGTACTATAGAGATTTTCGAAGAGAAATTTCAGTTCTATTTACAGAAATCAGAATTTTAGTTTGTAGCTTTTTTTTATTATTTAGAAATAATTTTACAAAAAGAATGACTTTGGAATTTAGGAATTCCGTAATTTAGGAACGATAAAAAATAATTCATCGTTTTCAATTTTAGATCTCTATAAAAAATCTTTATAGTGAATTTTCTTGATGCAGTAAATTCAGTTGGTATCTTCAAGAAAAATAAAAATTCCTCAAAGATATGTTTTACCCCGTTTATGTGTCATGTAGTAATGTATTTCGGAATCATCTTTTGATATTCAGGTGCTGTGAGTCAATCTCTACTATAGATTAATGAGCTTTTTGAGAACTTTGTATTGCGATTCAGGAAATATGAAAATGAGCAAAGGTTTTGGAAAACCTTCAAAGTTTTATGATTCCCTACATTTATAAATAGTTACGTATTTTTATGTACACTGTAGGATTTCATAGTATTATCGCTACTACTATGGATTTTGCCTTGAAAACTCAAAGAGAACTTAATTAAGAATGTAAATGTAACGAAGGAGTTTTTACGTGTGAAAATGTTAAATTCTGCAAAATTTAAAATGCACAAAGATTTAAAAATGTTACGCTAAAATATAATGCATCTGGTTTCGGATCCTGTTCTAGGATCCTTTGCGCACGTGAGTTAAACACAAGAGGTAGTCTACATTTAAAGAAAAGTGACGTAACCGGTCTTGGGATTGGTTAGAAGTTTTTAAATGTAGACTGCCTCTTGTGTTTAACTCACGTTGACAAAAGGTCGTGGAATAGGACCCGAAACCAGGTTCGTTACATTTTTAACGTATTTTTAAATTTTTGTGTGTTTTAATAGTCTCACTTGGAGAAGAGAAAATGTGTTTACAAGACTTCCTTCTTCTGTAAGTTAATAATGCCTCATTGATGGATATCTCTACAAATTTTTATGGAATCCTCAAAACAGAAATTACACACAAGAAAATTTCAATAAGAACCCAAACCATGTGAGAATTCAATTCAATATGTTTGATTTCAGTGACGATCTAGTAGTCGGAAAAGATAGTAAGAGAACGACAAACTTGTGTCAAAGATCGTAATTGTGAAACGAGCTATGAACAGTGGATCCAATGAAATCAATATTTGTTGTCTGAGAATCTGGGCCTTAAGGTAATGAATCTTCAATAGTTTTTAATTCTTGTGGTGCTGCGGACTTAATACTTAAAGATATGGTATTAGTTAATGCAACAGAAAATGAAACTAATAAAACTATGAAAACAATTAAATGCAATCCTTAAGCGAAAGAAACTTCCTCCAATTTTAGGTCCCAGCTTCATTCAGGCTTGAATTTAATCTAATAATTAAGTTAGTTGACATAGAATCTAAATCCAAAAATAGAATTTTGGATTAGAGATATTTAGTAGTTATCAACAATAAAGGAACTTATCAAAGAAAAACAAAAACCTTTAGTGATTAAAAAATATCCCATTCTTAAGTCATGAAAAGATATAACTATCACATACAATAATCAATTTGATCAAAACTAAAAATAAAGATTGATGTAGTTAAATGTTACATCATGAAATATAAATATTTTTGTTAATAAATGAAGTTTTAAGCCCTTGTATTCGACTGCAACTGCTGTCCTATAGAAACCTACAATTAAGAATTTTACTCCACTAAGTTATTTTTAGAACTTCACCTCAATATTTCAATTGCATACTTTAATAAAAAAGGTTATAACTAAAATTATTTTAATAACTTTTTTCTTTAGATGAAATATAGTATTATACAACTTAAAAACAAGCTATTTCTTCTGTAACAACAAACAAACAATACTTTTAATGTTTTTAACTACAATGTTTTCGTTTAATTACAATAACAATGATTAAAACTAATCTTATAGGCCTATATTTGTTTATTTTTTTATTTGTATTAAATCTGAGCTCGTAATCTGAGCTATGTAATATTTTTTGCTTTTGAACAGTTGACTAACCAACTTTGAAAATTAAAATATCCGATCAGGTATTCGACTTAAAACGACATCACTTTCCTACAAAGTAAATCGGAACTATATTTTTGAGTGAACAGTTCTAAAGAGAACTGAATTCAATTCGCCTGTTTGTGACAAAAGAGATTAGAACAGGAAATTGATAAGAAAACGATGATTTAGAATTCGCCAGATTAAAAAGAAATTCTAGGAATTTTTATTTCATTTACCCGATGAATATTTGTAGGCATTACAAAAAAAAAGTCTACCCATGTTTACATTGAAGTTTACGTTTAATTTCTACGGATGTTTAAAAATTGAAGCAGAAACAACAGGAAAAAAATAAAGAAGAATATTATATTTTTCGATTTAACTTTTCTGGGATAAAGTTATTTTACTATGAGAAGCAAAAGCTTAAAATTTACAAAATGTTTAGTAATTAGAACAAATATGGAAAAACTTTTATTTTCTCATTAGTTTTAAAGGTAGAAGAATTAAAGATTTTAAAAAATTCATTGATGCTGCAAATCAATGAATTTTTAAAATCTTTAATTTTTCTTTATTTTGCTTACAAACTTTGCTTACAGATTTAGAAATTGAAGCTGAACATGGAACTACAGCTTCAAACAAAAGATTCATTGCCTTGATTCTTATTTAAATTTAAATCAGAATGTAATTTGTATGTATGTATTATTCATATATTTTCCTAAAGGAACAAGATATTTAACCTTATTATTTGTATCTATAGTGAAATTGTAATGCATACATTCTGTCCCATCAGAAAAAATATAGGGAAGATCTGTGTATTATGGACCATCGTGTAATACGGACCATGTTGAAATTTATCTATTCAACACTAGTTGACAGAACCATCCCATTACCTTTAGTGAATATTATTGTTATCCAAAGCAGGAGGTGACTTTTACATGTGTGCCTTCATTTGGACGAGTATTAAATTGTGTTTTCCGTTGTATATGATCATGGATGTAACAGGTATGTTAGAATGAATATATTACTTTCTGCTGTTAGGTAATTTTAATATAATTTTCACGTTAATAATAGCAAATGTACTTATTTTCTTTACAATCCAGACATGTGTTTTATGCGCGCCATTTTGCATAGCGGTATATGATTGGAAACAACGTTGCTCCGTCCATGCGTGTAATATGAACCGTGCGCTGTTGTGTAACTGGTTGCTATGCATATTACTATGAGCCTGAAGCTTGTTTTATTTAATATTTTAAACGAAAAGCACAAACTAGGGCTTGCTTAATGTAATTCAAGTCGTACAATTTTTATGATTTAAATTTTTCAAAATTCGACCCATAAGGGGGGAGGGGGTAAAGAGAGGCAAATTTTAAAATCACCATATCTCATAAACCAATCCAAATAAAATCGTGAAACTTCACATGCCTACAGTATGACTACTGTTTAATGCATTATAATGAAAGCTTGTTACTGTATATGTCCTTTTGTTGAGGGATTTCCTCACTCCGGG
>JAFIDM010005346.1:16378835-16396222 GCA_023159025.1 Thereuonema tuberculata
TATAATTCTTCTACATACTTCTTCCATCTGTTCAAAATTCCTTGTTTATCGGTTATTTCATTGCCGATTTCGTCTTCTATCAACCACATGGACTTCTTATTCTTATTTGTGAAATCCAAACATTTTACTTCGCGGTACATTAAATCATATCTTCCTTTTCTCTCTAGATCCTCTACTTGAACCAACTCTTTTCTACTAGCGTTAACTTTATATCAAATGTTTTTCATTTTAGCAATTACATCACTTTTGTATACATGAAAACGCGATACTTAATGCAAACAACATATTTAGCAAGTACATGTTCGACCATCCCTAAAGCATCCAACAGAACACGAAAAAAGGATTTTCCTCATTCAACCTAAAACCAAAACAATCAACATTCTTTTGTCCTGAGTGAGGAACCCTACATAGTAATGGACGGAATTAGATCACTCAGACATAATTAGTCACAAATCATTCATATCTAACATTTAATAGTGATTTGAACAATAATTTTCTTATAACATAATAAACATCTACAATAGTCGAGGAATAATTTTAAAAGCAGGCAAATTAAAAGGATAATAATTAAAAATGTATTTTTCTCAAATTTAGAAGTATAATATATAATATATTAGGTATATTTTTTTGTTTTTTTTTGTTTTTAATTATTATTGGTTCAATATTTTTCAAATCAATTATCATATTCAACTTCTAAAATGTTTATTTCAGTTTCTGATCATATGATAGTATTAGGCAACACTTAAAAATAAAAATAAATAAATAAATTCTGAAATACAGTAAAACCTCTCAAATCCGGCTCTCGGTAATCCGGCCCCCACGGTTATCCGGTCCTGGAGTAAAAAAATTATTTTTAATAACTAAATTCGTTTCCTTATTTTGTTTCCCTATCCGCGCGTATTTATTATGTGTAAAAAAAAGAAAGAAAATCTTTGTTTTTCTGTATGGAACAAAAGCTTAATGCGTTAAGGAGATTGGATGCAGGGGAATCTGCAAAACAAATATCACTAGAGCTTGATGTCGGAAAAAGCCCATTTGTATTGTTTTTAATAAATATTTGAGTGCAAAATTATGAAAATGGGGTTAAATTAATTAAACCTGGCATTATGTCTTCAGAAAAATTGAGCTATTGAGTTATTTTAAGAACACTCTCGGTAGTCCGGCTTTTCTGTAATCCGGCCTACTGGGCGACATTTTAGGCCGGATTTGAGAAGTTTTACTGTAAATTTCAAAGACGAAGAAGGTGACAACAAGAAAATAATATAACAGTTATTTAAAAAAAAAAATACGAAAATGAAAAAAAGCGAAATCTGACTTATCAAGTCCTATTCCATTTCTCAGTTATTTTGTTTAACCTTAAAAATTGTGAATTAAGTTTTCAGAAAATTAAAATCAAAATGTAGCTTTTAAAACAGGAAATTGAATTTAATCTTTGTACTCTATCTATGAGCACTATTTTTACAATTATAAGAAACATTATTCAGCAAGTTTTAAATATTATTCTTAAATGTCATGCAAATTTTATCTTTAAGTGTTATGGGATAGTTATTAAAAAAGCATTTTCTGCTTCTTAATACACTGTAGTTTAAGTATAAAAGTTTTTTTTCCAAAAAAAAAAAAAAAGAATTTTCATTGATAACAGAGGTGGTTCAATTTAACTTTCTTGTTTCTAAAATAAATAACTAAATAACTAAATAAATAAATAAATAAATAAATGAGTTATTTTTGGATGTATTTATCTATGTTGGAATTCTGTATTATGACAAATTTACGATGTGCCAGCTTATATTATTTTTAAAATGATTATTGTATTTAATATGAGAACAAATTTGCAAAGAACTAGTAGTACATTTTATGTATGGTTTAATCGTATCAGACTTTAGCAACTCAATAAAGACTTTTTTGAAGTTGAAATACTTAACCTTTCCATCCATATTTATTTCAATTGAGGATTTGAATCTTTCGAACTTATGGAAATTCCGAAAACAAACAATTTAATTAATTCAGGGGTATCAGAATAATGTGTAAGACGTTATTACAATAAAATAAAACAAGTGAAAAGAATTCATTTTAGATATTTACCTCTTACAAATATTCAACACTCTTCAAAACATAATTTTACAGGATACATAAAAAGTTCTATTCTTGTAGAAATAAACAAATATTTTCCTGTAATAATTTACCATTCTCATTATGGATCGGCTATAATTGCTTTTCTAATATCTTGTGAAATATCCTGTTTCCATTTGTTGTTACAAACCATTTATTTCTACAAGAAATCATCTGATCAGTAATAATTACCAATAGAACTTCTGACAGATATATTTTAACCGAAAAATAAAAAACTCTCAGCCTGAAGTTAAGTTTTTCTTTTCCCTTTTAATACTGTAAATTGATTAAGGTATAAAAATGAATAAAAACGCACACAAATAAAAATCCCTGAGCTGCTTTTGGAATTTTTTTATTCAAGACAAGACTGTTTCTGGCTTATTAGCCATCATCAGTTGAACTGACCAAGTAACTGCAGATGAGTGAAAACAACAAACTTTGAAAAAAGACAAGTAAACAATGGCCTTTCATATAAGAAGCAATGCTTCTTGTTAATTAATGCCCTTGTTAATGCTTTTTAAATGAAGGGCCATTGTTTTCTTTATTTGTCTTTTGTTCATATTTTGTTGCTTTGACTGAGCTGCAAATACTGGATAAATTCAACTGATGATGGCTAATAAGCCAGAAACAGTCTTGAATTCCTGGTATCCAAAATAAAAGCAAGCTCAAAAGCAGCTCAGTGATTTTTATTTGTATGCGTTTTTATTCCTTTTTATGCCTTAACAATTGTTCCACGCACTTTAAATTTTCCCCCTATAAATTGAGTTTGTGGATGTGTGTATCAGTAGCGTAGCGTACAGTTATTTTAATTGATAATATACATTATCCCAAAAAAAAATCATTGAAATTATGCGTAAGAAAAAAATATAGTAGCTCACAAATCTAAAATTAGAGCTGTTCTGGGATGTCGGTTAGTTTCAACCTTTAATGTGTCTAAGTATTAGAATTATTTCTTTTCATCTTTTCTTATAGATAAATAGCAATGAAGTTTTTCTCAAAATCTCTTCATTTTTGTGTTGATTCAAAATGGATTTTTCAAAATCTAAGAAAATAAAAAACAAAAACCTAGTTCAATGGGAGTGTTCATTTCCGCCAGATAGGACGTATTTCAGTAGCTTGTAATGCTGCAAATTATAAAATATACTGAACTTTTCTTTTAACAACATATTATCAGTCAGGAATAAAAGTGCTTTTATTTTCTGGAGGTTTCTTGTGGGCTTTTGCAATTAGAAAGATTTCTTTACAAAGGACTTAAGTTCGTACATAGTATCAGAAACAGTAAAATTTCTTTTTTTTTATCTACGACTTTGTACAAGAGTCCGGATGAACGTAAGGTGTTGCAGACTTAGGGTATTTAATAATATCCTTTTCCTGAAACAATATTAAGTAAAAAAAGTAATTTTTAATGCATAAATATCAAAATTTCTTAAATCTCAGATAATAAATAGATATTAATAGTTAAAATATGTAACATATTCAAAAGCGAGACAAAAATATATTAGTAGTAGTCTAATATTTTGACTTTAAAACATTCTGTCTTTGTACAATTAAATGAAAATTTTTAGGTTATTTACATCGTGCAAAGGAGAGATATTTTTTTTCTTTAACATTTAATTTGAAATGTGAAATCTACGGAAATTGAACAGTTCAGAGATAAAAATCACTCAAAATATTTGGAACTGAACCAGAAAGGTTCAGTTTTTCATTTGACATAAGTAAAAAAAACTTCTTGGTTGCGTAAAAGCAATGTTGAGTTTATAGCAATGGCATTCGTCAGATTCATTATAATGCAGTCATATTATTAGCAGAGCAATTTAAATTAAAGGTGCCAATTTTTGAATACTTTTAGGATTTTTTTAGTTGGTACTTTTGTGATAAATAAATCTGGATTAATTTTAAACCTGGACTTAGTTATCTCATTTCATTTGGAACTAGTTTTTGTTTTTCTCTCTGTTCTCTTTTCTTATTTACAAAACTGAAGAAAAGTAACGGCTTAGGATTTAAATGTTGGGTTTTATTTATCCCTAGACGACATCTAATCCTTTCGGGTTCAGTTCCAAAGAATGTGAATATTATCTCTGAACTGGTCATCTTCCATAGAATCAAATTAAATGTTAAAGATAAAAAAAAAAAAAAATCTTTCTCCTTTGTATGAACTATGTTAATAAACTAGAAATCTTCATTAAATTGTCCAAAGACAGAATATTTTTAGTTCAAATATTTTTGGTTTAAAAAGAATGTAAGAAATTGAAGGTTTCTCACCGTGCTGTCAAAGGTTCCTCTAGAATCTTTGCAAATGGCTAATTGATTTCCATAGTTCATCTTCTTCAGGGTTTCTACCTTCTCTGATGTCCAGTTGTTAAATACCATCATGTAATCTGTCACTGTTTTGTTGGCGAATTCTGATGGTTCTAGAATAGGCACCACTGGTGTTGTTCCCCATTGTGCCAGAGGTGTTGGACAATTAGCACCATCACATGGCTTTATTCCAGGAGGCCTAAGAAATACAGTGAGTCAGAATCATGAAGATGTAATACATATAATATTACAAAGAAGATATGGGAAAAAATTGTATCCCAGATATTAAATTCTTTATTTTACGTGTGTATTAAAAGTTTCTAAAAAGTTCTTGTCAGCCAACACACAAGTTTAGATAAAAATAAAGTTATGTACAATTAAAAATAACTTTATTTTTATCTAAACTTGTGTGTTGGCCGACAAGAACTTTTTAGAAATATTAATTCTACTACTTCAATTTCAAATTTTGCTAATAATAAACGAATGTGAATCTGCTTAAGTTTTTTGAATTTTAATAAAAATGGAAATTGGAGAATAAAATGTAACCTTTCAAAATCTTCAAGCCTTAATTCTGATTTCTGCTAAAATTAAGATTTATTTATTGTTGAATAAATTTAAAATTATAAAACATTATGTATTTGTATTAAATGAAGCAATGATAAATGAAATGAACCAATTTTGAATGAAATCTTACAATTTCTAAAACAAAGTCTCAGTTCTGAAAATTCGAGAATTCTAAGAACTGAGTGAGATCTTAAAACTTACATAATTCTTTTATTTTAGTCAGTATCCAATAAATGAAGACAGCCATTGTTTCATAGTATTGTAAAAAATACTTAATTTGATTAGAATTGAAATTATCTTATTAGCTATTTAGCTGGGAAGAACCAATAATATTTTTTTTTCTTTTTCCATTTAAAAGAAATAAAAAAATTGAAACTCACAATCCTACTTTTTCAATTCCAGTCAAATTATAAACTTCTTCTGGTATTAAGATACTATTACACCAAGTAATGTTGACACGAGGATAATAGTTTATGAATATAACACACATCTCAGAGTTTGTTGGAAAACCTCCCTAAAAATGGCAATTATAATTAATAACAAAAAAAGGATTTTGATTTTAAGAAATGAGATTTATAAATTTAATATTTTAAATTAAGTTTATAGAAAAAGAATCAAAAAGTAAAATTAAGTCAAAAGAAATTACAAAAATTGAAATTGATGTAATCGTAAGAAAAAATCCTACGATCTCAATTACAAGTGTTTTCGATTTTTTCAGTCACTTTTTATTAATAAAAAGCTTACTTCTATTTAAGTTCTAAAATGTTATCTTCAGATAAGACAATGCCTTACAATTTACTTCTCGTTATATCTACGTTATCTATAAATAGATTTCAAACTTACTACTGTAGTATAATTCCTTTCTGAAGTATCGTAAATACATTCAGCCACATATTGATCATCCTGAAATTCAGAAAAAAATGATTTTTAAATAATTATAGAGAAGATTTAAGGAAGAAGTATAGTTTGTTTGTATATAGATTTTTAAATAAATTGTAAAAATAACATTTCATACTGATCATAAAAATTTATCATTGCATAAATTTAAAACTTTTTATCAGTATTTTGTGTAACTTTATTATTTATGAGTATTATTATTTATGAGTATAGTAATACACATATTGCCAAAAAAATTAACGCGTCCTAACCGAAATCAACACAAGAGGTAAAATAAAAAAACCAATAAAAAAGGGGGTTTCACTAAAAATACGATACTCTCATAATTACTCCACCCAGAAGCAGCAATCGAAATCGAATGAAACTTCGCTTAGGCAATGAGAATGATAATGCAAATAATTGGTTACAATTATTGGAGCAAATGGGCCTTTTATTCGAGAAAACACTGTAGGTCAATAGTCTCTTTTGTATTGCGTCATACTTCTCCTAGCGTGGATATATCCGAGGATACGTCTTAGTATGTAGTCATAGAGATATCTAACATTATCTGAGGAAGATCCTCCCATAGGTGTTTCAAGTATCGCTCCAGAATGTTCATATTCGTTGATGATCGATGCTGCCATCTCAGTTGGTACTTCACATGTTCCATGACCGCCACGTAAAGGTGTCTAGAAGATGAACAGATGACGCGATCCTCTCTTCTGGTTGTCCACCTGGATCTTTCAGTGCCTTCCCCGCGGGTCTCCAGTTTTCCAACATAGTTCCAAGTACAGTCAGGTGGCGGTCAATTCGATGGAACGACCAGCTGCTTTCAACGATATGACCTTCCTCAAACTTTGAGTGTTGTTCAAAACTGTCTGGAATGCGTCGTCGAAGCTGTTAAGGACTTAAGAAACCTGTATTTCACAACCGCACTTATTATAAAGCTCCCAGCGGTCATATAAACTGCCGATCACATGACCACAGTTGTAACGATACTAACACCCTGGTTAGTATCAGTTCCTTCACAGCAATCAGTAGCTTAACTTCCTGTGACAGTTGCGCATACACGCTATCGTCCTTCCCGGATCATTCGTTCTGGGGAGTTAATTTGTTTTGCCATTGAGTGTAACAAGTATAAGAAGTAATTGTTAGAGAAAATTGTTTTTAAAAATATCGATAGTTATTCAGTAATTTAATCCATTTAAAAAAGATAATTTCAAATCATAAATATTCCAACATTGCTTACAGCGCATTTTCATTAACAATAAAACTTCTAATGTTTTCATTTGATTTGATTTTCTTTCTTAATCTCTTTTCTTTGTTACTTTATTCTCTACATCTCAGTAATTCAGTTTATCCATGAATAAAATTGTTTATCAATATTTATTATTATTATTATTATCTTAACCTTTTATTAACCTGAACCTTAATTCGCCGCTTAAGAATAATTTTAGGATTTCTTAATAAATCAAACATAATGACTCGAATATTCAGAATCCAAATATTATAAAGGGATTAAAAAGTTGTGAAAAAGCTGTAGTGTTCTGTAATCTCCCATATGACATATGATATTCTGTAACTCCAAAAGTATATATGATATTCATCTTAGCATGATATTCTACGATCTTTTAAAATAAAATATTTTATAAGTGTCAAAAACTAATTTTATTGAATACCGGTATTTAAGTTTGAGTCCCGCAGACATTATCTCCTAAATATGATAAGTAATTCATTTGAATTTACATTAACTTAAATATTTAACATTAAAGTTCTTAATTTGCAATAAGAAACAAAATAAAAAATATCAAAATTCAGCAAAAATTTTATCATCAAAATCTGTAAAATCTCTTATCTTTCTGCATAAAGAATGGTTTTAATGAAAACTAATAATATTAATGAAGGATATTAAAGTAAAATTATTAATTAAGTAGACCTAATTAACTTTATCGGGAACTTTAAGATTTTAAAACTATAATATTTTTAAATGATTCCTTTAACAAATTTTGATGACAATAAATTCAAAGAACAATTTATCTGAAATATTTCATCTTCAGTACAATGAAAATAGCTCATCGGAATCAGTGGCGTAGCTAATGGGGGAGCAACCCTTAAACATATTTATGAGAAATCATATCTGGATGGGACAGAAAGAAGATGAAAGAAGTTGCAAATTGGGAAAAAGAATCGTCAAACTGTCAGAGGTAAGCCTTCTTTTCATTCGGGAAGTACACGAAGTCAGCTACGCTAGACGTGGAACCCTCTGAAGACTTGCTACCTATCTTCAGTCCAGGAGACGGTGTCTAGGTCGTTGTGGTTGCTCCTGAGATGGAACCCTCTAAAGACTTGGTAGTATCTATTGGTCTAAAGGTTAGTGAGAGCATTGGCTCGAAAATGTGATATTCAAATGAACACAGAGAACGTAAAAGAAACAAATTCCATGATGAAATTGCAGAGGATGAAGGAATATTTGATCTCGAAAGAATCCTACTTAATGTCCTTAGGTTCTATTATAAATAGCACATGTAAAAGATTTGAGCATTTTAAAAATGTGGCTTACAAATTGAATGTTTCAGATACAAAACATTTTGAATAACGTAGACAATGTGAAATTAGAATTTAGCAAGCACGTGGTCAGACATCATCAACAGTCAAACTGAAATCGTTACAAGAGTTTCTTTCACTCAAAGACAAGACTAATGAGCACTAAGACTAAATCAAATTCAAGTGTCAAGAAACTGACCATCAACAATGTTCTTACATTAAAGATTACCAATGACATGTGTTCCTAACCTGCCCACATTGTACCACATTTTTCTGACCAAACTAGCGCAGATGTTGAATGATCTTTTAGTCGGTTGAAACATATCAAGTCCTACCTTCGCTCTACAATGGGCGAGGATAGATTGTAAGCTTTGCTCTCTATTGAAAGAGACTTGGCTACTGAGATGGATTGGAATAAGATAACTTTAATCGAATGAAGCGTTAACGAAAGAGATTGTGTAGTTTCTTCATACATTTTCACATGGCTTCTTTTGTTTTCATTTTATTTTAAAATTAAAATAATTAAATAACATTCATGTTTTTATTAAGCTTTGAGATTTATGAGCTTATATTTAAAACAAAATAACAATTATAGTAGAGCCCCGATTATCCGCGGAATTGGTTGGCAAGGGCTTCGCGTATAACGAAAATCGCGGATAACCCGAAAAAAGACTAAAAATGAGGTGTAAACACGAAAAAAAATATTTCACAATTAAAAATTACATTTTATTGTACTAAAAACATAATATGTAAAACTTTTAAAATATGTACAATAAAGCAGAAACCTTTGCTCTACGTTTGCATCCACAAATTCCGAGAAGTCTTACAGGTTTACGATGCACAATAAACCTGTTAGTAATTTTCGACCTTCGCACTGTAGGGCCTATTGTATTTTCCCTGTTGTTGGCTTGGATTAAAATTGGTTTTTGTGAGGTTCGTCATTAAAAAATTTTTCGCGGAAAATCGGGTCTCTACTGTATATACTTTCTTTAAAATTTTAACTTCCTTGTCTTTTGAGTTTAAAGACAAAATTTAAATGCATAATGAGTTTAAAATTGTTAGCTATGTGGCAAGGCGCTTTTTTTTTTGCTGGCTCCCCCTAATTTTAGAACCTGGCTGTGTCCCTGCTCGGTCTACTTTAATATTTTCGTTGTTGATTTAACAACAATAAAAAATTTATTCTTTGATTTTCTGTTAAAATAAACATTTGTGATTAATAAGATTGATTAGAGGTTTTTGTTTCATTTGATTTTTATCAAAATACAAAACTTCTTACCGGCAAAAATGTAACTTCCTTATCTGGAAAGAAATATCCCTAAAGAAATTGAGAATTAAAATTATATTAAATAGTATTAAAGAAAGATGAAATATATTAAGTTTTATGAATATTTCAATTTTCATTCTGGGTGAGTGCAAAAGTTCTACCCGTTTTTGGATATGAAAATTTGCAATGGAATTGCACTCGCACATGACGTTGTAATGACAGCAATCAAACGTGTGGATGCCTCACATATAAATGCATCGTGTCTCACAAAGTTAATCATCTCAAAAAAAGTATCAGAGGGTGTAACATGGAACGCGAGAAGGAGCATATAAGACATTGTTTGTTATACAAGTTCGATAAAAAGAGTATGGCAGCCGCAGCATGTCGCAATGTTTGTCAAGTTTATGGGGAGGATGCAATAGACGAAAGCACATGTCGTCGATGGTTTCGTAAATTTAGGAAAGGAGACAGAAGCTGCCTATCCTTCATCACGATAACTCCAGGCCACATGCTGCTGTCATCACTCGCTAGAAGTTACTGGGCTTTGGTTGGGAGGTTTTACCCCACCCTCCCTATTCTCCTGACTTGGCACCAACAGACTATCACCTATTTCTTGCGTTGAACAATTCCTTCAGTCAGAAAATCTTTGATGATCTTGATGCTGGGAAAACTGCCATCCAAGACTTTTTTGACTCGAAACCGCCGGAATTTTACCGCCGTGGGATTCATCTCCTACCAGAAAGATGGCAAGAGGTTCTATATAGCAATGGGGATTATGCACAATAATAGGTACTGTTCATTTTGCGTTTATTTGCTCTTCTTTATGGGTAATAAAAACGGGTAGAAATTTTGCACTCACCCAGTAGTTACTTTAAAAATTTGTAAAATTAAAGATTTTTTTTTAATTGCTCAGTATTGATTCAACTCCACCAAGTTCATCTTTTCCATCACTCTGATTATGACCACGGGAACAAGTTTTGGAATGCTTTTCAGTGCCATAGTCAGCGGAAGAAGAAAAAGAGAAGAAGCAAACAAACACAGGAAACAAAGGAAACATCCAAGTCGACGCCGGGATTCGAACCCAGATTCCAACGCATCTGTCTCATGGGAGACTGCCCTTGGCTAATCCACTAGGCTACGACGGAGTGGCAATTAAAAGAACTTTACTGTTAAAGTAAATAATAGAAAATTAGACAAAATATTACTATTTTATAATAAATGTGTTTTTTTTTTCCATACAGTAGGTTATTTCATGAGTATTATTAAAGATTTAGAAAATCAAGTGATTATTCAATGAAACATTGTCTTTCATATTGAATGACACATAAATCTCCAAAATTTATAAAATAGAATTGTTTTGCTCTGATGGCTAAGACTTAAAAGAAACTAATTAAAAATACTACCTGATACATTGGGTTAAAATGTCTTTCTTCCAATGGTTCTAATTCTTTTCCGTTTCGAAACCTATGAAGAATCAATTGCTTGGCTACAAAAATCAAAAGAAATTAGAAAAGGATCATATAATATTGCATTTCGGTAAAAATTAATCGATTGTAATATTTATATTTTTACATTTTATTTCAAGGAAATCAAAATTTAACTATTTAACTGAAATTTTGAAATTACCTGATAAATGAGCGTGAAAGTCTATGGAAAACATCTTAATACCTTCCGGCGGAAGCTTCTATAAATAAATGTAAGTAAAAAATAAAAAAAGAAAAACAAATTTACTTTTGTTGTGAAGATATATTCATCTGAAGATTTTATTCAGATGAATAGATCTTTAAACAATCAATATGAATTGGGTCAAAATATTTTTAAATTCTTTCTATTCTTTGTTTTCTTTAAAATTCTTTGTTCTTTCAATAGGTTGTTTCTGTTCAAATTGGAAAATGGGAGTAAATTAGAAAATAGTTACAATGTAGATGTCCTCCATAAGAATATCAGATGAAAGAACGATATTTCAATTCTTCTGACTAAAGATTTCTGATTTAATAAAGGCAAAGGAACATTTTGATCCAAGAATTCACACAAAATTAAAAAAATATTTTTTAGAACAATCAGTCGGTGAATAGTTAAAATCCTATATTTTAAGTGGGAAATTTATATTATAAAAACCATAGCAATAAATATATAAATTGTTATTCTCTTAATTTAAGAATGTATACATTGTTTAAGATATAATCAGGATCACTGAAATAATCTTACTAATTTAGAACTATTGTTGCGTGAATGAAGGGAACAGAACACTGTGCTCTGCTTTGGATCTTACTTAACTTAAATACATAAATTACAGGAAGTGATGTAATGCATAAAAGAAGAAAGATTAATTGAAAATATAAAATAATTCATTTAGACAAACACAGTCGCCTTAAACAAAAACCACACAGAATCTTGGTTGACCCCGGCCTGGGATTTGATCTTCAGCAACAGATTTAGTGCTTCGCCAACTGAGGTACCTCAATGGCAACAATGAATGTCTATACTTCACGAATAACATTGCTCCCTTTTGAAAAAAAAAACTGACCTTCTGATCGGTGCAAAAAACAAGCACACAAAAAAATTTTGTGCGGCTGTTCATGAATGAATATGTGTGTGTGTGTGTGTGTGTGTGTGTGTGTGTGTGTAAAGGTGGAGAGAAAGAATGGTTACTCTTATATAGACTATAGGGTTTCAACCTTAATACATAGACAATTTCTTGTTATCTATTTCGTCGTCATCTTGTCAGGTGATTGCTGCACACTTACTAATTGGACATCCTAATTTACGTTGGACGTCTGCTTCGCTATTCGGCATTCCAACAGACCGGCGAAGAAGTTTTCCGGAGAGGTCCACTCGCTGGATAGGCGTCCAAACCCAAACCAAGTCTCCGGGACAAAATGCATTTGCCCATATTGCCGGTAATATAGCCTCTTTGATATCCGTTGTCCGAAATTTAGCCAATTGATGGGCATCTTCTGCATAGCGTAGAATACGATGGTGTAGCTTTATGAATCTCTGCTTTCTTCATAGGAAATGGGAGCATAGCATCAAGCATTGTATCGAGTTTCGCTATCATGTAAGAGATAAAATGGAGAAAGCCTGTGATACCTTGTCTGGAAGTATTGTATGCAAATGTTAGGAACGGAAGTATGTCGTCCGAGTTCATTTGGTCAACGTACATAGATATCATGTCAGCTAAAGTTCTGTTTATCCGTTCCGTAAGACCATTAGTCATGTGATGGTAGGCGCATGTTGGCTTGTAGACTGTTGAAATAGTTGCAGAACATTTCGAAGGACTTGAGAAAGAAATGTAGCACCACGATCCTAAATTATCTCCTTTGGAGCCCCAAATTACCCTAAATTACCCTTAAATTACCTCCTTTGAAGGGTAACGGACTCGAGAAGGAATTGGGCTACCGTTTCGGCAGAACCAGTTGCAAAGGCTTTCGTTTTAAGGTATCGTATTACATAATCGATGCATACAATAACACTAGCCAACAATCAAATTGCATCCTAAATGAAAATGGTTAATTCTTACTAATTCTGGGGTACTAAAAACGAAAATGACAATTAAAACGTCGATTGGCTCTAGGTTACTAGATACGTGTACTACGTATTTATTTATTTTATTTAATCGCCCGTAACACCCAATACTGGGTAAGGACGCTCTCCTACCAGAGGAGTTTAGGCTAGATACCGCAAGGGGGCGCCAACCCCAAGGGAAGAAACGGACAACACAGAAGAAAGGAAAGTGAAACACCCATGCCACTGCCGGGATTACTACGTATACTCAGACCTCATTGGTTTCAAATGGCAACGCTGCACTTCAATCTTCTTTTCAGAACGATACTTCGATTGTAGCATATTACATCAGCCAACAAATCAATCAGCCCTCAGAAGCCATTGCATCATAAAGCTCAGGCATAACGAAACAGACTGGTGACAAGATGATGCAATCTATTAGTACACAGTAAGATCTTGTATTGTGAGCAATTTGTTGGTGCTACTTCCTGGGATATACTCCCAACGTGTGTGCAATAAGTGAGTTGTAAGTGAACCTTGAAATATACAAATCTAGGAGTACTCATGCCTCGTAAATATGTTAATACTTCTGTTGTATTTGTAGTGAAAGTGACCTTTTCAAGACAGAAAAAAAGTATTACTCCCGTAGTGAAAAATGCGTTTCAGCTGTATTTCGGATGCAAAATCGGGGACCAGGACAAGCCTTGAGCACCACATATTTTCTGCAGTACGTGTGTAGAGTTCTTCCAAAGTGCTGAAAGGCGGTAAAGTGACGAAGAGTTTTGCTGTTCCTATGTAGGGAGCAAAGCAATAACGTACATGAGTGCTACTTCTGTATGATACCATCTGTTTCAAGAGGCTTCACGAAGAAAAAGAAATGGACTATAGCATACGCTACTATTCATCTGCCAGTACCACACAGCAAAGAACTTCTAGTTCCCGAACCTCCGAAAAAATTTTCCTCCGATTCAGTAGATGATGAGCAGGGAATGAACTGATATATTCGAAATCTGATGATAATGCACATGTCGACCAGGATGCGTTTTCTGCACGACACAAGAAGAAACACAAAAGAACTCAACGATCTTGTTCGCGATATGGAACTGACAAAGTCAAGAGTGAAATTACTGGCCTTAAGGTTTCATCAATGAAATTTTCTCTCAGAAAATGTATGATTCACTTCATTTCGTGCTTTTCATGAGTACTTTGCTTCTTACTTTCGAAAAGAAGATCACCTTGTGTATTGCAACGATGTAGATGGCCTGACGAATGCCCTTCGACCGAAACATGACCCGCAAGACTTGAGATTCATAGAGACTCGTCGAAATTGAGTCTCAAGTACATAACGGAAATCAGCTTCAAGCCGTTCCAGCCGGACACACTGTATATAAGAAAGAAAGCTATCACAACCTAAAACCGCTTTCGGCCAGTCTACAATACCTGTGGTGGCATATCTTTAGTAACTTGAAGAAAGTGGCTGTGTTGATGGGTCTGCAACTGGCAAAAGTTCTGCAATTTTTTTATGAGTGGGACAGACGGAAAAGGATATTGCACTACGAGAAGAGAGACTGGTATCTCAGATTTTTGGTGAGAAAAATGTGCAACACCCATCTTTTATAACGTCCAGGCCTCCACTTGGATCACGCAAAATTCATAACCAGCAAAAGGCATGGTGATCAGTCACTACACTTAATGTTCTCCAAACAAACACGGGTGAAAGTTTGTTACCGCCCATACGATTGCTTAGAATACTTTCTCTGTTGCTGAATAATTACTTTCTGCTTAGGTAAGGGCTCTTCTGGCATAAGCTAATACTTTTACTTGCCATTGTGCACCTGAACCAAAACAGGCACCTAATCCATAGCAGCTTGCATCCGTATCGACAAAGGTTGGAGCATTTTCACTATAATGCGCCAAGATGGAAGACGATATGAGTAACTTCTTCATTTTCTGAAAAGCCTGCTCCTCATTTTCGCCCCAAATATATTGTTAGATCGGTCCTTCTTTGTTAGATCGGTGAACGGCTTCCCAATAACTGCAAAATTCTACACAAATCTTCTGTAATAAGACATATTCCTAAAAAGCTACGTACGTCTTTCACCTTCCAATTTGGATGAGGGAAGTCTGAAACTGCTCGGGGAGTTTATCAGGATCGGGATGTATCCTTTCGCTACTCATCTCATGACCCTACATTTTCAGTTGACATCCAAATTTGCTTACATGGTTTGAGGGTGAGACCTGTATTTTGGATGAATAATAAAACTGCTTCGAGTCGGCGTAAATGCTCTGAAAAACTATCAGAAGAAATGATGTTGTGATCCAAATACACAAATATTCCATTTCAAGTCAGCCAAAACAAGGTCATCATTAAAGCAGAGGACGCATTACACAAGCCAAACGGCATGACCTGGAATTCATAAAGGCAGTCAGGAGTTACAAATGCTGTTTTTCTCGATCTTTTTCATCCATCTCTATTTGCCAATAGTTTGCCCGATGTTAAATTCACGCTCGAAAAGTAGCTTGCTGCTTGGAGTCGATCAATTGCATCGATAATTCTGAGTAATGGATATATGTCTTTTTTTATTAATGGCATTAACCTTTCTCTAGTCTACACAGAACCAAAGGGTTCCATCCTTCTTCTTAAAAACAACAGATAATACTCATGGACTGGAGGATCGTTGGATTATATGGCCGTCCATCATTTCTTGAATCTGCATGTGAATAGTTTTTGATACGATAAGGTAGATGTCTTACAGGTTGGTGATCTTCAGTATCTATCATATGTTTTACTGTCGTAGCTCGCCCAATCGTTCTTAGATTGACTGCAAAGATGTTATGAAATTGACAAAGCAAACCATGAAGCACCAACGGCGGCAATTCTTCGTCTATCTCGAAGGGATAGCATTATTGGAAGAGCGCCGTAATGCCTATGCTTCTTCTAAGCGGCTGTTTTCTTGTGACCATCTGTTACTCATTTGGCGACAGTATCTTCTAATATGATCGGCTTCGCCACAGTAGAAGCAAACTGGTGTGCGATCCGGTAGATATCATTCATTTGTCCTTCTCGTGGTATTTCGACTGCTATTAAGGTCTGATCTTTGTAGTCGAAATGATGATTGCTGTCTAGGTTGATGTAATCTCAATGGCAAGCCCCTAGATATCTGGGGTCTTGATGGAATGTTCCTCGGTCGTATGGTCGTATGAAGTAGCAGTTCAGCAGCTCTCTTCTTTTGTTGCACATTCGGCAGAAATTGTCTTTGAATACTTCGCATGAAATCAGTTCGTCCTCGAGGTTCTCGATGAGTTGAGCCAAGAAGAAAAATACAACGTTGCCGAGCTTCTTTGTATTGTCCCAGAGATTATGTCGAGCGACATTTTATTAACGCTTCAGCCAATCTTCTGGATTCTGTTTTGGGACTCATGAAGGTTTCTTTCAATTCCTTTGTTGAAAGGGCAAAAACTGGACGCTGGTGCCCACAGACTCGTTGTTCGAGGAATTGTTGGTCACGATGTCTTCTTAGAGAATTACGCAGTGAGTCTTTTCAATCTCTAGGGCTATAGTTTATCCGGCGCTTCCACCAAATGTTGAGTGAATGAACGGAACACAACTGATTTACAGAGGTTCTAGAACGATTAATTGAAAATACAGAATAATTCATTTACACAAACATATAAGACGCCTGGAAAAAAAAACAAAAACAAATAAGAATTTTGTTTGACCCTGACCGGGGATGTGATCTTATCATTTTCAACACGAGAAGTAGGTGCTTCGCCAACTGAGGAATCCCAGTGACAACAAATGAATGTCTATACTTCACATATAACAATATAATAAACTTCATACTAACTTTTTTCAGGCATTTAGAATCACATAACCCTATGTTAGAAAACGCCTTCTGTCCTGGAGGAATCAGCTGATAAGGCCCCACCCACACTCCAAAACTTAAGGTTCCGCCTTCATATTTTGGCTTTCGTTGAGTGGTATATAAACGAAGACCCGATTGATCTTTTACTCCTAGGAAAAGTGTTAAAATCTGTTTAGAAAAGATGTTGGCGAGTGTATATAATATTTTTATTATATTTCGAGTATTATACATTTATTATTATTATTATACGTCATATTGTTGCTTTTGACTTCAAAGTATTTGTTTAAGATATTAAAAAAAATTAAAAATTAATACAAAATTATATAATTGATTATAAAGTACAAATACACACGAATAACACG
>JAFIDM010005346.1:16396232-16415442 GCA_023159025.1 Thereuonema tuberculata
TAAATGATTAGTCAGCAGATTCATTAAAACCACAATATGTTTAAGAGAATATTTATTGTTTAAACCCTTTATTTCATATATTGGCTGCCCTACAGTTAAGTTAAAAAATTTGCTGAGAAAAAATTTTAAGAGTAATCTGAAGTGAGACAATTTTATTGCGAAAATATTGTCTTGGTAAGAAAATGCAAAATGACCGTTAATTTATGCATAATTATTTTTACAAATCATTTATTACTATCATCATTTATTATAATTATATAAAGATATTTTATGAGTGGCCCAATGACTATTAAATTATTATTAGATTATAAAATTGATATTGGTAGATTTAATTAGACAAAAGCCTTTGATTTTAAAATAAATTATTAAAATTAGCTTATCTTTAAAAATTAATTAATTAATTAATTAATTGTAATAAATTAGTTTATTTATAAAAAACTTAATTCAATTTATTATAATATTAAAACTTTAATTGGAAACTTCACTCACATCCTGTCCAAGAGCCCATGCTGAAATGACTTCTATACAGGGTGTTTGATATTTGAGCATCTTTTCATCAAAACAATCGTAACCAACAGGATCAATTTCATCGTAAAGTTTGTCAAAAATCTCACTTGGACAATGATATAATTGATTATGATGAACTATACCTTCATTACTTGGTTGAATAACAGGCTCTAACTAAAAATAAATTCAGTAATGTTATTTCAATATTCAGTAATATTATGTAACGACTTGTTAAACTTTAAATAAAGTGTTCAATTTATGTAGAGAGATTTTACAGAAAACTGAAAAAAAATAACAACGACAGACACTTTACAATATTTAGATATTAATGTTTTCCACTTAAGTAAAACTTTTTAATATTTTTAAAAAATATAATAACAAAAACATTAATTTAAATGTCCTTCAAAATATGACCAGAAGATTCAGGTTAAAAACCACGGATCGAAAGATTTTGGAATCGTTATCTCAACACAGACTTACTTCTGATATTTAGAATTTTTGATAGTATACTCTCGATATCTCGAAGTCGAAGGGACGCTAAAACAAATTCGAGATAGCGAGTTTTCGAAATAACAAGGTCATAACCAAAACATAAAAATTCACGTAAAAACACAAGATACGGAATAATATTTTAAAAATTAGTCTTGATAGATGAGAATAAGTATAAATATGTAATGATAGTTAACAATAAGTCTAAATACTGAAATGATAATTTTAATTTTTAAAAGTAGTCGAAAATAATTACATTAAATTGAAAAGAATTAGTAAAATATAATGAACTTACATTGCTAAAATTTCTTAAAAATGCCTCTATTTGCTTCGACACAACTGAACGCCGATTTTTCGGGAAAAATAGTTTTTTTACTTCGAAAAATATTCGACATAACAAGGTTTTGAGTGAAAAAACTTCGACGTAAGAATTAAAATTAACATTAGATGAATATATAATATCAAGGGGAAAAATAATTTTTCGACATATCAAGGTTTTCGAGATATCGAAGTTTGAGATATCGAGAGTATACTGTCCTAGAGTTTATGAAATGTAATAGACATAGTTCTGACCACTCGAAAGTCTGTAAAAAGAGAATAAACAAAGAATATTTTTCCTAAATTAAATATTTCGCTTTATTCTAATTATATTTAAAATATCAAAACTAATTAGTAATCGTTTAATCGTGTTCAATTGCCAATGGATTTACTACAGTCTTCTGTAATTTTAATTATTTCATTAGATTTCAAAACAATAAAAATATTAATTATTAAAAATCAAGATAATAAAAATATTTATAAATATTTTATTATCTGTGTCTGTATTTTATTTTTACTTACCCCTATCAAATATCTTTTGACTTGACTTGGAGGCAACTTCCTATGACTGCACCAATACAATGTACGACCAACAGAAGGAATTAAACTTACCTAAAGAATTAAAACCAAAAGACCAAAAACTTGTATGATCTTATAATTTTAATATTCTAGTGAATGAAATTTCGAAAAATAAATGGCATTTAATTATCTAAATAAACTAATTGTTAAATCAGAATAGTCAAATTAATTCTTAAGCTTCAGAGTCAACTTGTGCTGTTCTCGGAGTTTTCGTCGAATGATATTTTGTACAATCTGGGGATTTAACATTGAATATTCTTTAAATAATTTTTCATTAAGACATTTATGAATCACTTAAAAAACGAGGAGGAAGGATTAGCGGGCATCAAGTTGTAAAGAATCTGTAAAAAAAATTACTCCTCCATATTGTTTCACTTTTCAACTCTTTTCCAATTTTGTGCTTGAACCAATTACGATCCATTCTTCGCAAAAATCCTATTATTATTTTTTATATTCACATGAAATTATTTACTCTAAAACCTCACTAAAACATTATTATTGACTAAACATATAATAATACTAATCACTTCAGTACAGTATTTTCCTTCTAAAATTCTTATAATTTCGTTTCAACGCATTAAGTTTCTCTTTTTCTTTTCATTCGGTTTATTTGTAGTTCTAATATACAATTCCGAGAGATTTAAAAAAAAGGGTAAAGCCACGATAAGAAAGTTTGTAATAAATGAATTAAGATTATAGGTCTATGATGTAAGTTTGTTTGCTTGTTTTTTTTTTATTTGGTAAAAAATATCTGTTATACAAGTTTCCTATCCCTTCTTGTCATGAAACATTATTTTTAAAAACGCCCATCAGCTACTTCCTCTTATGAATGTACAAAAGTTTAAATACTGTATAATGACGAATTAATTGATGTAGTTAATTTATTTATCTGAAATAACATTAATTGTAACTTTTAATTACATAAATAATTTAAATATTCAAGAAGTTTTAGTTTCTAGTTCTGTTAATGAAAAAAAAAAAAACACTTCTAAAATTGAAAAAAACAAAAAAAAAGCCACACAAAAAAAAGAAAAAAAAAAGCCGCAATCAGAGCCTTAAAGTTGTATTTATTTATTTATTTATTTATTTATTTTTTGTAAACTAATCTTGAAACTTCTTCAAAGCTTAAGAATTTATTAATATCAAATTGAGTTATTTACTTACGTTACTGGATAAGATATCGAAAGTCTCTACGCCCTTCATAGAAGGCTTGGGATAATATTTCGCTAGAAGTCGAGTGATCTTTTTACCTTTTGTCGCTTTGTCAAACTGAAGATTTCCATAAGACAATTTTTTGGGATCAGATTTAGAATAAGCCCAAAAGACATAGACTATATATCTCTGGAAAAGATTTAGAAGAATTTACAAAAAAAAAATCATCAGGATCAATTTAAAAAAGGATTTTATTTTCATTTCAATCCTTTGAAAATAATTTAATATTTTATTACAACCTAAAATTAATGATATACTGTATATAAATAATGATTAAAAATGATGCATTGCAAAAAAAAAAAAAAAAAAACTTAAAAAATATAGAACGTCAGCCACAAAACTCGGTGTTCAGTTTGGCTAATATGCAAATTCCCAAGGAACTAACCAGGAGTTTCGAGATCGGTTTTAATTTCAGTAACAAGCAGAACAAGGGTACATTCTGGGAACGACTTGGCACGGACGGATATATCTGACTGGTTTTGCTGTTTCATTACGTTAAGTAGTGTCTAAATCTACCTATACAAAGTACTTGTCGTTAATATCAGCAACTGAGAGAGTTTGAGAGAGATTGCGTCATAAGATTAAGAGAAACAGAATGGTCAGGCGAGACTGTGCAACAATCAGACGATGTTCGTAACATTGACTCTAGAAGGATAAAACTCAACCGCCACGAAGGATCTTTGTTCCCGGAATCACGTAATTATGTAAACACCGTAACGATATCAATGGTGTCTCTGTCGTCCATCCAAAGCCACGTAACTTCTATGCATCATGTACAGAGATGTCCATCTTCGGGGTGCGTCCTTTTTTTTATTTTCTTTTTTTTTTCTGTAACTGTATGCGTTTTTATGTAATTGTATGGACTGTGAAGATAGAATCAGAGATAATAGACTATTCTCAAATCTAGAATAAGTTTTTGTTTTCCTGAGAATTAAGAAGAGATTAGAAAAACACGTTTCGACAATATGACATTTAAGATGAGAGATAAATGGAAGCTGTGTCTTCAAGATTTATTTTATCGGTATGAGTATTGTCTGTAATCATTGAGCATTTTAAAAACCTGCAGATAAAACAGAATAAGAAAAAAAGAAAACACGATTAATAAGTGAAAAAAAATTTTTTTAGCAAAATATTAGTAGACAATTGAAGATTCTATGTAAAACTGAAGATTCTCCCAATCAGAATATCCACCCAAATGTAATAGGTGAATTGAAAGGTATTTTGCGTTAGAGTCTAATAAGAGTTTATTAATTTAAAATTGTTAAATTACTTCAAGCTTATTAGACTCTAACGTTTTTTTTTTTTTTTTTTTTTTTTTTTTTTTTTCATTGCTTTATTACATGTTTAACATGACCAAACTTGCCTTTCTTCAAAATTAGCAAAACAGAATTACAGTTTCATTCTCCTGTCATTGGAAAGAAAGAAATTTCCTTTTGATTCTAAGTATTTTTAGACATTCTAAAATAAACTCAATAATTCTTAATAAACTCAATGATACAAAATGGGAGATTGTCTATTACTGGATCTGAAGCCTCGAAATAATTGATGAGACGATTCAGAAAAATCAAGAAGAAAACAATTAAAAAGTTACTGAGATATGAAGATATTATATGTATGGATATTAAAAACAAATCTATTGAAAGAAACATCATTAAAAAAAGTCATTTCAATTATAAAAAAAATTCCTTAATGAACAAAATAATCTTACTGGTATATTTATATCCTGTTTGTCACAGGTTGTTATTTTCCGCTTGAAGCAAATGATTGTCCCATTTTTATCTTCATTTCCTCCAATAATTTTCAATGATTGATTTTCATCTATTCGTGGTTCTGATTCATTAACGCTATATCGATCCTAAAACAAAAGTTATAAAATTTTAAAATGTAAATTTTAAAGAGAAGACCCAAATTTGTAAAGACAATTTTCTTTAAATAATATTAAATTAAAATTTACACTAAATAATTAAATACCTTCGAAGTAGAATTATGAATAAAGTGATAATATTACACAGAAACTAAAAAAATACGAGATTTTAGAATTCCTTTTAAATATTGCACAAAACATATTGCACCATAAAACAGAATGCTGTAAATAAACTAAAAGCTATTAAAAAAGCTTCGTTTTAAAATTAATTAATAGTTTTTCAATTATATAACAATTAAAAGAAGAATGAATTTAAAATGAAAAGATTGATTTACATAAGAAAATATTCAGAATAAACTAAATGGACCATTGAAAATCTGTAACTGACAATCTTCCATTCAGTTCAATTTACTCTCTATTATTCTACCTCCGAAAGAATGGCCTGTGATGAACTCTTCCCTAAGGATTTTTCCTAGTGAAACTGTTTTTTATTTTTCCAGTTAATCATGTTTGTATATATTCAAAACGAGTGCGTAATCCAAAGAAATATTTAGTTAAGTACATGCTCGAGCATGTCTAAACAAACACGAAATAGGAAAGGATTCTCCTCATCCAACCAAAAACATTAACATTCATTTACCCTAAACTTAAGAGAAACCTTCCCATAGTGATGGAAGGCTTCCCATAGTGATGGCCTCACTTGGGTGCAGAGGGCCACAAATCGGCCTTGTAAAATATATAATAGTGGCTTAAATAATAATTTTTCTTTTATTATAATAAGGATCCAAAGTAGTCGAGAAATAATTTTAACAGAAGATAAATGATTAAGAATTACAACTATTTCTCTGAACTTAATCTCAAATTTTGTAGAAATTAATATCGCTATTGTATAATACTGCCTGATAGATTTTTTTTTAATTTTTTTTTTTTTTTTCAAATCAGTTATCAGATTTATTTCCCTCGAAATGTTTATTTCCGGCTGCTGATCATATGATACCATTAAGGAACACTGAAAGTGAAAAACAAATAAATTAATTCTGAAAAAAAATTTCAAAATATTCAAAGGTGAAAAAGGTGACAAGAAAATTATTTATTAGTTATTAAAAAAAAATACGAATAAGAAAAACAAAAAACAAAAAGAGAAATCTGATTTGATCAAGTACTACTCCATTTCTCAAGTAATTTTTTTAACCATAAAGTTTCTGAATTTAGTTTTTCAGAAAATTAAAATCAAAATGTAGTTTTTAAAATAGGAAATTGAATTCAATCTTTGTACTCTATCTACGACCACTATTTTTTTACAACTATAAGAAACATTGTTTAAGTCATTTTCATGCTTTAAATATTATTTTTAAATATCATGGGTTAGTTATTAAATTTGAAACAATTTTCTGTGTTTGATAGTTAAAGTACCAATATTTATTCCAAATAAAAAAAAAAATTACATTGATAAACTGAGGAGGTTCAAGTTGACTTTTTTCTTTCTAAAAAAAATAAATGAAGTATTTTTGAATGTTTTTATCTGATGTTTGAATTCTGCTACATTTTATTATATAAATATGATGTAGAGAAGCTGCACATCATTGCAACTTCATCTGATTCCTTTCTGAGTTCTATATTCCTGAGTTTACTACAATTTATAATTACAGAATTCCTCAAATAAGTGTTTTATTTACCTGTAATTTCACATTTCCATTTTGGACCCATCCTACGTAATAATCAGTACCGTTTGTATCTCCTGAAGGTGATAACCCAATTGCCATCCATCCCTTTGTTCTTCCGCTAAGAAGGAAGGTTATATCAGTGTCTGTGAAATTCCATTTTAAAGTCAACTGACCCGAAGAATCCAAGGACATCTGTCTCATCCACCATTGGTCGTCTTTGCAGGAACAATCAGTTCTTACAGCAATTAATAACAGAATAAGAACTGGAATCTTGTAATGGATCATCGTAATCTAAAGGATAAACATTAAACAAAATATAATAAGTTAATTTACAAAATAAGCATGATATGTCTAGTTCCATCACAAACTGAACATTGAAAAGACCAATACGATTAGTAACTATCATTTTATTAAATATTAAAATTAAAAAAAGACCATTCCCATTTTCCAGAGTGTCATCCCAGAGTCAAAGAGGGTCAACATATATCATTGTAAAGTGCTTGATGAAACAAGTGAAACCAAAATTGAGGCAATTGGGAAACGATTCCAATGGTTTGGCGGTCAAATGAAAATGAAGAATTTCCACATCTGACGGATGATTTAAGATTTGTGACAACAATACACAACTCGAATCGATCAAGATTTTCAAATCGCGTTTTCGAATAAAAATTGTAAAAGACAAGTTCCCAGCCTCAAGATCAATAAAATTTCTATCATTATCCGTGGTTTTATAGTAGATTTTATGCAAAATATTATAAATGTAAGGAATGAAATGAAAGGAAACCTAAGTGATTATTTCTGAATTATTCCTTTACTTATTTGTTTAAAATCAAAATAAAATAGTTTTCTACAAAAGCACGAAAATGCTCTTCTTTCTCTATACACAAGCTCCTCATTGTTATGGTATTCGTTTGATGGTTACTTCTCTGGCATGAAGAAAACAAATAACCAAGCAAAAAAAAAAGACGAATGTCGAATCCTTTTCCAATTTCTTCCCACCACATTTTAACAACCATTAATCTCTCCTATTGATATTGAAAAAGGTTCTTCCAGAGGCCGATTTCTGATAATTTTGTCATATTTCAACCTGATAAAAATTTTCTCTACGAGCATAGATATGTGCATCAATGTAGTATCAACAAAAAGAAAATAAGAGAATTTAGATTTCATGATATTCAGCTCTTAATAAAAAAGTAATCTAAATAACTGCCCCGAATTTGCGAAATTGTATTCATATAATAATATCCGAAGTTTGTGTAACTTTTTTTCATCTCTAATAAAAGGCTAACAATGAACAAACAAAAGTGGATCTGTTTGAACTTCTGAAATTCAAGTGGGCTGTTTTCACTTCGAGGAAGCCACGACAGTATTTTCACAAATTTTAACTGCATTTGAGAGTAATTATATCGGGTTACATTTTTCTAAAATGTATGTTGTATTTAGTTCGAGAACAAATTTCCAAAGAACTCGTATTAATTTTTTTTTTCTGCTTTAATGATACCAGACTGTCGCAACAACATTTCAGGAAATTGGAATAATGTATAAGACGTTATAACAATAAAATAAAACAAAACAAGTCAAAAGAATTAATTTTAGAAATTGACCTCCTGCAAATACCTAATTTTTTTTTTTAAACACCATTCAAAAACAATTTTACAGGATACGATATAGTTAAGGTCGTGTAGAATGAAACAAATATTTTCCTGTAATAGTTTTCTATTCTCATTTTAAAAGTGATATATTTTTTATCGACCTTGAAATATCTGTTTCCTTTTGTTGTTGCAAACCATTTATTTCTACAAGAAATCACCTAACCAGTAATAGTTACCGATACAACTTCTGACAGATATATTTTAATCGAAAAACAAAAAAAATCTCAGCGTGAAATTAAAATTTTCCTCTTCCATTTTAATACTATAAATTGATTTTCCAGTTTTATGTATCACTAGCTTAAGAGAGGATAACAATATCAAATATTACTCCAAATTCTTTAATTTTAAAATCATTGAATTCTAATAAACAAATGAAATAATGAAACGTTTTCTTCATACATATCTAAATTTGAAACATTCAGTCAGAATCTATTCACACTCGAAACAAATGATAAATATCAAAATCAGATCACATCTTCACAATTTAATGAAATACTTTTTTTTTTTTATTTATCTGCAATAATGTTTAAACTAAACTAAAAAAAAAAAATCACTTTTTGTACCCTTAAATAAATTCTTCCTCAAGGTTAAAAACCACCAAAATCAGATCCAAACAATATCAGATCTATGCAATAAGATTACACCTTGACATTAATGTAAATGTTATTTTTTTTATTTGAGGAGATTATTACTTCGATCTATATTTAAAAATGATCTATAAAATGGATTTTCAACTCATGAAGGACGAGATAATTAAACAGCAAATCAAATCCTAAAGTTTTAAATTTGACGTAAAATGAAGTTTGACGTTAAATCTAGATTAGAGTAATTGAAAGAGAGTGGCATGACTGCCCAGCACATCGACCTGAAAGATCTTTTGTACTGTCCCACGGAAAGAAGGACTGAGAAAGGATGGTGTGAGAAATGCAGGGGAAACGGGAAAACCTGCCCAGCGCGGATCGCCACTATCAACGAAACTACGGGTACCCACGCGGGTGCCCAAAAAAATAAAAAAGAGTGTAAAAGTCGTTTTTTTTTTGGTTGTCATTGAGATTTAGGGGGGGGGGGTTCAAAAAAATTAAAAAAGTGTGTAAAAAGGTTTTTTTTTTTTTGCCCTAATGCAAATGTGGGCCAAGCCCTCCTCCCTCCCCTCGTGCCCTCAGTCAGATCTTTGCGGGGGGGTGAGCCGTAAGATCTAGGGGGGGGGGGGGGGCACCTCTGACGAAACCCACATGAGAACCGAACCTCGGTACTCAGAGGTGAGAGGCCAGTGTCTTAGCGACATCGCCAACCGCGCGGCCAAATCTAACTTAATATACTTATAAAGATGGTTCATACAATAGATTTGCAAAATAAAATGTGCATAGTTAATATAAATAAATTCTGAATTATCAAAGTTTGATGGAGATAAAGTCTTATTTTTTTTACTCATTTTCTCTACAAGATTGTTCAAAACAAGATACAAGTGACTTGTCGAGGTAAACACATCGAGACAAACAAAGACTTAAATATATTCTAAGAACAGATATTCTTGTCTTTTTCAGGCTTTAATTAAGAAAAAGATTTGAACTTTTAAGTTCTTTAAATAATTTCTTGTATTTCTTTGTATTATTTTATAAACTTTAAAAGACTTCGATTTTAATGAAAGAGTTTGCTTGCCTTTTGTCCTACTCAGTGGACCAGTGTTTCATAGGAAATCTCATACATCTATTAATTTCATAAAAATAGAAACTATTGTACTTACTTGTCTAACCCAGTTCGCTTTAAATTTCTGAAGTCGACTTGAAGTTGATTACAGAGAGTATCAACTAAAAAAAAGAGGTTCTGATAAATTCAGTACACATTAATAAGCATTTCAAATAAATGTTTCAATATACGTGAAATACAATTGCCAAATCATTAATTGGATTCAGTTGTTTCGAAAACTTCCAGGAAATTATAATTAAATACTTTTTCAATAAACCGGAAGTAATTTCCTATGACTATATGATTGATATTTTCGTTACAATGACGTAATTTGAGTAATTTTACTTTTCAGTACAGTAAAATTTATTTTTTGTAAGATTGGAACGTCACTTCCCAATTTATCTTTTATAAAATATTAAATATATAATAAAAGTGGATTGAATAAAATCATCTTATAATTTCATTTCATTAACTTTAATTTAAAAACGAATTTTAGTTAAAAAAAAAAAAGCAAAGTTTCTAAAATTAAATTAAAAAGTATTGAAAATTAGTCAACAGTAACCTTCACATATATCAACATATTCAAAATTTCTTAAATGCAATGGTAGGATAATAAAAATCATCCGTTCTACGCACAGGATATTAATACTTATTATAAAATAATTAATGCTAAGTATTCATTAATTTTTGTTTTTATTAATTTGCATTATCTGCAAAATATTTTAAATAATTTCATTTGTCTTTCTTTATTCAATTTGTATTCATTTAACTGAGTATTCTAAATCACTTGATATTTATTTAAAACAAATTATTTAATTCTATTTAATAAATGGAGAGAGAAATTCACCAACCGGACAATAAATATGCCTTCGCACATTGAGCCAACATCAACTGGAATTCTGTACAGCTGTTTCATCCTTATTAGGAATCATCAGCAGAATATACCCTTGATGTTTGGCTCAGTTGCGCGAAAGCTTTACCTAAAAGCATTCTCGATCCCGGGAATGGGCCGCCGAGATAAAAAACAATAAAATAAAAAATGATCCTGAGCGCAACTGAGCCAAACATCAAGGGTATATTCTGCTGATTATTCCTAATAAGGATGAAACAGCTGTACAGAATTCCCGTTGATGTTGGCTCAATGTGCGAAGGCGTATTTATTGTCCGGTTGGCGAATTTCTCTCTCCATTTATGAATAATTACGGACATTAAACTTGCTTTCAATTGAGCTTTTAATTCTATTTCTTTTTTTCTAAAAAAAATAAATAATAATGATCTCTCTTTATGCCGGCGTGGGCGAGCGGTCTAGACGGTGGTCTGCCGTGTGGCCTACATGCTGGACACCTGGGTTCGAATTCCAGCACGGGCATGGATGTTTCTTTCTTCTTGTGCGTTTCGTCCGTTTCTCCCCTGGAACTTACAATTTCAGGGTTATTCAGGTCGAGATGAGAATCTCGTCCCCCCTTGACTATTCTAGCCTCTTCCTGACGTTGTCGGGTTGGGCTAGCGCGTGCTCCGTAGTTGGCCGATTCGCGATCACAAATTAAAAAAAAAAAATGATCTCTGAAAATTCACTGGATGATTTTTTTTGTTCTCATAGGGAATTAAATTATGCAAAACATCATTGAAAATATTGATTTATACTGTTTTAAAGATCAAATATTTCCGTCCTCTTCCTCCTCCTCTTAGAACCCGAGTGTTCTTTTTATATTTCTTCTAGCAGAGTAAAATTCTATTCTCTGTTAAAACGTATTTATACTGTACTCTGGATGTTACTTGTTGCATTGAAAATGATTTGTATCTGATAGCAAATCGAAACATCTGCATTTTTAATTCGTAGTTAAACTTTTTAACAAATTTTTATGTGTCTGGTCTTTTTTATTTGGAGAAATTCCACAAACGCATGTAAAAAAAATCGACAGAGTAAAATATGTTCACGAAAAATTAAAGATAAATTAATATATTCGGAGATTTATTTACATTAATTTAAGCACCTTCATTTGATAGTAATTTCTTCACTAATAGCAAACAATCTAGGTTCACAAAAGTTCTATTTGAAGATTAAGTTCTTCATTTAGTTCTCTTCAACATTTTATCTTTATTTTCAAATATGAAGCGTTGGCCTGCGTTGAATTCTATTCGTCAAATCCATTGATCCCGAATTCCTTCATCCTAAGATAACGTTCATTGCCTGTATTCCATGTTTGTCACAATAGATGCTCACTTTAGATTCACTATATATCAGAAACACATTGATGGCCTTTCTTCTTTCATATATTAAATTCACAGTGACAGCAATCAGTCTATTTACGAAATCTCAGCATACTTGACTATCGTATCACTCTAATCCATTTCAGTTCTTTATCACAAACTTTTAAAAACTATTCTGCCATCTTCCTGAAATCCAATATCTTTCCTTTTATGAACTAGATGATAACAATTCACATCGACACACAATTCTTGTGTTCTACCTTTATATGAGAATTACTGTTTACTATTCAACACCGTTATTAATTATTTTAATTATTAATAAAAATAAAGAAAACAATAATAGCACTTTTCCCATACTCAGTTCCTGCTGAATAAGATTTCAGAAGTTTTATGCAAACAAAAAGCAAAACTTAATGATCAAACTTCTAAATGGATAATTTTCTGACTTTTTGTCTTCATTAAGATTCATTTGGCGCCAAACAAAATTCAACAAAAATTTCTGTCAAGGAATTTAAATCCTTATAATGAAATACAGTTCACTATCCCTAATACGGAAATTTCTAGGACAGAAAATATTTCGAATTTTGGGGATTTTTTCCGAGGTTTGGAATATGGCATGGCGTATTGCAGAGAAGTTAAAAATATTTACTTTAATAAGTTATTTTTAATTTAACATAAATACAAATAAAACGAAGATTATAAATGTATGCATTATCGTCAGAAGGAATAGCGAAAGAAGTTGATGGATCAGGAACTGGACCCTTCGGGAATGAGAATTGTTCCTGAACGATAGTGCGAGAAAAATTGATTGGAATCAGCAGGAGTCTGTATTGACAGAGAGAGGCAAGTGTTTCACATGTTTCATAGGAAGCGACAGAAGTCATCTTTAACAAACCAGAGCAGTAGCTCTGTAGCTTATCTCTCCTAATGTGCCTTCTAATGTTTCTTAGAGGACCAAAGTACCCCTCAGAGCAAGAATCATCAATGAGCACACATACATTCACTCCATAATAAGACATCAGCATTGAAAAGTTCTGGATTTCATAGCAATTCAAGAAGCAAATTTCTTTTCGAAGATTAAATATTAAAAAAAAAAATTAACAGATTTACAGTTCTTGAATATATAGTTACTTTATTAGTTTTTATTTTATTGGATCAATTAAATAGTACTAAAGATTATAAACCTTAACGTAACCTTCTTGAATGTATGTCTCAGTGTAATTTAATGACTATATAATCTTGTAAATAACGTTTCAAATTCAGCCACTGAAACGTGACAGATTATGATTTAGTGTTCGACATTTCGATTCTAAAGATCAGAGGAAACCATGGCTGTTGCTCCTGCGATTGTTTTAATTGGCTGTAAGTGATTTTCTATTATAATTTTTCTTAATTCAACTTGACTTTTTTTTTTATTTCATTTTAATCCTTTGCTAAAAACCATAAAATTCCAAATTTGAATTTTAAATATAAAAAAAATACTTAAAACCTTTTATATTTTCAAACACAGTTATTACTATGTTTGTGAATTGTAATTAAAAATACTTACCATTCAACTTTTTCTTTTCTTTTTTTTTCTTGAATAAAAAACAAGTGAAAAATGTTCACACATTAATGTTAATCAAGAACCCAGAATTATTTTTACATTTACTTTTATTGCTTAGTTCTAGCTTTCTTTACCCGAAATATTCTAAATTTTTACTTAAAAAAAAAGTAATTACCAAAGTTCTTTCTTTTTCAGGTATTTTAATAAATGGCTATTTTAATTTTGTTGGAACCGATGAAAGCCCTGACGATAACAAATCAGAAGGTAAAAGCTAAGGATTGTTTATCTTTTAACTTATTTTTAATTTTTAATCCTACTTTATAAATTCTAAGTTCACCGTCTCGGAGTCCAATGGATCACGTTAAGTGGCATTGACATATGTTGCCTTAGGTAGCCACAATAATCAATAATGATACATTAAAGCTAGAATTACTTTTTACTAACAAAGAAAATATATATTAATAACCACTTCACAGAAATCTGAGACGGATGGGAGGATCCATGGTGATAAGTAATAGAAATAACGCAGTTAAAAGCAATACTAAATAAAATAGAGTTCTCTTGCCTACCAAGGATAGTATAGGAAGGGAGTTCCAAAAGTCGAATGAAATATATTTTATAGTATTGCTTTTAACGTATTCTATCAAAACAAATCAGTAATGTAGACTCAAAATTAGAAATACAGAAATGAAACTAGATATAAGAATAAAAATAAAAATTACAATTGTCATATTTATCCATTTGAAAATGAAAAACAGGATCTTCTGCTTTTTTGCAAAGTCTTAAAACAAAGACAAAATAGCCATGAGATATTCTTTCCATATGAAGAATATCCAACCGTTTTCTAGTTACTAGAAAATGTCAATATGGAAAGGTTTACTGTAGTACACAAAGATTTACAGCATCTTGAAATCAAGCAAATCAAAGAACACCTGAAGAATATAATTATCTCCTAATCTAATGCAACTAATCTGTTGTGAAGGGTATGTAATAGAATGTGTAATATTATTAACAATTAAAATTTTTGAAGATATACATTCAATTTTTGAAATATAAATTATTTTAATAATTTTTGCAAAACTTTTATCTAAGATATATTTTTTTTTACGGTCTAATTTTATTCAACTCAAATTTGGCGCATATTGCAACAATCAGATTTGTAATAATAAGGAAATTAAATTATATTTGTAATTATATTTTCTTATACGTATCAGAAGACGAAGCATTATGATTGGTTTACTAATCGCTATCCCTAGCTTGTTTTAAATTTTTTTTTTTTTTTTTTTGTTTTGGAGGAAGGCCACAATCGATTGCAGGAGTGGTTTCCCTTATCATTTTTGCACTATCTGAATATTTCATCTGGTGAGTGGGTCTCGCTGACGAGTCCATAAATAGGACGAAACGACCGTCCCAAACTCTCACCGATGAAAGCTCAGATATTTATATTTTCTGTGTCATTTCTTTATTCTTGGCTGTTAATTTGTGCCACATTAAATCTTTTGTGAAGAAATGAACATAGTTTCTTAGTATTTACAATCTTTTACTATTACAAAATTTATGCATTAACTAAAAAATAAAAAATAACCTTGTGTAATAAAGCTTTCGAAATACGTAAGGAAGTTAAGCCTCGACTAAAAAGTCGGAAATAATTTTTGGGAGAAGTAACATACATCAAAGTAAGACACATTAGACTTCAGTTTAAACTTCAATGTTTAAGAGACTTCACTTATTGAGTTGTGAAGGCGTTTTAACAACTTTTTTTTTTTTTTAATTGGAAGTTTGCGCGCACAAAACCGGCTCCAATAGGCATTTCTTTTTATATTGTATTATTATTTTGGGGCCGGTTTTATAAGCGCCACCCTGTATTGTAAGCAGATCATTTTTCAAAAACTTGTTTTCTGTTTTTTGTTTCTTTTTCTTGTTATTTTATTTTAGTTTATATGTAGAAAATGAAAATGAAACTTATTTTTAAGGAATATTTCAGGTTATTTAACTTATTGTTTATCGAACATTTGTAATTCCATTTATCTTATTCATTAAAGATCCACAAACAGAAGAAAGATACACATGCCGAGAAAATTTCGTGAATATTAATAGCACCTGTTATCGCTTTGTAATGGAAAGATCTTCGTGGTCAGATGCCAGATCCAGCTGCTCAAAGATAGGAGCTAAACTTGCAGAATTGAAGTCAATGGAAAAAAACAATGGCATCTTTGAATACATAAAAAATTATTGTAAGTTTTATTTAGTTTCATTAACTTTGGAAATTCGTAACTTAAGATGGTAAAATTTATGAGTAAAAATGCATGATTAATGTAAGAATAACAGGCAGTTTTTTTATTTTTTTTATTTTCTGATCTATAAGAGTCATTCAAGTGAAAACGAGCCAAAAGGGTTCTTAGCAACATGTTCCATCTCCCGCAATGATTCTTTCGATGGAACGGGAGCTTCCTTTTCCTTATCGGAGCAAATGACCTCCAGGGAATGACCCAATGTTCTGCACAGAAACTAAGTTGTGTGGCACCCACTGAGCTCAAATCTTTCGGTATTCAAGCAGACGATCTTTGATAATGGTCTGCATACTCCCAACAATTATTCCAACTTTGTCAGCAAGTACTTCCACCGCGATTCTTCTGTCTTACCGAATGAGACTGTCAACTTAAAGACTACGGAAGCATCGTTGATCGCACGGTGTGCTATTCTGGGCTCAAATCATCAGACAACGATGACTGCTCTTCTCGGTACCGCTTACTCCGTGCTTTTAACACGTGACAAAGACATGCATGTTTGGTTCATGTTACTCATGCAACTGTACTCCCGACACCTCATGACCACTCGGTGTTCAACATTTGTTGCTTCAACATTCGACTGGACGGTACACTAACCATGATGTTGCTGAACAAAAGCAAACTGCGGTCTCATCACGTGATCGCAGTCTCACCTATCACTGCGTCCTAATACTACAGTAGCACCACCTATGATCTGTGTCGAATATTCCGCAATAAAATCCATTCGGCATTTTATTATGTCCTTAGTTCGATTTCATTTGAATGACACTTATAAATAACTAAAATTGATAGTAACGAATCTACTTTGGTATTTAATTTACTAAAAGTATTTTAGACAGTCCTCTAATTTTACTGATGTTGCAATTGATTATTTCGTGAGATTTCGACATTGCTACATTCACTCTCATCAACACTAACACAGTCTAGTGTTAGATGTTCGTTGTTCTTCGGCGAACTTTCGTAATCTTTTCTGAAAAATAAATAAAAATTAAAAACTTAGTCTAATAAATATTACAGGAGTGACTTAAAAATCAAGACAATTAGGATACCTGAGAGCTGTATCAATGGAAACGGAAGTCTGACTATTTTCATTTTCGAAAACAGAATTAAAATTAATAAATATGACCGAAATTGTAGATTTTTGTGAGTTTTTATTTTTAAATAAATAAAGTACGTTGCCCAAATAACGCCACCTCAACATTTAAATTATTGTAAGTCTGGAAATAAGGTATCGAAACACGAAAATTATGTCCAAGAAAGTTTAATCTTCTGTTTGAAGCATACCATAATGAAACATATGATAATTTTTACTGGAGAAGTATGAGAACTCAAATAAGAAAACTTTGCAAACTGGCGTTATTAGGAACACCTATTCCAATTAACGCCAACTACTTTCCAGCAACTACACTTACTTAAAATTAAGAATTACTCCATCATTGTAAACATTATTTGTTCAAAATTACAGTACAAAGCAACTAAATTTGACTTTCTGTAAAAAAATAATAAAAAAATCACTTGAAATTAACACAGTCTTTCTAATCTGTAGTTAAACCAAAAGAGGAAATGTAAAAAGTAATTTGAATATCACCTGCTTTTAAATGAAATGAGACAATAAGACAAAATACCACAAAAAACAATATTTTTCGGTTAACTCAAAAAGCTTTAGAGAAGTAAGCTTACAAAAAATAAAAAGTTTATTAGTGGCGTTAAAGTGGCGTTTAAGCCCTACTGAGCACATGGATCACATGATACACTTGTTTGTCTACAATTTCCGAATTTTAAAATAACTTTATCTTATCTCCATAGAAGAATCTTCAAGAATCAAGAAAATATATAGTTTTATATAGTTAATCTTTGCTGAACATTAAAAAATCTATATTTTTTCTTACCTTGATATAGTAGCAGCCTTTTAGAACCAGTCCTCGACACGAAATAGTCGAAATAAAATATCACTCGAAAATGTTGGCGGTCTGCTAATAACTCACTTCAACACTAGACGGCATGTCAATGCAATCTACGTTAGTGCAGTACCGCCATCTCTTTTGTTTACGAAGAATTAGATAGGTGGCGTTAAAGGTATACATGGCGTTATATGGCTCAGGTACATTATAAGAAAAAAAAAATTAGGAATTTTTTTTTTGCAGAAATGAAAATATTCAATTGTGTTTCGTTTTAATTGTTCAACCTTCATAAACTATTTTAAGAAAGAATTAACGAAAGTTGAGAACTATCTGCATTTATATTCAAATTACATGTTGTAGAAAATATGTTTGATATGTAGATATATGTAGAAAATATCTTATTTCCATTATTTCGTTTGTATTGTCACAATTTGAGTATTTTGAAGTATTTGTAAGGGGGCTTTTATGCATAATGGTAAGAAAAATGCTTAAATGAAACATATCTGCACGATTTTCATAAGTTTGTTTCACATTGAAAAACTTACTATTTAATATAAATGGTTTAATGTAAAACTTCATGTTTTATCACTACTAATCTTTTACATGCACTGTGCATCCTTAAAAAAATCACTCATGAAGCCCGTGCATCTGTTAAACTGTTTAATGCGACATAATAAAAATTTAATACATTGATAGGACCGGTTTCCGTCCCGAGAGGAACCATCTTCTCGCTATGAGAATTACTCAAAAATAACAAGAATAAATATAATTTTGTGAGTGATTTTTTTATTCATGTTTTATTTTTATCTAATTCATGAAACAAAAAATACTCAACAAGTCAGGAATTATTTAAAAATAGTACGCTTCAAATATGTTACATAATTAATCTTTCTTGATGTGAATTCATTTGTCAATTATATCTGAATAAAGGAATTTTAAAATGTATTTGAAATGCTTCCTTTTTTCAGATGGTTATCGTTACAGCTGGTGGATTGGAGGAACGGACTTCTATGGAAGCAGAGGCTACTGGATTTGGGCAAGTACGAAATCGCCAATTACATGGACAAACTGGTGTGAAGGGGAACCAGATCCTAAATACAATCATAGATGCTTATTACTGAGTAGCATTGATAAGAAATGCTGGCACGATTGGAATTGCAGTCGTCTAAATATGCACACAAAAAGAATTCATTTTATATGTGAAGATAGAATGATGTATTAACACATGATATTTGGCTCCAACTTGTATTTCATGTTTGAAAGCATTTTTTTTTCTCTACATTTTATACTGCT
>JAFIDM010005346.1:16440018-16460276 GCA_023159025.1 Thereuonema tuberculata
CCATAATAAGAAAAATATCTTTGTAAATACACGTAGAGAATTATTTATAGTTACTGAATTTTAAGGCACGTTTTTAAGGCATGTTTTTTTTCTTGTTTTTCAATTTTTGATAATTATATGCTGTTTGGAGGCTATCACTTTGTATGCATCAAGAAAAAAAATGTCAGTACTTTCTTTCTTACAATAATCTAAAATTGAGACTAAATTTATTAAAAAGGCAATTATTGTTACACGGAAAGGAAAACAAATATTTCCTTAGACTTTTCTCGATCTCAGATAGCCTAATTATTAATTCCTTAAGGCAAGTCTTAAGATTTTTTATTTTTTTTTTTTGAAAATTTATAATTTGTGCTGAATTATGAATAATGCATCTAAGAATTATATATCCTTATAAATCTATATCTATAAATTTAAATTATAACTGGAAACAGATTTTCGAAATTTGTAAATTCGGTAATACAAAATCCAAATTTAAATAACCATCTCGAAATTTAATTTTATTTTGGCATAGAAAAGATTTTAGATAGATTAAATTTATTAATTGTTTAGTAATTTAGAAATGTAATTGTATTTCATAATTTTCATCATCTTTTACTATTTAATAATTCATTTTTAAAACCACTCATGTTCGAAGTATAATTGAAACAAGTCAATTCAGAGTTTTGTAGATTTGCACAAACCAAGCGACATCCTATAATTTTCAATCTGTCAAATGCTTTCGTTGTTATTAGTGAAAGCGTTGATTGTATCATTTATTCAAGTCATTGTAATTCAAGGGTCAAATACTTTTTCAAGCGATGCCGTCTTTAAGTTCATTTAGTACATCGAGAACCCAATTTGCACCATTCCAGCGACTCGGGGTAAGTAGACACATTGGATTGAAGATATTCTATTTTTTTCTTAGTTGATTCAGTAATTTGGTAGATCCAAATTTGTCCAATGTTTGCTGACCCGCTCGGCAACAACCTAAAGCCGGAAATGGGCTGAACCGGAAGTGGGATCATTTCCCAAACTTCCAGGCCATCGGGAGTCCAACAAGTTACAACTTTAAGAGGACTCCGATTCCCGGTTTGGGCTGTGGAGGGCATCACGCAAGCGCCCAAATGCATACATGGACACAGAGGGCGCTAAAAAAAAAATAATAATCCACACATAAAAGACAATTAACGAAAAGTATAAAAATTGTCAATCTTATGAGTGCACAGCTTATCTAAACTCCTATAATCTTTTCCTGGAGATTTTGTATAAACAAAACTTTAAATTCAAGAAACCAAATTATTTTTATTGTACAGATAGAAATGATATTGACAGAAAATAACTTAAATTCTCCGTACATAAATCAGAAATAATAAAAAAATAATTCGGTGATCGTCCTCTGATAATAACAATGCTAGAAACATTTCAATCCATTATCTCATTCATATTTCATTTGTAAAGACTTTTGCCTTTCAAGTGATTTCTCATTGTGTATTTTCTGATATCGTCTATTAATAACTGATTAATATATTATTACACAATTATGTTTTTTCTCAATCGTTTATTTCGATAACAAAATTTTTGTTTATTTTACATCTTATGACGGTTTCTCCCCAGCAATATTTTCTGTTTATTTTTCTCTCTTTTTTTTGTAAAAACTTAAGTGACAGTCATTTAAATTTCTTCGTTTTTTATGCTTCCTATCTCTCTCTCTCTCTCTTTTTAATCAAAAGTTCCTTCTATTTCAGTAAATAGAAGAAAACTTCCTTCTTCCTGTATTATTTCTATTTTTTCCTCAATTTCAACTTTTTTAATAATAACTTCAATAATTAAAGGATGGAAATCAAAAGAGGATGAATAATAAATCACAAATTTTTAAGTTAATTAGAAATTTTTTAATTCGTTGACCTCATCAAGCTTGTGGTTATCAAAAAGTCACTAACAGATGCACTAAGAAGAACTTTAAGTGGTTTTTATAAATAAAGAAAATGAATATTCTAGAAATTGGCAACTTACAAAGTATCTCAGTTCCTCACCAGGGAAACAAGGAAAGATTTTATTTCTTACCAGTGATCCAAATTTCATAAAAATTTGTAATGCTGACTTAAATTTTTGCTCACGGCTGAGTTTGTCGACTTAGAAAGTTTCTCAACCATTATTATTGAGAAAAAATGCATATTAAAAATCAACTTTTTCTTAATATTAATAATAATAATAATAATAATAATAATAATAGATGACATGGATCAAGGAGGTCAGAAAAGACATGGAAGAAATGAAAATAGATGGAGAAGAGGTGGAGAGAAGAGAAGAATTCAGAAAAAAGATCAAGGGATTCAAGGGTTTTCAAGAAAAGGCAAAGAAGAAGACGGGAGCAAAATGGACGGAAGAAAGAAGGAAACAACATAGTGAAAGAATGAAAGAATACTGGAAGAGAAGAAAGAAAGTAGAAAAATAATCATGAGTTATTTCACGTGGTCCATAGTCGGCCAAATTCGAAGAAAGAAGAAGAAATAGTTAAATAGTCAAATGGTAACTGCTTACTGGAAAAGCTGGTTTCAATCCCCGGCGAAGATCTGGGATTTTTTTCGCCGCTGAATTCTCCTTCAGACGGTCCTAGGGTTCCCCCAGTCCTCTGATACCGGATTTCTTTTTCCTTTTTTTATTTTATTTCAAAGTCGGGCGGGCGTCGGACTAAACCTCTTTAACTTAGTCTCATTGGTCAGGAAACGCCGGGAGCTTTTCTTTCAGCGACCACAAGGACCACATAGCGAGATACTATAATTATTAAACTTTCTTATTTCACTTACAGTCAGGAATTTTCAAATATTAAATATTTAGTTCTATATTTAAAACGAATAAAAAAAAATCAATGAAACTCAAGAATAAAATCAATGTAATAATGATTCATTTGGAATTGAAGTTATTCACAATTTTTGTCCTCCATCAGTTCGACAAATTAGTTGATGAAAAATGCAAACGAAGGACATCAATTCTGAGAAGTGTTTTATCTGCTCCAAATTAAAGAATATCTTTAAAAGCAATCATTAGAAAATTACTGAAATAATTTACTTGCTTAACCTTTTCAATTGCAATTATTGAACGAACCTTTAAAATTTCATTGCTATTAACATATCTTCATTCACAAAAAGTTTTAATTTTTTCTCTTACGAATTCAGCCTCATTTTGTAAATATCACACTCGTGAAGATTTATTTCTTTTATGGTATTTAGGAGATACTTTAGTCTTTTTCAGGTATAAGGTAATTCTCCGAATTATTTTTTTTCTTAGATGTGCAATTGTAAATTGTCAAAAATTTCAATAATTTATTTAGAATTGCGATTTTTGTTAACACTGATTAAAATTTTAATTTTGATTTTATCATGATGAGGAGCAATGTCCTAACATATACCGGTACCCAAGAAGTAAAATATTGGAAACATTTCTTTTAATGCTTTTTGAATTACAGACAGTTAAAACTTAAAGGAATTAAGAAATGCCAAGATGCCGAAGCAACATATTTTGAGTATTTTAGCAACATAATTCAATGTCTAAGTGATTTTTTTTTCTGATTTTTTTTAATTTATACGTAAAGAGATTAAAAAAACTTACATCGACTTTTTTTTTTTGACTTTATAAACAGAATATCAATAGTTCGGAAAATTTCGAATATTTATAAACAAATAAATAGGGAAGTTTTTAAGCCATTTGTACATTTATTGTATGATCAAATTTCAGAAATAATTCCACTTGAATGTACAATTGGGTTGGAGGTTTTTTTACAACAAGTAGGCCTATAGGTTTTGCTCTTGTATTTTTATCATATTAAAGTTTTTAACATTAAGTGTTTGCTGCATTAACTCTATTTCTGTGTAAACTAACCGGGAAAACGGAAATATTACAAAAAAAAAAAAAAAAAAAAAAAAAAGCTCGATTCTTTTTTATTTTTGTTATTATACTATCTTGGGAGTATATTTCCCCAAAAAAAAAAAAAAGCCCACAAAATTTAACACATCTCAAAAACTAAGAATTTTGAATAATAGGTTAAATCAATGACAAATCGAGCTTTACATTTTATCTCCATAATTATATAAAAAGAAAAGTCCTGACTCACACTCACTCTAGTCCAGGCAGACTGAACCAAAAAAGGGCAAAACATGGCATAAACCTATGTAGTTCTAAAAGTTTCAGGATTGTGTAGGGGTAGGTCCCCTGAACAATGTCCAATAAAGTCCCCTCGATTACAGGCGCCGCGGGGGGTGGGAAGGGGGGTGAAAGGTCCCGTTTTGTTTCGCTGGAAAACAATACCTATGTAATGAAAATTAATGTTCCGGAGCGAAGCGACGATACCCGGCTAATACATAATATACAGCGTGATTGGTAAGTCGACGTATTCTTTTCAGGGAATAGAAGCTTTTATTTGTAACTATTGGGTTGATCTCAAAATGAATTAAAATTAAAGATGAATTGACAATGAAAGATAAAAATTGCTTGAAAAAATAGCATTTATTTATTATTAACTTATCTGAAATTAATTTTTAGCAACAGATCAGAAAACTAAAGCGTTTCTTAGCTCCCACTAAGCTCATTACGTTATTATATATAATTAATATATAAACGAAAGAATGTGAAACGTAAACAAAAGAAAAAAAAATCCTAAATCCATCGAAAAAATTAAACTCATACTCATTTCTCATTAAACAACCTACTCCCAGTAATTCTTCCTAAAATTTTGAGAAATGTAATGCAAATGTAAGTTTAATCTTTTACATTTAAAAATTGAAATACATTCAATATAAAAATCAACACAATCAAGCTCAGAAACTCAACAAACAAGGATTAATTTATAATATATAGGATGTTCATGATAATGTAATTTTATCATTATCTTTTTATAGTCTCCTACGATGAACAAATTGCTTAGAACGACAAAGCATTGATGATATTTAGACACTAGAGACATTTCAGATCATTAATTAATCATTGCAATCTAGGGTTTTCCATCTCATTAAAATAATGCTCTTTGAAGAACTGAACTTATCATAACTGCAAATGATCAAGAGACATTCTAAGAATTCTTCTATTAAAATTAAATGACTTTAGGTAATCTTTTCTGTGAGTTATGAATATTACAGATAAAAATCTTTATTTCAGTGTATTCTATTCTTCAAAACTTCAAGCTGTTGGTTTAGAAGTTCTGAGCATTCTGCATCGAAATAGCAAAGCTAAATAATTCCGCAAAATTAGTTAAATGCAACTTCTATTTGTTTAAGTGCGGTGTTACCATGAGTTTGATAAATTGTTATTTCGTCACTGCTGTCTTTTGTGCTTGTTGAACACGTGAATGAACCCCTCGAGTTTCTAAAATTACTGTATGGGTAACACTATGTTTCTCTATAGTGTCCGATGGAGAAATGAATAATTGAGTCCCAACCTCAACCTAACTACTGAACCCTAACTTCATTCCTGTGATCATGAATGGTTGGGAGCCATTCGTTCAGCGCCCAAACGGGCCCCGTGGTCTGCTTTGGGTTCCATTAATCTGTATGATACATGAATGAATAAAAGTAGCAATCATTTATTTTTTTTTCTATTTTTTTTTTTGGCTACTTCAGAAGTAAAGTTCATTCACTTAATTTCGAAATATATAAAAATACACACATATTTTTAAGGTAACGAATCTAAGATTTTCAGTTATTGGCAAATAAAGCTCTGATAAAAGAATATTTGAATTTGTTATCTCAATCTTTGCTTTATTTTTATAAGTCAATTAGTTACGATGACAGAGTTTGATAAATACAAGTACAGATAGAGACTGAAGTCCAAAGTTCAGAACACTATTAGATCTAGGTTGTTTTCCGCTCTTTTTCTTTTTGTTGTCGTTACTATATTCGCTTATTGTTTTCTATTAGCAAGGATTGTGCAAAATCAATAAATTTTGATTTTGCACAAAAATAAAAATCACTAAGTCACAAATTGTATTTACTCTTAGTCAAAGAAAACTTGAAAGTTTGTAGTTAAAACTGAAAATTCCTTAAAACATGAAAAAGAACATTGGGTTTTGTATGAAAAAGAATGTGTGACAAGATCCGAAACTGTCAAATGTAAACCGCTTATCCAAATATGAGATATGGAAAAAATTAATAAAACTAATCCTTGTGTATATCATACTGCTCGGCACTACCTATGGACAGTCTATCATTGTGTGGTTCTTTCAATAATATAAATAAAAATTCCTTGAATTTATGACCTCGATGCCGGGTATCCCCTGACTAAAATAATAGGATTATTAAAATCTAAAGAGCGCCCCGTTTCGTAGGGAGACATACTTCGCAGTGTTGTAGGCGAGTTACCTGCTTTTAAGGCCCTATCATACTTCTTGATGACTAAATATAGGGATCATTTTACGTTCAACCATTCATTCCAGTCTAGAGTAAACAACTAATGATTATGCTACCTTCGCACGGTCAAAATACTTCGGCAATATGTAAACAACCCACATTATCCTTATACTCCAGACATTTTCGATGGAGGACTAGCCTGTGAACTTCATTGGCCAACGAAGGGATTTGAATTACTTGAGGCACTACTGGGAAACTCGTGCTGTATATGGAGGTGCATTACCCTTATGGAAATTGTTTCTGGCGGGCGTGACACGAAGGGCAAAACAACTGGTTTTGCTGTGCATCTAAGGTTCCTCGAATCACTATCCATCCATCCATAGTGTTCTGTCCGGAGACAGGTCCAGTTCTATGGAGGTCACATGGATCTCCCAGAAACACCTGAGGAAAGATACTGGGGGTGGTTTCCCGTTGCCTGCCCCCAGGACGCCATTACGGAATGACCGAATCACTATATGAGGAGATTTGTTTCTTAAGAAATGTTCCCCATATCATAATACCAGCATTTATAAAACGGATATGTGCCTTTCGACAATATTGTCATGATTTGAATAAGGCCTAATCCTCTTTCCTATGCGAATCATCTTCTGCAAGGCAGAAGCGGGACTCATCACTAAACACTATTGGAGAGCAAGCTACGTCTCTCGGGCTCGCCACGACTCTTGGCATAACTCCGGTGCTGGATTGTTAAGACTCGTAAAAGGCGATGGGCATGAAGGCAATTAGTTTATCAGTGGTGCGAGAGATACCGGTTGCTGTATGCAGGATGCCACATCTTTCTGGAGACCGAAGTATCAGAGCAGTTATGGTTTGCCTCTAACACTGATACTCTTGGGCTGATCAGAGCTTTCGAGACGTGAATGATTACTTTCACGAAATCTTCAATTCCAACACCATTCCACTTAAGCATCACTAAGACCCAGATGGCAAGCGACTTGTCTGCATGACCAATTGGTTTGTCGCAGTCCCACCATGCGGCCTGTCTCGAAGTCCTGCAATTCCTCATAGATCTTCTCAACGCGTCGTGAAAGCATTACTGATTGTAAGCTGATGCTTACAACAATTCCATAAAGCAGAATGCGTCTAAGATTCTGAGAATCCTTATATGCATCACAAAATGAGCATTTCCATTGAGCCATTGGGGTGACGGTTATATTAACTACAACTAAACTTTAATCATTTGCGTATCTAATGGAAAATAGTTGCAAAACTGAGTTTCACTTAAATTGGACACTTCCTTCATAATGATTTCGATTTTTTTTATTTGTTTCAGTGTATATTTTAAAGTCCAACTTCTTGAAGACCCCTGAATCTTTTGTAACTTAACTAATAATACAACCAACAAAGTCCAAGAGTCCTATAAATTATAAAGTCCTACAATTTATCATTATAGAGTTTCTTCATTAAAATATGTAAGAACTCTTTGAATTTTCTAAGACAATCATTGCCCTCAAGGTCAAGCATAGAATTTTTAATATTGAGAGCGTGCCCTATTTTATATACATGTTGCGCCCTTTTTATCTTACATTGTCTTTTTTAATAACATACAGATACTCGTTAACACAGACTGTCAATGGTCTTCTGGACTCGCCAATATACAGGCAGCAATTTGCAATACATCTAATGTCATAAATGCAGTTATTCAATAAATGGTCTTGGCTGCGTTCTCGGCCTTTCTTTTTATTATTACAACTTGACCAATTTACTAGAAGATCATTGGTTTAAAGAGGTCTTATATTTTAAGTTTCTCCGTGCTCTTCAAGCCCTTGAAGAAGAGTGCCATAAGTGCAATCGAAACCCTATCGCGCCGCTGATTTAATGTTTAAATATTTTTTTGCGTGTCTTCTTGGACTTTGTGATTACATAATTTAAACGCACGTTAAACTTTTTATCTCAACTAATAATGTTGTAATTAATTTTTGGTTCTGAAGTATGTTTACACTGTGGAGATGAGTGATAAGATTTTATATTATCAATGTTACTGTGAAGAGCTATTTTATTTAGGGGTAAAACAATCTGAATAAAACTTTTATTTCTATAACTATTTATAGTTCCTTTGGAGAAATGGTTCCATTGCTATTTGTTTAAATAAAACACAAACAAACAAACAAACAAAACCAACTTATATAACGATAAATATATAAGTTAAATGGCTTCTTAAAAGATAAATGTAATAATTAGCCTATATTTTTTCTCCTTTTTTCTCTCTCCGTTTTTGTCTTCGCATTTTAAATTTCAATTCTTTCCATTCTCATTTGAATTATTAAGTGTACATGTATTCTTATACAATGAAGAAAAAGTTACTTTTGAGAAAGAAACTGAATTGAGTTGTTTAAAAAGTAAATGTGTTTGCCAATGAACCAAAAACAACTTCCCAATAAAAAAAACCAGTGATTGGCTGTTTCTTTAGGATCACAGAAATCTGACCTCCGTTGGCGATACTAGTGCAATATTTTAAAAAGCCAACGCTGTTGATATTTCGAAATATTAATAACCTTATTGCAAGATTTTTAATAATTAAAGCAAAACAGCGCAAAAGATAACTAAGTTACAATTAGTCTTATTATCAAAAAACCTTCCCACAAAAGTAACTGTACTAGTAACGGTGAGGATGGTTCTTACGTACATGTGCTTTGAGTTCAGCCCTAAATATTTATTCCAGCTTCAAAGTTTTTAAGAACTTACGAATTTTACTTTAAAAAATTACAATAATGAATATCAATATAAGATATATGAACATGATATAGAAATGAAAAGAACACTTTTTCAGGATCCAAGTAACTGCATTTATACATCATTTATTTTATTTTTTTAATTCTTACTCTGGTCGAGAGCTCCGCAACTTAACAGAGAAGAGAAAGACGGTCTTGCTTACAGTGTTAGTAAGAACGCTTTATTTCCCATCGCTTCTTTTGTTCGGCGACTCTTTCGCTTTTGTATTCCGTACAAATCAGAGCCGTTTCTAAGTGTTCTGCCATCCTAGGCGAGAACTGAAAAATGCCGCCCCCTCCCTTTCAAATGCCGCCCCCACCAAAAAAAAAAAGAAACATAATCTTCAATTCAACAACCAAAAAAAAACGACAATCCTATTTTAACAACCAAAAAAAAAACCGGATTCCGTCTTTCGACCGCCCTAAAATCTTGCCGCCCTAGGCGGCCGCGTAGTCTTGCCTAATGGTAGAAACGGCCCTTGTACAAATCTCGTTTACTTTTTGAATCTTCTTATATACAGAGATCTTCCGTGGCAGAATCATTAAGACTTGAATCGGCTGATGATGAAGTCGTACTGATGTGATATTTAAATCATTTAATACCTCAAAGTAACCTAGTTGTCTCCAATTTGAGTATAAGTTCTTAGTGTTGCAATGTCAGTATTACATGTATTTTCCCAGTTCTTTCATTTAAGTGAGTGACTTTGAGAATTTTAATTTAAAAGAAACGTTTAATGTCGATGTTCAAGGCTACAGAAGAAGAACGAATAGAAAGTGTGGAAGCGTCAGTTGAATGTCATGGTCAGGAGATCTGAAGCTTTCTTTGAATCACTTTTCATGCTCAATATCAATGTTTTGCTTGAGTTTTATTTTCAAACATTCGGAAGCTCAGAATATAGTTACTAAAAAAAAAATTCATAAATATATAATGGAGATTGATTATGCAGTGCTTGTGGGGGTGGGGCATTCCGAGGATTGTAGCAAGGCTGTGAGACAAAATAATTGTACTCATATTTTAAATTAGATCATAAATAAAAAAATTAAAAAATAAAACAATCCGTGGAACCATTGAAAGCGCAGGATGAGAGGATGGGAACCAAATCAAATTTAATGAAAATCTGTCCAGTTTCTTGAATATGATACAAACAGACAAATGAACAAATAGAAGAGGAAAATATTCAAATGGAATAATGAGACGGCGCATGCTCAATAATGATATTGTTTCATTAATTTTTTTGACATGTTGATTAAAATGAAAGCAAAGAAAAAAGTATAATAAATCCGAGAGACTGTATTTTTCACATTCACCCGTTCTATTCATTCAGTCGATGAAAAAGGTCTTGTGATCATCTTCTTGAGCAGAAATGCGTATCAATGAAATTGAAGTCAATTTTGAAGCTAAGAAAAGAAATAGATCACAAGCCAGTGATTAGGATTCAAAAATCACCAATTTATTTATCCAACATAAATACTGTACTTATAATTTATTTTATTAGCGACCCATATAGTGCTATTGGGATAGCGACAAAAATCTAGAGCTATTGCGTTTGTCCTGTCCGTCCTTCCCTGTCTGTTCACCCCAAATGACTCCCGAACGGAAGGTTGATCGAAAAATGGATTTCACCATCGTGTTCAGAGGCCCAGAGACTGTAGGAATGGGGTATTTTCAGGTGCCAACGCCCACCCATGTTCGAGATATTTGGCATTGTTGCCATTGTACCCCCCCTAAAACTCCCGAACAAAAGATCGGATCTACAAAGGGGTTTCACCATTATGTTCAGAGGCCCAAACAACATAGAAATAAGGTTATTTTTAGGGGCCCACGCCCTCCCTTGTTCAAAATATTTGGCATTGTTTTCATTGAATTTCCGCTATTAACTTAAATGCCAGAAATGCAACCATATTATTTCAATTGTAAGCTATAGCGTCATCGGTAAGTTCTCGGACTTTTGTGCTGAATGTTGCCGATTCAAATCCGGGTATGAACTTTATTTCTTCTTCTTTCTTCTTACGTCCGAATTGATTTTTTTGTTGTTGTTTATCTTGTTTTCCTAACGTTCTTTTTATTTATTTTTTCCTAACTTTTTAAAATTTTCCTTTTATTTTATGTACTTCCTTTTTTTATTATTACTTGAAAACTTTATTAAGTGTCGCCCTTAAATTTATGCTTTAGTACAAAAGTATACTCACTTATTTGTCTTTCTTCTTATTTTCCTAACTGTTCTTTAATTTTTTTTCCTAATTTTTTTAATTATTTTTTCCTTACGCTAATGTACAGTAGAACCTTATTATAACGGACTAATAGGGGCTGAAGTTTGTCCGTTTTCATGAAAGTCCGGTTTATAACAAATAATTCTTATAGCGGTGTAATGCAGCAGGCTATACATCAATGAAAGTACAATAATTAGCTATAAAAAGTGTTTATTATATATCAAATAAAAAACAGCCTTCAACATAGTAGGTTGATTTGAAAAAGATGTGTACGTATACATTGCATTAATCTTTAGAACAAGAAGATCCTGGTTCATGTAGATTGCTTATTTTCAATGTTTTGAAAAAATAATTTATTTTCTGCTGGGTTTGTTGCTGCTTATTCCTTCAGTTAATAATTGACGGAGGTGCCGTAAGTGTTCGAAATATGCAAACATATTTTCATTTGCCGATTGTTCAACATATTGAATAACAAAATTTAAATGATCTTTCACTTCGCTCACTTTAATTGTAGGCTGACAATTTTTTTTAAACTGTCCGTTATAAGCGACGTCCGTTATAATGAGGTCCGTTATAATGAGGTTCTACTGTACTTCCTTTTTTATTATTATTTTTAATTTTTTTTTATTATTATGAGTCTCCTTTAAAATATGCTTTAGCACAAAATTATATTCACTTGTTGCTGTTGTGATTAAAAATTCATTATAAAGTTTAGATATTTTTATACGGAGACATGGAACAATTGAGCAAAGCTACGAATCGTTAACAATTATACCAACAGTCAATTTATTGAGATTTGAACATAAACTGAACAAAATCTTCTGAACAATAAACACGGCATTATCATTTCTGTAGTGTTATTTTGTCACATATTTTGCGTCACATGTTTAACTTAGTATGTGTGTGAAAAGAACGGCTTAACAGTAAACGTATTCTCTGATGTGATAGGTTATTTAGATGATTACGAATTATTTGTATGATTGAGAACGATAAAAAATAATCATTTATAGATAACAAATTCCTTACCTTTGAATCAGACTATACATATATCCTTATAAATTTATGATGAACCAACTTGAAAATTTTAAAAGAACAAACCAAAACGCTTTTGGGTTTTTTACTTTTATTAAATTAATTTTACTTTATTACAATCAATTGATGAAATAGTTTTTACAGATAAAAGTTTTAATAATAACGAATTCATTTAAAATAATTTGTATAATCCTAACTAGGATATTGTTTTAGACATTGTATTGTTTATTAGTAGAACTACAAAAGTAAAAAAAAAGCAACAACAATCTCTCCCAGCGGAAGGGAAATTTGAACTTTTCCCATTGGATTTCTTACTCTAAGCAAACAAAAATATAAATACTAATAAATCAAATGAGCAGGTATTTACTTCGCTTAAATTAAAGGAAATAAAACAATTAGACACTGATTTCAGTTTATTAAAACATGATCAAAACGTAAGTAAAATTTAGATTAAAACTTTAAAAAAGTAGTGACGATGAACTTACAAAAGTTAAATTATATAAGCTTTAAAAAATAGTGTTTTAATGAAATTATGATTTTCACTAACTGTTGTTAGATTTTAAAATTTAGTAGTCATTAGTAAACTAATACACAAAGAATGAACAAAAGTGACTTGTGCTGAAATTGTCCCTTTTTTTTCCCCCTTATTTTTTCCTTATTTTTTTTTTGTAAGGAAAACGATATACAAATGAATTATGTGGGAATCATTTCAGTCATTACCATTCCAAAAATAAAGTAGAAATAATTAAAGAATTTTAGCCCAATATTTATATGAGTGAAAACATGGCTCAAAGACTGTACATTTTCGGATATTAGAAGATGCCAAACGATCACACTTGGTTCTCTTTAAGAGGTTGGAACTGGATTCTGGCATATTCTGTGTTCGCAGTTTCTGGTTTGGGTTTCTTTGTATTGTTGCCATTGTTCTGCGTTAAATCAAGTTGGGCGTAGATGATTTCTTTAGGTTTCATGTTTTCATTCTGATCCCCCTAGAATGTAAAGGAAACAATGGTAATTAATAAAATGTCCAATTATAGACAGAGATTAGAGATAGAGATAATTAATCTGTAAAAGAATTTCAAATATCTGATAATTTTTTTCTCTTATTTCATAATTTACAAATCATTTTGATTTCTAGTTTATTGGGAAGTAAATTGTGGAAATGTAAAAATCTCGAAACGAAATTATCCAAAATGAAACATCTGCCATTGTTATGAGGAAATCTTTCATTCCCAAACTTTTAATCAATAGGTATGCTTTGAATGTACACCTGCTTTAAATGAAACAGAGAGATAATGATTTCAAATCTTTTATCAACTTTTAAATATTTTTATAATCTAATATTATAAAAAATCGTTCGTGTCAAGCTGGAAATAGAAGAAGAATGATGCAATCTGGTCTTACTCATGGATTCTAATAAATAACTGTTCTGAGATATCCCTTTTTTTTATTTGAACATTATATTCTACCAAAAGTTCTTGATAATTCTTTAGCAATTTTTTTTTAAATCATTACAAGATATCGACGACTATTGAAACTGAGTTTTCCTTTAATTTTATAGACTGATTTAAAAGGCGTTTTTCGTTTTTTTTATCGAGTCATCATTCTGTATCCTTTTTACACTTCGAAGTAAACAAATTTCAATGTTGTTGGTTTGATAATCGGCAACAGACAGGAAGGTTGCTGTCTTTGCTGTTAATTAAGCCAGGCTCTATTTCTTTACCCTGCTATTATAGTGGCAAATCTGATACCAGAGCACCGAGTGTCGAAATATAGGATACGCAGTCCAACCGTATTTGTATCTGTTTAATTTCTTTAAATAACTGATTACAAAATTGATATTCACGAGTCGAGATAAACTTTGCAGTATTTTCTTGGAAACTTCCAGAAAAGTTCAAAATCTTTCAACAGAATTTCGGCCTGAAAACTTGAGGCGTCGACCAATCATCGAAGATTGAGATTTAACAAGAAACGACGAAACTAACAATAAATAAATTCAAAAAAGATTCAAAAACTTCTTGTATTAATTAGTTAAAATATTTTCTTGCATGTTTTGATGCAATCATTAAGTGACTTTTAAAGAAAGCAATGCTTCTTTTCTTATGCAAAGCACAGCAGCAAGAACGTATGATGATGCAGATTCTTCTTTAGTCGATTTCAGGTAAATTTTCTGGTAGAAATCATTAAGAAAGTGTTTAGTTTTCCGTCATTGACATTGCTGTGGACATTGCTTACTTCAATGGCAAGTCTAAAACTGCTTTAACTGTTTCACATTCATCTGGACATAAAGGCAGGATAATTAGCTGCAAAAATTCGACTGGCTTAAACAATTTCCATTTCAGATGCTTTTTCACACAACAAAAAATTGAGAGTAAAACCCTATTCAAAATTAAAAGAGAATGGCATTAACGAGTTCTCTTTTAAATATAAAATAATTGAGCTATTGATTAAAGTGAGGTTAGCTCATAACTTTAAACACTAAAACCATTAGGCTAAGTTGGAAGCAAGAAAAACATACAGTTGTAGTGCTACGTATGATATTTGTTATATCTTGACACTATTAAATGAAATAAATTATAATAGGTATAAACTTTTTCTCAGTTAACTAACAGCATTCCTATTGAATTACTGAATGTATATGTACCGGGTGGGCATAAAATAACGCGAGGTGTCAGAGCCCTCTAGCGAGGAATGTATTCGACGAATCGTAACAACATTCGGTGGACATACAGAGTGGAACATGTTTCTAAAAAAAAAAAAAAAAAAAAAATTAGTACCAAATGTCGCGAAAAGGGGCTGCAAAATGTGGCGCTGCAAAGGTTGTAGTACGTATGAGTAATGAATGAGAAATTGCCAAATGAGACGTCAAGTTTCGTAACAATATAGACTACGCTTATTGATAATTACAAATAAGGTTCTATATAACCACCATTGTGATGTACCACGAGCTGCTTGCGGTGACATGTTCCACAGCGGCTCGCAACATATCGGAATGGATTTGTCGCACCTGTAATGTAATTCGATCTTTCAACGTCGGGATATTGGGGACATGTCCTTGATACACAATGCGTTTAAGAAATCCCCACAGCCAAAAGTCACAAGGATTGATATCGGGCGATCTCTGTGGCCATGCTGTGGGAAATGCACGACTAATGATTCTGGTGTCAGAGAAATGTTGCCGCAACACACACTGTACCTGATATCCTATGTAGGGTGGTGCACCATCCTGCATGAAGATAGTCGAATCGAGACATCCTCTTTGCTGCAGTTGTGGAACCATATCTTTAGCATATCGGAATACCGTGCAGCTTTGACACAACAGGTCACTGGTCCACTTCGGTGAGTTTCCTCGTAAAAATAAGGACCGATGATAAACGATGACGTAAAGCCGCACCACACTATCACTTTCAGCGAGTGGATAGGCATCTACAGAGCCACGTGTGGATTAGTCGCAGCCCAAATGCGGAAAATGTGTGTTAATATCACCGTTCAAATAAAAGTGCGCTTCGTCATTCCATAAAATCCGCCACGGCCATGCTTCATCCAGTTCCATGCGCGCTAAGAATCTTAAAGCAAACTCTACGCGAGTGATCGCATCGCCAGGGCGCAATTCTTGAAGAGGGCAGATTTTATAGGGGTATAACTTCAACATCTGATACAGGATTTTCCGCACCGTTGAGAATGGGATATCCGTTTGCCGGGATATTGCCCATACACTGCTGGTACCCTGCACATTCGTCATCTCCTGTTCCACAACAGCAGTTGCAACTTCTTCAACGTGTTGGTGACTGATAGCTTTGCATTCCGGTCTCGTTGCACTGCTAGAGTTCCAGTAGTTTCAAAGCGTTGAATCATTTTTCGTAGATTTGTTATGCTCATCGGTTCTCTTCGTAGCGTCTTCAACCGCCGAAATTCCCGAAGGGCAGCACTGGCATTCTCGTCCTGATAATACAGCTTCACTAACAAAGCACGGTCACGTAAGGTAAGAGCCATCGAAAGGCAGTTCGTCACCGAGTGATGTGAATTCTCAAGCCTTTCTTTTTATTATGATCCCTCTACACGTAAAGCGGTTATGCAAATTAGTGCGTTAACAGCGTCACATTTTCCCCTGTTGGCGACTTTTGGTACTACTTTTTTTTAGAAATCGAAACCGCATGTTCCACTCTGTATGTCCTCCGAATGTTGTTACGATTCGTCCAATACATTCTTTGCTACAGAGGGCTCTGAACACCTCACGTTATTTTATGCCCACCCGGTATATATGAATGTTTATTATTTCAAAGTGGTATATAATTACATGTAGGTGCATTAATAACTTAATATTGCCAGTAACTTAAAGCAGCATTAAGTTAAGCTGGTAGAGGCTGGTATTAACTCTAATAATGTTACGTCCGAATTGTTAACTATTTAAAAATTAAAATGACTTTATCTATTATTAGTAATAAAGAGAAAGAGAGAGAGAAAGGCGTAAAAACGCTATTAATATTTTGTACCATTTTCAGATTTTCTTGTAAGTCCTATACATTTTTCTGCCGATTATTCGTCAACCTTACTTTTGTCTTTTTCCTGCTAAATACAAAAACATTCAATAGTTGAAGAATTAATAAAGAGAAATTAAATCCTATAACTTAAAAGTATTTAATGTGAAAGCATCAATTTACAATAAACATATTCACAAATAGCTCGACATTTGAAATTAAACTACACTTAATGATCAAAGTAAAAGAACTCAATACATAATGTACAAGCAGAAACGTAAGTAGTTTGTGAATTAAAAGATATTAATTTGCTTCCCCTTGAGCTATTTCTGATTTTATCTCATTAACTGACTCTGAAACCTCTATAGATGATATTGTTTCATTTTTTGTTATTGAAGATAAATTGGATAAAATAAGAAATTAATACAAATATTTTAGCAAAACACATGTTAAAATGTAAATGCTGAATAAAAGACGACAAACAAAGAAAAGCAAAGAAAGGAAAAGGGAAAAGATAACAAGATCTCAACAGTTACCTTGTATGGTGAAGATTAAAGTTTTACAAAAGAAACTATGAATATATTAAACAATTTTAATCAAGTTAATGCCATCTCTCCAAGAAACTTCTAGCAAATTCTTTGTTAATTTTTACATCTTTAATGAATTTATCTACTCTCTAAAGAGCGTGGATAAAGAAGAATGAAATGGAAATTATTAATAGTACAATATTTAACATTTGATTAGCAATGTGAACACCATAACTGTTTTAAGATATTTCTGATAAAGTTGGAATTTTGTTATTCATTGAATTAATATTTATCTCTTATTCATATAAGTTAAAATTTTGAATAAATTAAATTTATTTTAAATTTATTTTTATTTTTTTTCCTTAATCCAAAAGAATAATAATTAAAGCCAGAAAAAAAGAAAAGAGCTGGAGAGATGTTATTCAATAGATTCCGATGCAGATCTTTAAAAGATCTGAAACTCTTAAATGCTTCTAAGGAAGCGTCTAGTAAATCCAAACTTACTTCAATGTAAAAGTAGGGGGAAATTCACGAAAAGTTGAAGATTTATTTAAGTATGGATTTATATCCACAGAATGATTTAACAAAATACTGAAGTTAATAAACTAAATTCTTAAAGAAATAAAAATGAACTTTAATATGTTTTAACTAATAAAAAGCTACAAATCGCTACAAAAGACTTGAACAGGAAAACCTCTAAACAGCAGGGCTTTTTTATAAATACGGAAATTAAACATCAAACGGATCCTAAGGCCTACCCAGCCCTCTGTCGGATGGGTACCGGGTTTCTTTTCCGGGAGTTAAAGGCGGGCGGGCGTCGGACTGACCATCCGACCTCAACGTAGTCCCGTTGGTCATGAAACGCCGGAGCCTTACTGCCCGTGAGCCCAAGGACCTGCAAGGCCTGTTGTGGGGACCCTTTAACTTTTAATGAAATTTCATTGTTCCAGATCGTTGAATGATGTTTCGGCTGATTTGACCTTTAGATTTCCTTTAGGAGAAACTTACTTACCATCTTCTAACACTTCTAAAAATATGTCTTAAAAATAATTAACATTACAGCTACAAAATGCTTTGATTTAATTTTTTACTTTTTTTTTTCGAATGTTATTTGAATATTGATTTGTACCTTTTCAGTGTCTGCCTTTTCTTCATCTACTTTCAGATTAATATTTTCATGGGCTTCATTAGGGACTCTTCCTTCTTCAACACGACTAAAAAAATGTAAGTTTATTAAAACATTTCAAGTCTCAAAAATAAGGCAAAATTTCGTAATTTTTTAATTACGAAAAAAAACAAAAAACTTTAATGTCAATGTAACTTTAATCCAGAATTTCGAGACAGGCCTAATTCATTTTCACTTATTTTTTTGATTGTGGTTTCACATTTTTTATGTCTTGTTCTTCTGTAACTTATATCTTAATAATGCCTTTTAATTGACACAGAAACCTTTGATTTTTATCCATCTTTTTATGTATTTTACTTCGTTCAATTTCCTAATTTGCTCCTTAAGCTTAAACATATTGACTGATTTATTTCTTAAACTAAATGAAACTAGAGAAAGCTAATCTTTCACTGCTGAAATGATTCCCAATTTTTTTTCCTCAGGAATATTGTTATTATTAGAATATACTGTAGATTAATCGTTGCAGAAGGAACAGCTGCTTTATGATCTTGGTTTCAAAGCGAATATCATTTATGTAAGAAAAGCAAATCATTTTATCCGAATTAAATGTCATAAGAGTTCAATAAAAACTAAAAATTTACACATTTCACAATTTCAATAAACTATAACAGCTATTATTATTTAAATTTAACATTTGCAGTTCATTTCACGAAAGACTTAAATGAATTACTATTAATGAAATAATTCAATTCAAAGTTTTTAATAGGGCTGCTATCCTTCGATTCTTAGCATCTTTCATTTATTTATTTATTTATTTATTTATTTATTTATTTATGCATGTTTTTCAATCAAAGTAGGCCAGTCAATATATATTAATTTTTAATTACATAATGGAATTTTGAAATTTTTTTTCCACCTCAATAAGGCAATTTTTTTAAAAAAGTTAGAGTTTGAAGATGTCATTTAAAGTGTGAAAAAAGAGAAACCAAAGACTCACAAATTCCATAATTCCATAAAAAAGAAATATTACATTCATAATTTTTTAGCCAGGAAGTACAGAAGTTGTTTCTTTTTTTTTCAGTCTTATATAAAAAAATCCATAAATTAACTTTGTTTTGATATTTAAATTCCTACTGTATTAGGGAAACTATAGTTAATAGAGATTTATACTCAGTTTTTACTATTGTGCAAATATTGTCACATTTTTTTTAAGTTTAAGATAAAAAAAGTATTAATTATATTATGATGTAATTTCTTCCAACAACATTATCTTTAAAATCACTTGATTAAATGAAAAGGAACGATTTAGCTTTTTACAGAGCACTTAAAATAATATAAATTTCCCAAATAAGTATTTTATTTTCTTTATTCAACTTAGATTTAATTTTATAGCAGCCATTTTGAAATTTCCTCAAACTAATATATCTGAAGAACAAGTCACTTTGATTAACGCCTCGACATATTGTAACACCATTGCTGAGAAAATTCATCTCTTCATGGCCACAGTTTATATCTACTGAGATGTATCTTCGAGCAAGATGATATTTATCTCACAGGGTGGTTATCAATAGCGACAGAACATGGCAACAGTTTTTCTTGTTTCCACGAACTTTTCTCAAATCTCAAAAGTCTACAGAGCATGTTTGGAATGGGAGGACATCAAAGTTTTAAGGTAAAAATTAGATCCAATACCCCCTTAAGATAAGTTATTAGATAGCTATACTAATACAGTGGCGTCACTAGCGGGGGTGCGGACCGCACCGCGTGACACCATCACAAGGGGTGACACCAAAATG
>JAFIDM010005346.1:16466506-16483199 GCA_023159025.1 Thereuonema tuberculata
AGCTCAGTGATATCAAAGGAATATAAACAAAACACAAGTAAACATAAGAATGGCCCTTCATATAAAAATACATCAAAATTAAATAAAAAATAAAAAAGGGCAATTAGTTAATCCCCGCAAGTCAACTGCTGGCTTATAAAGGATTAAACTATAAGAAAGACATATACATAATGTTAAATTTAACGTGCATGGAAACATTTTATAAAGCAATAAAAAGGGATAAAAACGCACAACAAAATTAAAAATACATTTAATGAAGTTTTAGAAAATAGGATAGAAGTTGTTGAAACAACTCGAACAAACGAATTCTCTCTCTTACTTATTATTGGGTTAATTTAATAAGTAATAAAGAATCCTTTTTGTCACAAGTCATACCTTGGAACATGGGATGGAGGTACCGAAGATGCTGAAATCTCAAAATATAAGTAAACTTTCTTTTGTTCTTTTCTGTTTTTGATTCTATAGCAAGTTGAAGGGATCTTTGCCCCCAACCCAACCCCACCCTCGAAATCTTGAAAACAACTTTTTTGGCTATTGCTGGTCATTTCCCAACTTGGTTCATTTCCCCTCCAAAATAATATCTGAATACGCCTCTACCTTGAAATAGATTTAACTTGTTTTTTGAAATGATCTATTTATACATTTTTTTCTAAACTAGCATGAAGAAAATGTAATAGGACTTACTTGCAAAGCAGAGTTTTTCTTTTTTATAAAGAAAAACTGAAATTGCAACAACAATGATTACAAAAAATATTCCTCCCAATGAGGCTCCGATTGCAACTCCTACATTAGCTTTAACTTCATCCTTCGTTTCTTCTTCTTCACCTCCTGAAAAAGATAAAAAAATTCGTAAGAAAATATCAGAAGAAATTCTTATTCTTACGGATTGAATTGTCCACTTAAAATAAACAACAACTTTATATTCAGTAATTATCTCTTCAAACTGAACTTCTTTATTCTTAATATTTTGTTTAGGACTGGCTTTGATGGACTGTGAAGTCTCCTTACAAAAAATTTTGGTATTTTTCCATTATCCGGAATTTACATTGAAATTCCTTCATTAGAAGAGTATATAATAGTAATAGAATCACGAAAATATTTGGAGGTTGTCAGTTGAGTGCCATTTGAAACCATTTCCTTTTCAACCTCTAAATATTTTATTATTCTATTGCCCTTGTGTGGTCTTCAAATAAAAGAATTCGAATGTGGCATCCGGATAATGAAAAAAATAACCAAAAATTTAAGTTCTTTAGTAAATATTATAAGGTTACTTCTTTTACGATGCTGGAAATTAAGTTTAAAATACAATGATTTAAGAAAGAGGTTTTTGAAAGTCAAATAAAGATACAAGAACAGAACTTCCTTTTGAAAATAAATTTTCTAAGAAATGTGTGTGGTCGGTTCGCACCGAAGTGCGAGCTTCGTTGCCGAAGCATCCGTGCTCCAGGGAGCGCTAGTGTTCCCAAGACGGCGAACCCCTAGCAGACTCCCTAGAATTACAAGGGAAAGATACTGGGGTGGTTTCCCGTGGCCTTCCCCAGGACGCCATTAAGGAATGACGTCAGACCGAAGAGAAAGTGAAGAAGAGGCTACAACACAGGAAAGGAAATTTTTGAAACATCCATGCTCGCTACCGGGATTTGAACCCGGGCGCTGGCACATTGATCTCACGACAGACCGACGCCTGAGTCCGCTCGACCAGATATTTCTAAGAAATATCTTTCCACAAAGAAAATATATCGTCCATCTTCATTCTAAGAATATTAATTGCATTTTCTGAAACGTTTTCTACTTTAAATGAGTAAACTTTTTATTTTTTAATTTAAATTGATCTTAACTTATTTGAATGTAAAAATTTTAAATTATTATTTACATATGTTTTTTCACTACTTCTATTCTGTTGTTTCTTTAGAAGCTAATTTGAATTTCATTTATTTGTAATGTTTTCTTGAATTATTTGTAATTTGTTATTTCAGTGAATTCTTTACTTTTCATTATTATCTTCTTAATATTTAGCTTTTTTTACTAAGAAAAAAACAAAAACATCAGGGTTCTAAGATTCCCAGTAGTTGTAGCAATAATAGCCACTTGAAGTTTGATGGCACAAGACATACAATTAAAATATCCTAATTTAAAAAAACCTCTGAATGAATCACAAGTGAATGGAATTGAATGAATTTCGGTAAATAATTTTATGGAGTTGATTATCAGGCTAAAAGCCTCTGAGATATACAGGGTGTATCAGTTGGTCAACCTGATAACTTCTTCCTGGGAGCTCATGTTCACAAGAATAACAGTATTCTACCATTCCGACGGGCACCGAAATGCTTCACCTGTGCACAACAGTACAACATGCAGCTGATGTCAGTACGGGCACCTCGTGACATTCAACGCGCGTTAGTGACCATGCGATAATTCACAATGGAAGGTACCAAAAGTGGTGAATTCCGGTTGACATTAAAGCGACGTGTATCTATCATTAAGTTTATTAAAGAGCTGAAGGGCAACATCTCTGCAGAAAGATGTTTATGAGGAATATGGTTTTTCTCCAAAACGTGAAACAGTGATTGCTGTCAAGAAGAAAATTGAAGACACTTGTTCTGTTGCAACAAAAGAAGTCAAATTGCAAAAGTTCTCACAACACAATCACTACATAAGAGAACTAATATATCATCGCTGATGAAAAGTCCGAAAAAGTCGATACGAATTGACCAGGTCATTTGATTGTTTCCAATGGACCACTTGGGCCACTAAGCGGGGCTTCGTAGTTCCAAAATATCCCACCAGTCTACTTTTTGGCTTGTGGGATAAACAAAGCCATGTGCTTCGTTTTAACCCTAGTAGATACAGAGGCTGAACTAAAAGATTTGATTTGGATGCAACGATTGTAAGCCTTCCAAAATTTTCAGATTGGATGTAGAGTTGATTATCGCCTATTGAAGAAGACGACAGCAATATATTCTCAAAGAAGGATATAATTTAATGGACCACTTGAGGATAGACGGGGCTTCGTAGTTACAAAATATCCCACCAGGTTACTGCCTCGCATGTGGGATAAACAAAGCCATGCGCTTTGTTTTAACTGGTGTAGATGTAGAGGAAATATTATATTAAAGAAGGATATTCCAAGCGTTTTTACAGAATTATTACAATAAGGATCTGCACAGTACTGAACCATCCGTCTTGAAATATCAAAAATCGACGATTTTTTAAGTAATTCACACAAAGTTATATGTTTGTTTATCCCACAAGCTCTCGCCGCATGTGGGATACACGTCATACGTGACGTCGATAGGGGCGTAAACCTCAAGTGGTCCATTGTATGCAAAATTGACTGGGTCCAACTGATACACTTTCTATATTCAAATTATTTTTCTTGAACTTTCTTGATGTTTCTTTATTAAGTTTTATCAGTAGTTGAAATTATATATGTCCTCATAATTATATATATTATGAAGAGTTTGAGAAAATATATTCTAAAGTATTGTAAAAAATACTGACCCTCCATTAGAAGCTTTTTAATTCTTGAAGTTCAATGGTTTGATATTTCGCAGTGAGAATACTGCTACCAATTGTGTGGCGACCCAATATATACGATTTCTGCGCCTCGATTTGGTTGAATTAGATCAGATCGACTATTACAACAGGGGAAGGGAAGCATCTAACGCTTCCTGACACATTTCACCGGTAACAATATTATTACCATCGTTGTGGAATTATTATGAGAGTCCATGCGGCAGCGCAAATGTTAATCGTGCCCCATAGAAATTGAATGTAATTATATGAAATGTATTATGCTTACTAGCAATACATGCTTATGTATTGCAACAGTTGCAGAAACACAAAAGATCGTTTGACAATCGCTCGAAACATCATGGCGAGCATCGACTTTGGCTGTGGAACATTTGTGGATTGGTGAAGTGATTGAAGTCCTAGTGATATTTTGCATTCACCAAAAGTTCCTGTTTGGTGTAGATTTAATGGTTATCATTGGGTTTTATTTTTCAAAATGTAATACTTTTTACTTCTAACTCTGTGACTTGCTCTGTTAATGGCCAAAAGTATCGCCATTTTATTGGAGACTGTCTTAATCCCTGTACTATAATTTCACCAAGACAAGGCTCTTCCGCCATCTCTTAGTGGTGTGCAACAAGTGCTACGACAATATGGTGACAGTAACCATATTGTGTTCCGGCAGCTAGACCTATATTTCGATTTTAGGATAACTTGAGGAATCTACTGGTACTCAGATATCATGTTGTGTTGTTAGACCTGTGATGTTACATTCCATTGTAGAGATTGTCATCACTCGGATGGAAACTACTGTATTGCTCTGAACAACAAGAAATTAATATTAAGCAACTTATGCATTCATTCAAACTTTTTATAATAGGCACACTCCAAATAGTGGCAAACGCTTACAAAACTGAAATACGTTGCTGATGTATCGATGACCACTCTCTCCACTAGTGGTAAAAAGATCAACTAATTTATTTTTTTATTTGTAACTTCCGCATATCTTGGAGTATCTTCCTGCCAAATTTCATTTAAATTCTGATTAGTTGGGAAGGTTCTAAATTAGGATTTACTTGTTAAGGAATTTCAAATATATTGAAAATGTAGAGAACACTTGATATTAAAATGGACATCAGCATAAAATATTTTTTTTTTTTATATTTTCTAAATAACTACATGAATTTCTCTTGAATAAAAAAAAACCCACAGACTCTTAATTACTCTAAATATTTCATCAAAGAAAAATAATAAATGAACTACTTCTACATTAATTTGATCTTGTTAATCAAAATGTGGAAATCCAATTAAATATTAATTTGGATAAAGTAGGGAGCAGTTTACACTATGAAATATCTTTTCTATTTAATTAATCTTAAATAATCTAATCGATCATCATATATTTGAGGAAAGTATAGTTTTAAATATTTGATATTTAAATATTTGATGATATTGTTTAAAAATAACAATTCAGATATAATGACATTATAAAATACTTTAAATAATAAATTAGAATAAATGTATCTAGCTAATAAGAAATACAAAATAAAAGCCATTTAATTAGGAAACAAGTAATACAAAAATAAATACAAAAATTACTGATTTTGATCATAAATACCTCCTTCAATTGTGATTACGCTTGATTCCTTGATTCCTTGAGTCGGTGTCTCTACAATACATCGATATTGTCCTTGTTCCTTAGCTTTGAACTGATTCTGTTCGTTATTGTTGTTATTGTTGTTGCTGAATGTTTCTTCTGTCTTCCATTCATTTTCTCCAGACTTTCTCTGAACTTGAATTTTTGGACTAGGATGACCATCGGCTTGACAAATGATATAATTGCCATTTATCTTTTGTATTGACACTGTTGTAGTCTCATCTACAGAAAGAAAAGAAAAATAAATATTTACATGTGGGGATGAACCAGAGACTCAGAAATTTAACTGCCTATCATCACAGAAATGATCATATGACAGATAGTTCAATTACTGATTAAAAATATAACAATCTGATTTTAGTTATTCAAAATTTAAGAAATGCAATTTCTTTCATTAAAGTTAAATTGGGTTAATCAAGAAGTATTTTTTTAATATTATTAATGCTTTGATAAAGCAAAGGAATTTATTGTTCAGACAATGATATAAATCCATCAGTATCTGCTATCTTATTTTTTCAATTTTTTTTTTATTAAACCTTAATAAACTAATGTTAAAAAAGAGGTGTGTATGTAAATACATACATTACTTAGAAAAGAATATTTTTATTATCTTAACTATCCTTTGCTCCAGAACATATTAGAATTCCTCAAGAAAGTATTTCTACTTTCAGATATCCACTTATGTTCCAATAACTTATTATATCTTGTATTTGTTTTCATAATAAAGCATTAATGTTAAGAAATCAAGAAATTAATATGTATTTAATTATTCCTTTAAAAACATTTACTTCTAAAGAATGTTTCTTTTTTAATTAAACTTCAGGAAAAATATACTTTTTTACAGTCATTCATTATGTTATTAAATTAGTTAACAATCTCCAAAACGAAGGGATGATAATTAACAGATGAATAATCAGAAAGTAAAATTATTCAGAATGACGTGAAGTTGTACATTATTTATCTTTTGTCTGTCAGAATGTTTAATTCTGAATCATTATTTTTCCTCGAAAAGAAAAAAAAAAAAAAAAAAAAAACAATCAAACAAACTGTTATCATTCAAAAATCAAAGAAAAGTAAGAGCAAATCATTAAATCACTCTCCTAAATGTCATCTTAAGATGGTCGAAAAACAACATTTATATCATGAGGTTAGAAGCTTCATTTAATTTATAAATTTCTATTCTATTGCATTCTTTTCCTTTCTAAATCCCGTGGGATTGATCTCTTATAATTATATAACTTATAATTTGCAACATCTAATATTTTATGTATTTATATCAATTAATTATCTTATTGTAGTATTTCACTTAATTTCTAAATAATAATATTTGTATAGGTTTTGTTTCTTTTTTCTGCAAATTAATTTGAGTTATTTTTTAGCATCATACGTTAATTTTAAAAACAACAGAATTGCAGAATTCAGCTGGAGAGAATTTAGGTCGCTTAAATTAGCTTAAATTCTACTTTTTATGCCAAAATTGCTTTAACTTACAGTCACCACTTATCGTTATTCCAACAATGCTAGTTTCGGATCCATTAACTACTTGGTAAGTAATGAAGCACTGTACTGAGATATCGTAGTTGTCATTAGGTAAGAAACCATAGGTCTGGGGTGGCCTATCAAACTGAACAACACTTGTTACTGACTGTTCCTCCTCCTTGGTTTCAATCTTGCTAAGATCTGTTATATCAACTCCACGAACTTTCCAAGCAATAGTAGGATTAGGTCGACCTCCCTGTGAAATGCAGGTAACATTATCTACACCGTCTACGTAACCAGCTCTTGTTTTATTATCATACTCTTGAGTGTTATATATTATGGAGTTCTTTTTTGGGCTTTCTGAAAATGAACAAAAAAAAAAGCTTTTATAAAGATCAATTACAGTAATTATATTCTAAACTAACTATTCTACTTGTAAAAAAATATTGATTTCAGAAAGCTTAAGTTGTTTAAACTAAATAATAATGGTTAAAAAAAAAAATACAAAGAAAAATATTAATATAATATATTAATGTAAAGAAAAATAAGTACATTGTTAATTGTCTATAGTTTTGTTAGTGACAATTTGACCAAATTCTTTGGCATTTTGAGGACTTTATCTTCGGTTGTGAAGTATTAACTGAAGGTCTAATGTTGATTTTAATGACAACCATTTTCTTCTTACATTTTTGGACTTCATTCCTCGTTCCAAAAGCAGCTGATCGCAAGGTTCCATCTTTTTTTTTTTTTTTCGGAGAGGGAAAGATCGATATCTTTTCTATTGGTATCTATGATATATTTTCATTTAATTCTGAGTCCAAAAGCTAATTTTGATAAATTTCGAGACATTCTATCAAGATAATTCTTCCAAATATAACGATTCTTTTTTACTAAGTTTTTTTTTTTCTCTTAATTGTTCACGAATATTTTCTTTATTACATGTTAAATAGGCTACATTCGTTTTCGTTTTTTTTTAATAAATTGGAAAAACAAAATCACATAATTAACCTATTTTGTCACTATTAAATACTGAATGAACTACAATTGAATATTTCGATTATTATTCGTAAATCAGTAAGATATCTAGATATTAAGAATAAAAAATTATGAATTCAAAGTTAAGTTCTTAAATTAAAAAAAAAAAAAAAGCAAGGTTGAAAGTCCTAACTAATAACAGGCAAAGCATTTATATTAAGTTGCATTGGTTATGGTTATATGTTATTATTGTTATTATTTATTTTTATTTCTCTTAAATAATAATGAGGAATCTTCTAATATTTTAGATTCTCTAAGAAAACACATTCAACTGTTCTTCAATGTAATCATTACGATCTCAGTAATAATACTGAGATATTCTACGTAGAATAACAACTAAGATAATTTCTAAATAAATTATTAAGATTGTTACTTGACTATGTAGAATACAATTATAAAACAGAAGGAATAAAGATTTTATTACAGACAAGTTGAGATGAAAATAAAAAAAAAAAATGTGTTCCTGGACATGAAAATTTAAAATTGTTTAAAGTGTAGCTATTGACATGAGCCTCCTCCTTCCTAAACAAGTTTGGTACCATAAGAAAAACTAATTATTTCTTAGTCATAGAAAATTCAATATGATTATAAGATCCAGAGAAAACTGAAACTTGAGATGAAATTTTTACATAATAGAAACAACTATAGTAAAAAGGGAAAATATATTTTTTTTAAAAAAGAAAAAGGGAATAAAAGAAATTTGTTGGCGGAATTAATTTAATTTTCTCGTGTGTAATTTGTGACACAAAGATATACTTTTGTTCTAATTTTTCAATACAACTTTATTATTTTATTTTTACCCTGTTCTAAGTTTTCAGCTAAAAAAAAAATATAAAAATGGAAATTTATTTAGTCTCATTTTCAAATATTTGGTGAAAGTAACTCTTACTGTTAATTTTTCATTCATAATCTGACTTTAAAAGAGTGTATTTATGGTAACTAAAAGAGAAAAAGGCTGCTAATATTTTATATCCCTCAGTTACCTTCAATTTTTTACACGTTAACCTTCACGATTTAAGTGTAGTTTATAATTTGCCTGCTTAAGAACTTATATTTCTACGATAACAACAACTTTTACGTTGACTGTAATTCATTTCTTCTTCAGAAATACATCAGATCAAAAATACTCTTGTTTTTGCCAAGAATTAGGATTGTTCTAGCAGTTAGACTGAAGTAGAAATTAAAATATTCTATTTGAAACTGATTCACACTAAATAGTGGAGGATTAATTAGTGAAACAGCAAATGTAGTTATTTATTCTTTAACTCTAAAGATTTCGAATATTTAAAGATGAGGAAACACGATGTATTTGTTCTTGGTAAACGTATGTGATAGCTTTTGAAATGACTATGTAAAACAGAGATAAAAATTAACATAAAAATCTAACCTTGAAAAATTGCTGCTAAATATTTAATGTTATTTTTTCTATTAAAAATTTGCTAAAGGTAGGATTATCAATTTGTTTTAAAACCAGGAATCTGTATATGAGAATTTCAAACCAACTTCTCATAAAGACTAAAACAATTTTTTCTTTGTTAAATAGTTTTCCTTTGACTCCAGCACATAAACAATAGCTCAAATGATAAAGAAAAATACTCAAATGATACATTTTTTACTCGTTTTCAAATTATAGTCAAATACTTTTTAGATATTTGACAGATTTTGTTAAGATTAAAAAAAGAAGTGTGATTTTTTTTTATTAATTAAATAAATATGAAGTTAATAATTAAGGTACTTACTTAAAACAATTACATAAAAGCTTTGACGATCCTTAACCGGTGCTGAACATACTATATTCTGATCTTGCTGAATGTTGCTTATTCTTAATCCGCACTCTTTGTCACCCTCTTTTGTATAAGTATCCTCGAATATACCTGATCCGTCAGAAAATGCCCATGAACATGTGTATGGATCTTGAGGTGTGAAAGGACATTGAAGATGGATCTCTCCTCCTAAGGGGACTGTTACATTGTTCTGTGGATGCTCTTGTCCAATTACTAGAAAAAATTGTTAATTTTTAAATTTAATTATATTTATTTTAATGATTTTTATTGGGCTAATTAGACACTATCTTCCAATTTAAACTGAACTTGACGAACTGCATAGAATTAAACGTCATTGAAATAAATAATACAGAATCAACTGAGAAGTCTGTAAAATCTTCGACTGTATTGAATTAAATAATGTAGATAAGTGTTCAGTTCATTTAATTTAACAAATGCTTTATAACGAATGCTCAAAAATTATTAATATTCTATTGCTTGAAAGAACGGTGTAATCATATTTAATGACAGAAGACTTAATACTCCATTGAATTTGAAATTTTACACCAAGACTCCATAGTATAATTTAAAACCATTTTGAATTTAACTTGTGCTACTTTACATTGCTCATAGTTTATGCACGAATAACCCACAGACTGAACTGTGGCTTTGTGCCTGTGAGGGAAATGATCATGCATTGTTTTATTCAAGATGATATTCGTAATAGTGTCTTTTACTTGAGATTCTACAATGACAATCTGAAAAGAGATGATGAACCTTTTGCTTAACTTTCAATCACAAGCATATATTTAGAAATATCTTTATCCTCTCTTTTGAACTTATCCAGATACTTGCTTCCCGTTACTCGCTACAAATTTGTTTAAATTGAAAGACAGAATATTGTAAAATAAACAGTTCAAATGTCAAAATTTATTATAAAGATAATGAACAATAACAGGGGATTATTCTCCGTAATTATCAGTCAATATCAGTCATTAAACAAATTCAGTTATTTTAAAAATAACAAAAGTTACCTTTTTTTTATAAAGAATGTAAAAAAAAATCAGATATGTAATAACTGTGGTTGTACACTAAAGTTACTTAATAAATCTATCAGACTGGGTTAGATATTTTTTGGAGTTCACTAGAAAACAAGCCTTTTAATAATTTTCTCATCTGAATTCAAAAATGGAATTGTTTTTTTCTTATCATGTACCAATTTTTCACTTAATGTATTTCTGTTAAACAGATTCTTAATGTATTTAATAAAATTTCTCAAGTAAGTCATTAAGTTTACATCACAGAATTAACTTGTAAGGTTGATATGGAATTATGTTGATATGCAGAAATGATTGAAAGCTAAAAACCTACTAGCTCCGGGAATATCATTTTCCTGATATCGACACCGTGAAAAGGAATTTGTTTCATGTTTTTGTCAGGAAGACTAGCTTGTTTATTGCCTTGATAGTTTTGGTTTAGTGATTGCCTTGGGAGCGTCTAAATATATTCGTAATGATTGGAGTCTATTTATACATTCATTAAAAGTTAGCCTGAATCGCATATAATGGGGTTAAATATGCTTCTGTTCCATTTGCTCATTCAGTTCATCTGAAGGAAAGATATACAAACTTGAAATTTATTCTTGGAAAAGTATAGTTAACCTAACCATTACAATAAAAAATTTATATTACAAAGAATATAAGTGGTAAATGCGTGAAGATTTAAAAGTTACAGGTATGCTTCTAGGGCAACAGTAATGCCATGTTTTATATGAGAATTGGGTAGCAGATTCCTATCCGAATCTCATGCCAGGATCAAAAAATATAATCTAAAAATATAGTCCAAAAATATAGTCTACGAAAGCCTAGTAGACCCAAAAAAATGTATTTTTGCCTCCTTTGCTTATCAAATTAGGTTTAATGAAGCAATTTGTAAAGGCTTTAAACAAGGATTGTAATTACCTCAAAAGACTTTGCAGCCAGTTTCCTGGGTCATCTGATACCAAACTGAAAGAAGGAAGTTTCATTTGGCCGCAGATCAGACACTTGATTTCAGATGTTGTATTTGAAAAACAATGAATGATGTTGAAAAACAAGCTTAGGTAGGGTTTATTAAAAACTTAGCAAATTGTATAGCTCCAGATTCAAAACTGTTGTTGAAAATACACTTGACAAATTTCAGACAATAGTAGATACATACAACACATGTTCGAAAAGTGTCGGAATATGAACATTTGTTATACTTATTCTTTACATTGTAAAAAATTGGTATTGGATGGTAGAAAAGTAAGTACATATTCAGCTTCAGCATAGTCGAATTATGGATATTCATCTATTCAAACAAAAAACCGGACAAAAGTTTAAATTTAAAGTAAATTTGTAACCCAGAGTATTAATCCAAATGGTGGCTTTTGTTTTATCTTACAAAATCCTTCGTATTGTGATTTCTAAATATGATTATTTCAGATTGAACTAATTAAGACTATTTCTATGCTCAGTCATAACTGAAATTTCAACTTAAAAAAAAAAAAACAACACTAATCATTTCAACAATGGGTGAGACCAAATTATTTACAAGTGACATCCTGGAACAGCTGTTTCACGCTCGTTGGCATGAATTTTCATGAATTGCTGGCACATGAATTTTCTCACTAATTTTTCATTGTGTATTTTTGTCTTTGAGGCACCACTGCGCTTCCGATGTACTAATCATTTCATTTCAGTTTTTCATTTGTCTATTGTTTTCCCTTCTATGAACATAAAATAATCCCTTAGAAAGGATATTAGACTCAAATCTGATGAGTATTTTACCTCTGCAACTTTTTATCATTTCACAGATAAAGGTTTTCTATTCTGTCATTGTAAAGAGCCACGGAGGTTTCACGTAAGTTTTCCTATAAAAAAAAAAATCTTTTTTTTTTTTTTTTTTTTTCAATGTTTAAAAGACGAGGGGAAATTCTGGCAAAGAACTTTACATTTGATAATAAGTTTTTTTTTATTTTTGCGAACTCTTTCTCTAAAAGCTAGAAAAAGGGGCTTTTCAAATTACAAATATAATATTTAAGTAAATCATAAAACTAAGTAATCAACACTATATTAGCAACAGAATAATTTTATGAATATACATTAATTAACAAGACTTTAAATAACCTAAGAATACGGTTTAGCTTTTAAAAAAATTAATCAGTCAATTAAGCAAAATACGAAAAGAAACACTGCCACTGCATTTACTCTCGACAATAGAAAAGAACGATTTTCTAATTAATTACCAATTTATGTTACAACTATGAAGCACTTGTTTTTTTTTTATTAAGGTAGAAAAAGCTTATTTTAATCTTAAAATAATTAACTTACAAACTGTAAGATGTGCTTCTGTAATGCTTTGAAAATAACATAATTATTATTAAAATTTTCCTTTTACTAATTTATCAAAAATCAAATATTTACTTTGAATTATTGTTTTATTGCTAATAAGATATTTTTTTTTCTAATTAACTTAAGTTTCCAAGCTGAAAAAGAAATCATTGTTTTATTAGCAATAATATAATAACTCAAAAATAATTTTTTTTTAATGTTCGAAGCTGCATGAAAATACGAATTTTCAGTTAACAAAAAATAATTAAAAAAAGCAATCAGTTCTTTGATAATGAAAACCTTGAATTTAATCAGCTTTCGTAATCGTCGTTTAGAAAGAACGGAAGGATCTAGAAAGATTAGAACTTTACTAGTGCTGAGCCTCTCTAATGAACTTTCTAATTTAAAATAGAAACTAATCAAAAGAATTAAAAAAATGACTCTTATACAAAGAAATTTGTAACCGCTAAACCAAGTATGATAAAACCAAATAGTGATATTTATTTAAGTCTTATATAATTTAATCAGTATTACATCCATATTTCATCGAAATAAATCCTTTGTCTTCCTATTAGTTCTTGTCAAGTTCAGTATCCAATATAGTTTTCTTATATTTGTAGTTGCTTTACTTCTGGCAAAAATGTTTGATACAGTATTCATCGTGTGAACGATTGAATTTTTTAAAAATTGTATATTTCGTAGCACAAATTATACGGCTTTCATCTGTGGGCTGTAGAAGACGAGTTTAATCCGTAGCGGAGATCGGGAATTCTCATTATTTCTTCTGAATTCAGGTCCCAGAATTCACTCAGCCCTTTATTACATTGCATCGGAATTCTTATCTGATGGTGAGAAAGAAGGAGTGGAACTCCAATCTTAACATTATTCCGTTCGGCTGCGGAAGGCAGGAGCCTCACCTCCTTCCCTGCCCATCCTCTAATGGATTCATTAACACTGAAGATTAAATATACTGAATTTCTTTAACTGGATTTTCCTTATGTTAGGCTTGAAGACAATTCTGATCAAAAAATTTTCTATCATTTTTTTTGTCAATAAAGTGAATTAAAAAAAAAAAAACTCTTCTTAACAGACAAATTATAATAATTAAGTAACGAAATCTTACCTGAACTGATGGTTAAAATGAGGACGACACAAATACTTTTGCCAATCATTTTGGGATCGGAATGAAATGCTTTCAACTGTTTGAGGCTGAATAGAGGAGTGAGTTTTTACTAAAAAACGTTGCGTTATTGAAGTGAAAAGGTGATAAGACCTGGACAATTTCTAAATCAACAGGTGATAAACATTATCTCTAAGGTGACGCTGCCTTTGCAATAGTGCAAACAAGATAAGTTATCAGTAATTTTAAATCGTCTCTTTTTACTGACTTATTTTCTTTTTATATTTAAACCAGACTAAATCTCATTATTATTTACGAAGCTGTTAACTTATAAGACAAATCAGCAACGTGTTTTCAAACAAAGTGATCTATTATTTATCTTGAACTTGATCATGAATTTTCGTTCTTTTTGTTTTCTACCACATTTTCAGTGAAATACTAAAATGAACAAAAGTAATATTAGTTGTTCGTGTGAAGCCGTCTTCGTTAAGTTCATGTTTTCAAGAGATATTTTGAGGTTGTTTTCTTTTCACTTAATACCTATAATACACATAAAGTCTCAAATTTGGTTTGTCTATTCCTATTTTTATAGTTAGGAAGTAGATTAACATCTCTCCGAATGCTATCCAGGGAAGTTCACGACGTGAAAAACAGAGAAATTTTGCCTTAAGGTTCATTTATACTATCCAGCAAGCCACAGAGCGTAATGCTGAGGGCATTTGGGGGAAGAACTTGTTTCCCTAATTTTGAATGGAAGTGTTTATACCATTCGTAGCCTTAACCATACAAACAACTGGCGTGGGAGTGGGGGGGTCTCAGAATTCTCGAAAAGGAAGTTTCTCTGAACCCACATGCCTGTGACCTTCTCTTTAGGACAGTGTAAATTCCTTTCAGTGTGCGAGTAAATCATCAAAGACAAACTTTTTCGAATTTTAAGTCAAAACATTTCACTATTTAATCGTTCTACCGTTAGATATACAGGTGATTCCAAAAGGTAGATAAAAAATTGAGCCGTAGTTCTACTCATGAAAACAAACAGAAAAGTCACTATAAACATGGGTCCGGAAATGAATAGTTTTCGAGAAAAACGTAGTCTATCATTATTCAATATAGCTTTATTTGTTTCTTGTTGTGTTTGTGTTGTTGACACAGTATGATGCGGGAAAACATATTGCAACTACAGTAAAACCTCGATATAACGCTCCCGCTTATAGCACTATCCCGTTCTTTACGCTCCTTTTATACGGTCCCTGGACTTTTCTATATATCTCTGTATACTTTTACCCTCTTATAACGCTTCAAATCCCGCTTGTAGCGCTTTTTTATATCGGAAAGTTTGTATCGAAAAGAAATGTAACGCTGTAAATATTCTTTTTTTTTTCCCTGGTAGGAGGGAATCCTTGAACTCTGTGAAATGCGGGTCTGTGATACAGTTGTGCAAAATGTCGAAGCGGAAATCCCTTTCTATAAGTGAAAAATTGCAAATTCTCCATAAGTACGACGAAAATTCTACAGAAGTCAGAAGGATTTCGTAGAATCTCTAGGAATTCCCTCGTCCAGCCTGCGAACAATAATGAAAAACAGGGATGCAATTACCGATGCAGCGAAGGGATGTTGCAAACGTAAAAAAAGTAAAGTGTGCACTAAATCTGCTCCGAAAATATATTAGTATTGCTCCTAGTGGTGTATCAATTGACGTTAATAGTTACCTGAACCGCATTGAAAATGTCATAATTCATAACAGTAGCACACACACACGGCAAACCACAATCAAGCATTTGTTTTAATAGGAAATGAACTCATATTTGCAGTACATCTATTGCAGAATCCTGTATGTTTCCTGTAAAATGGTGTCCAAATCTTTCCCCATCTCATAAATCATTTCCCGTCTATAACGCTATCCCGCTTATTACGTTTGTAGGTCATGGTCCCTTGACGAGCGTAATAACGGGGTTTTACTGTATTCATAAAATGAAACACAAATAAGCAAAATAGGGAACGAATGATTTAATAAACGATGTTGTAAAACAAAAGCAAGCAATTAATGGATCCAGAAAAGAATAGTTTTCGCGCTAAACGTAGTTTGCACTAGTTATAAGAGTCAACACAATAATACAACCGATTTTTATTTCCACATAATAAATATTCAAAATGTCCTCTGTTGGCTTGCACTTATGCTTCCGCTTGCCTCCTCAGTGATGAACAAATTCTTTCACAAATCCCTTGATTTTATTGTGTGCCCTGAAAGCAATCGGTTATTCGTTCTCGCAACTCGTCCTCACTGTTGACTGGACTGGAGTACACTAATGTTATTAAATATCCCCAAATACAGAAATCCAGAGAATTAAGATCAGGAGAGCGTGGAGGCCATCGCCGTGGGCCAACCCTACCGATTCATCTGCTATCAAATTGATCATGTAAATGGCACTATATGATGAAATTCCATGAAAATGTGCTGGTGCATCATCGTACATGTCAACAAAACACCACAAGAAACAAACACACCTACATTGGATAATGATACAAGATGTTTTTCTCGACAACTATTCATTGCCGGACCCATGTTTATAGGATTCTTTTTGTTTGTTTTCATGAGTAGAACCTCCGACTCAAAATTTTTGACACACCTTTTTAGAATCACGCTGTATATACAAATCAACCTTAAATCTAACACATATTAAGAATACTTTGGAATTAAAAAAAAACCGAAATGAATATATTTTACAATTTAATACTAAAAACTTTGCTAAATTAATTGTTTAAGTATTTTTTT
>JAFIDM010005346.1:16483209-16497263 GCA_023159025.1 Thereuonema tuberculata
TTGTGTTCTGCTTCATAATTTCTTTTTCAATTTTCCCCAGAAGGATATTGAAGAGATACTGTGGCCTTCTAAAATACCGAAATTAGAAGAATGAATTAGTTTTTGTTTATTTCAGTGCATGATGGGAGATTTTCCTTTTTTATAAAATTTTGAGCGCCTTTTAAAACGAAAATGAAACACAATAGTAAATTTGTTGTTTTTTTTATCTTTTTTTTAGTATTTAGAAAACCAAAAACTTTACTGACAAGCAATGGTTTCTGATGATTACTTTTAATCATAACTGATCTTCTATATTAAGTTTATATCCAGTTTTTCTATATTTAAGAATGGGATGAGTTCCAAATAGCAAATACCGAACAATAATAGCAACAATAGTTTCTTACTTTTTCGAGTCTCTCGTTCGTATCTAGAAAAGAAATGCTTAAAAATTTCAGAAACAGATCAATGTAAAACAAGATTACATAAGACTTTGAATAATTAATCATAAAGAATAAGTATGTTTTTACAAATTGTATTATAAATTATTTTATTAAATTAGTTAATTACTTTATTTTTTGAGTTTGAATGCTATAAAAAGTAAAGGAAAAGGCAAAAATTGGAGTCACAAGACAAATCATTAATATTTTTTTTTTAATTCTTATATTTTGTAGTTATTGCGAAGATTTTTTTATTTTTGACAAGGAGTAAAGTGTTGCTTGCTTTGTTCTGTGTTAATTTGTTTTGCTCATTTCTCATTACATCATTTCTCATCAAACAATTTCTCATTACATCTTTTGAATAAATAAGCAAAAAAGGAAAAAATGTTTGTGATTACATCTTTTGTATTTTTTACTTATTTATTCAAAAGAAGTAAAAATAGAAAGTTACGCAAAAGCACTGCCCAGAATACCCATTACTAAATAAGAGATTTCTGCTGTTCTTGGTAGATGTTCGATTTTGTAGCCAAACCCTATAAGCCAAACCCTAAAAAAAAACTTCTGTTGTTCTGAAAGAAGGCTGGCATTTTTAATTTAAATAAATTACGGAAAAGCAACCGTAAAAGAATATTATAAATATAAAATCAACTACTAAACTCTGGATTTAAGAAATAAATTTCCTTTGAAATCATTGCAGCTAATGTAGAAAAGTTACGTAGTTATCTGATCGATATTTTTTTAGCTCTGAATTTCCACGAATGATGTTTGATTTATTTATCAGTGAAGATAAATGAAATTGACGACTTAAGAAAAGAAATGGATTAAGAGTTTTTAAACAGAAGTTATTAGTATATTTATTCAAAGTAATGCATTAAGTAAAATATTAAAGTTTTAAAATGGAGTTATATAACGAATAAAAGATCTAATCAAAATTAAAACTTAGAATGATTATAATTATTTAAGTCTTTTTTTTTAATATCTACGTAATCCGTATCCTTGATAAATATCTTTCATGGAGTCAGGAGTTGATCAGATAATTGTTTATGATATTATATCTTTTCATAGAATAACAATGAATCATCATTAAACTACTTCATTTACTTTTTTTTAATTTTATAATCTAATTACTAGTGAATAGTGGACGCGGTAGCCATGTGGTAAAGTGATTGACTGTCGGATGGCGGATGTCGAATTTTTCAACGCTGAATTCTCCTCTAAATGCGTCTAGGGTCCACCCAGCCCTCGATGGAATAAGTACCGGGTTCCTTTCTCGGGTTACAGGCGGACGACAGTGGGGGCTAGCCACCCGACCTCATCTCAGTTCCGGGTCTTTGAAACGTTGGTGCATCATGGGCCCCCATGGGATATACAAGTGAATAAAGAGAAGGACTTCGTAGTTTAAGCAGGACTTTGACAACTTTTATTTGAGCATTGGGATCTGAAATTGATGACTGAAGTCCATCATAACGTGGATGAATCAACGAATTTCCACGTTATTTTATCAGCGCCACCTGTGCTCTTCCCAGTATGAGATTGATTCTGATTATGAACGAATTTGGAATTGGCCCGTGAAATTAGAAGATTTACTTTAATGTCTTTATCCATTTATACTAAATCGTTAATATTGCTAAAACCTAATGCCTACATAGGTAATTCGAAGATGATAACACTAAGAAGGCATTAGACAGATAAACTCTTTACAAATATTATACTTTAAATGTAAGGCATTACGTAACTTGCAAACTTTAAAGCAAACCATTCTCTTGAGTCATTTGCTGGAATGTTCCACAGCCTATTTGGCAATGGATTATTCTAATGGTAAAGACACTGTAAAAACGAAAAGATGAATTGGATACTTCGTTATCGTTCTACAGAGGATGAAGGACACAGAGATAAATATTATCTTATCTTTAAAACCTAGACTGATACACGCATACATAATTATTTTTTTTTAACTGCAGATCTCAAATTATGAGAACAGTCGAGGGAAAAATAGAAACAATCTCTTATTATAAAATTTAATTTTTTAATGCCGTCTGTAATATGTTGATGGCTGTTTTTGTTATAATTTATCATCAGTTATATATTATTTCATAACAGAATCATGCATTGTAACTCTGATTAACAAAAAAAAAATATGTAAGTGTAACATAAGTCCAATAAAAAGAGAGATAAAAGCAGTACCTGCTTCAAATTATCTTCTCGTTCCCAAGTGGTTTTTAAACGCATTGTATTCTTTGGATGCTTATTAACTTCCTTTTTATTTTTTTTCATTATTTTTATTTTTATTTTCTTCTTATATAGTCTTTATAAATTGCCTGTTAACGGTATTTTCTTAAGGTGTCATTTGATAAGTTTTGCATTCAATTGTGATGACCTTTTTTTTTTGTCCCTGAAAACTTATATTTTTGGTTTAAGAGTTCAAGGACAAATTTCGGTAGCTATAATTTTAAGAGATTGAATTATCAGATTCCGAAATTTAAATTTAGTAGTTCCTAATATATCTATATTTTCTTATTGGCCTAATTAAATTCAACAGGTAATGAATCTTGTACTTGTTTTTCAATAATTTCATGAAAATATGTAGTCAAATACATTCGGACTTACTTTATTAGTAAATGAAAACGTAATGACTAGCTTTAAGGGGAAACATTTGAGATACCATCAGAAGAACATAAAGAAAACTAACGCCAAAGATATGGTTCTGGCAACACAATAATTCTTCAAGACCATTGCAAATCAAATATTCTTCACATTTCCAGCGATTTATAAACAAACTATGGAATGTCTCAATGTTTTTAAGCATCCTTTTAGACCTGTGATGTAAAAGGAATAATGTTTGCATTTGCTATATTTTGTAGCTTTTGGAATCGTCGTTGTTATTTACCAAAAAGGACATCCATTTCTATTAAATATTTAAAAAAAAAATAAACAATTACTAAATTAATGACGAGTCAATTTTAAAATTACTTAATATCTTAACAATTAGAGCAGTATCTTCTTGTAAAATGTGAAATTAATGATCTGAGAATTTTAGGTTTAAAATTAATTCACTTAATTTAAAGGAATTAAATACAAAAAAAAAAAAAACGAGCGGGAACAAATAAATTTGATTGGGAATTCAAACAAAACTTGTCTTCTCAAAACTAAAATTTTTCAGATGGAACAATAAGCTAAGGTTCGTTGTTTCCTTGTTTGTTATTTGGACACTTCCCTCTAAATAATGTTGAGAAATTGTTTCCAGTTTTTTCAATAAGAAAAGAAAAAATGTTAGCAAGATTATTGGTTAACATTCTGTTTCTCGAAAGATTGCTTGAGGACTCTGATTTTTGGAAAAACTTGATTCCAAATATTCACCAGTGAAAATCAAAAATCTACTCCTGATGTTACTGAGATACAAGTCTTTGAGTGGACTTACATAATTTAAATGCTAATAATTTCCTGTCAGTGTATAAGTCAATCATTAGTACGTTTACTTAAGAAGACAGTGTTGGAGGAGTATTCCAATAACAGAAATATTACAATAGATAATCAGCTAGAGTTACGGCGGCGTGCACCAATGCTTTGTCAAATCAGTTGTCAGTTGAAGAGCCTTTAATCTTAACCAGTCTTCAAATAAAAATTGATATGCACCAAACACAAACTGACAAACTTCACTGATGAGTCGCTGATAGGTTACCCTGTTTCTAAAAGTAGCTGTGATTGGTTGTTAAAATTTAAACGTCTTTTCCGGATAATTTTTCGTTGGACACAAAATGGCAGCTTCCATGGTGAAGAAAAAAGCACGTGGTAGAATTTTTTTCTTGAAGACAAGAATTATCAAGGCAAAATCTTCAAGTAAATTAATCACATTTAACGTTATTTTCAAACTTTTTAATAGAATAAATGCCTGCAATGCATCATCAAAAATCAGAGGAGTCTGTTTCAATCGCAGCCACTATCAGCCATTTTGAGAAAGATGAACGGCGCTGGGGCGGATCTTTTTATTTTAATTTTTTTTTTTTTGATTGACGAATGATTTAACGATAGAAATTTTGACTGTTACATTTTGATGATTCCTCAGCTATTTAGCGTCCGATGAATGTTAGTGCAATAGAAAATGTAGGTTAATGGGAGATTTGAATAACCCTCAATGTTAACGTAAGTTTGGTGCACATCGCCTTTAGGGTTAAATCCAGATTAGAATGACGTCTACTTCTCACCATTCTGCAAAAAAAAATTGGATTTTATTGAAGAAATGTGATAATCACAAAATACTTATTAAACGTGATAATTTCTCTGTTGACCGAAAGATATATCGAAAAAGAATTCTAGTAAACCATCTTTATCCTATTATAATCTCACTAATTGCACTTTGTGGAGTTAGTTAGCTAACAGTAATGATACAACTGTTTCTCTATTAAAATATAAAAATGAATTGAGACACACAAATAATTCCATATTATTTTTACTTGAAATAGTAGATTTACGAAATTATTATATTCTATGTTATAATTTCCGAATATCTACTTTTCGTTTTATTTTTTTAATGAATTTTCTCCGCTTCAAAAATACAAATAAAAGTCAAAAAGATATTGTCTATGAATATTTACAATTTCTTCACTTAATTGTTAATCAATTCGCAACGAAAACGGAGACACGACGACCATTACATACAGATAAATGCTGTAGAGAGAGCTGTGAAGAGGAGAGATCTTAGATCAAAGTGTATGATTGAACAATACTTAACCATTAGTCTATAAATAGATAGCCTTCATAGCCTATCTCAAAGAAAAAATCTCAATAATACTGTAACTGTAAAATAAACCAAAGAACGCACATAACTAAACAAAACAAAACACAAATTCACTGAGCTATTTTTGATATTTGTGCTGGAAATGGAGGACAGCGCTGTTTCGAGGCTTTTTGGCCTCTCATCAGCTCCACCTATCCAGCATACCTAAAGCTCAGTGAAATAGGACGAATAGACAAAACGGACAAACATACAAATCAATGACCCCTGAATTACAAAAACATCAAACAAAATTTAGTTATGTGCGTTCTTTGGTTTATTTTACTGTAAAATGTACTAACGCACGTTAATTTGCTTGTCTAAATACTAACCTTGTTATAAATTAATCCCTTGATGCTATGCTAAACGCTAGCGGGGATTAATTATTCACCCCTTTTTATTCTTGATTTTATTTTGATGTTTTTGTAATTCAGGGGTCATTGATTTGTATGTTTGTCCGTTTTGTCTATTCGTCCTATTTCACTGAGCTTTAGGTATGCTGGATAGGTGGAGCTGATGAGAGGCCAAAAAGCCTCGAAACAGCGCTGTCCTCCATTTCCAGCACAAATATCAAAAATAGCTCAGTGAATTTGTGTTTTGTTTTGTTTAGTTATGTGCGTTCTTTGGTTTATTTTACTGTAAAATGTACTAACGCACGTTAATTTGCTTGTCTAAATACTGTAACTGTTTTAATGTTTATTAGTTGGAATTTGCTACAACTTAGTTAGATAACTTTAGTTATAAGATTCTAGTTTCATATTATTGTAAATGGTACTACTTTTCTATCAGAGAGTCATATTAGATCCCAATAACACCAGAAAATTTTCAATAACCAAAAAAAAAAAAAAAAATCCAACAAATTTTATAAGTAAAGAATTTTAAAAAAATATTTCAAGGAGCAAATTTCCTCTGACGGAACTGTTAATAATAGAATACATAATTTTAACTAATTTCTTTTTTATTACTAATAGTATATGAGATTACCAAGAACTTTGCCCCCACTTAGGCCTTCAGGCGTTCACATGTTCCTGTCGATTGCTTATCTTATATTTTTGCAGTCGGTTCTTTTTCAATATAAAAAAAAATATTACAGATAACAAATTCAAATAGGTTTTATCAGTTCAATATTTGTCCAATGAGTGCAAAACTTTTCGATTTGTTACTGGGAAACCTTTCTAATGAATAAAAAAAAATTCACAAATTTCAAAGAAATTGCGCTACTCAGTCTAACCTTAATATTGTCTTGTTTAGGAAGGAAAAAGGTTTCTTTTTTCTTTTTTTTATTATAAATTATAAATGAAGTTTATAAGTTACGAAATGAAGGATTTAATATGCAAGTGATAGGAGTATTTTTGGTTTTAATCTTTCTTCGGAATTAGATAAGAAATCATAAAAACAGTTTTTTTAATATATTTCAGTAAAAATTATTTCTTTCTTTAATGTAAAATTGATCAGTTCTATTTACAACATAGAATTCTATTATAAATATTAAACAAATAAACTACAATAACACTGGCAAAATCATGAAGTTCTTAAAGTGTTAAATGTATCTTTCGAAGAAGTTTTTAATGAACTATAAAATTCTTAGATTTCTGTAGACCAATGTTATATGACTAATAATATTGACGCATGCTTCCTCTTTATTAGGTCACCCTATATTGAAAATGTTGATAATTATGATACGTTGATCTAAAGAAAGAAACCATTCATTTAATAGATTGATTTTATTCTTTTTAAAACTTATATGGTTCCTGTGGTTACTGTATGTAGTTATATGATTGGATTTAGATTCACTTTCAGATATTCGAATATGAAGTTTAACTAATCTCTACATAATCGATTCTACAAAAGATTATCATTACTACGTATATTAGTAGTAGTTTTAGGCAATTCAATAGTAAATGAACGGTTAAGAGTGTTTTTGTTATTGTTGTTTTTTTAATGAAATGTATTTATTTATTTTACGTTATGTTAAAAGAGCATAACTTATAGAAATAAAGTGTATTAGAAAATTTATTGAAAAAATACATCTGGTGGGAGCAGCATTAACAAAATGTCAAGGTTTTCGTCTACATACAATTTTCTTAATCTTTCCAACTAAGTTCGTTATCTTTTGGAAATTTACATCCGACCAAAGATTAGAAGTAGCAAGTTTGCAATAATAATTTTGTAACTGCAAAAAACTTTATTCAAACACATTTGTAGATAAGAGCTTTATTTAAAAGGGGCCGAAATCGATTTTCGTTGAAGTCATTCCAGAAAACTTGTTGATGTTCAACTTTCTGTTTTTCTCAAAACTGTTACATCATTCAGTTCTTCCTCTCATTCATCTGTGACGGACGTCAAATTACAAAACAAATATTAGACATTTGATATTAAGAAGTTACATAAATTCTGTAATAACTTGTATACTGATGCAAAAAAAAAAAAGGGATAAATCTGAGGATAAATAGAATCGCGAACGATTTTGTGTTTATTTACAAATCAACTAGCAAAAATACCTCCGCGGGTTACAAAAAAAGAGTTGTCCTGATATGGATGACGAAGAAATTGTAATTGTGTGATCACTTGGAAACTTTTCCAGTTGGTAAAAAAAAGGCATGTGATTGTTACAAATTATGTTAAAGACAGTCGCTTCGCTCCGGAAGCCTTGCATACGTAACGTAAAAACACGCTTTATTTCTTCAAAAAAAGCAAATTACATCAAGTAAACTAAAAACTGAAACTTAGAATTAAGAACACTCATGTCAAATTTCATGTTTCCAACTCAAGCGGTTTCGGAGATACTCATACCCTGCAGGAAAGTCCCTGCTTTCCGTTTACACCACTTAGGATCCGAATATCGAAAATTCGTGCTTATACTTATATTTTTGATTTTGCGAAAGAACACCCATATCAAATTTCGTGTTTCCAACTAAAGAGGTTTCAGAGATGGGTACCGTTCAAGAGTATTTGCCCCTCCCCTCCACCTATTTATTCCCCTTAGTTCGGATCCGGGTTTTCGTTGTTCATGCATTATTCTGGGATGCATGTGAACCTCCAGTGTCAAATTTGGTAAAGATCCGATGAGAAATAGCGACGTTATTTCAAGACAAACAAACAAACATTCGCGTTTTTTAAATAAATGAATAATATTTGTTTCTCTTTCTTATTAATTACGTAATCATTAAATTTGTTTTATATAATAGGAAATTTTAAAATAGTTAAAGGATATATCCTTTAGCCACTACTTTTAAGTACCTCGTTTGTACAAAGAAAAACAAATATTATATAGATGAGATTATGATATTAGTATCCTCAAGCAACAGACCTGATAATACATTACATGTTTTAAAATAAACACCCTGTATTAGCTCAAATAAAGTTTTCAAAAGCTTCCATTGATGATTATGATGAATTTGTAATTTTTATGATGAAAGTATAAAAACATTTTAATACATTTTTATTATTATTATTCTGGTTTCTTCAGTTTCTTTTTTGCAGTTGGCTTTTTCCAAAACCTTACAAAACCCATTTTTCTAAATTTTTCCCTATAGGATTCAGTATTCTTTTTCTAACAAAATCTGCGTTTAACCATTTAATGCTTTCAACTTTCTTTGTGTGTTTTTTTACCTAAAGTCTGTAATTACTGAATGTTCAGTAACCCTTAAAATCATTTTCAACCTACACAAATTATATTTTAAATAAAATCATAAAACAAAATTCATCATCTTACTGGCAATTAAAGAACATTCTACAACACAGTGACTGACAACCGCTCAGTGACAGACAACAGACATCATCAGGTACGCGGATTGTAAGCCTCAACATGAGTGGCATCGGTCAGTTCGACCTGCTTGATGGTGCTGTGAATGTTACTATACGCAGGCTCTATGAGAGGGGGGTCCAGCAGGTACATTGGTCCGGGGCCCGAGAGCTACAGAGGGGCCCATGACTGAAGGACGTTTTGCAAGTCTAAGGAGGCCCAAATGGGTTTTGTACCGCCTTAAAAGATTTCTCTTGAGGCCCTGACTATACGCAATGCTGTGTTTACGTGATCGTGCATTGCTCGTAAAGTTTCATTATCAAAATAACAGTAATGCGTCCATTGCACTACGATTATCCCGACCAACGAAGGGCCTACGGAAAGGTCCCATGACTATTACAAATTTGCGGAACATGATCTCACGTTTTGAAAATACCGGATGTTTACAAGTGCAACTAGGACTAGGACGCAAACCGGTATCAAATGATAAAGTTGAAACTGTTGCAACATCCGTAGTGGAAGCGAATGCGGATCTAGCAGTGCTCGGGCAGTATCTAGACAACTGGATACGCCATATTCAACTATATGGAAATGCATGCACAAAATGCTGAAGTTTTACCCTTACAGTTGAACAATTGGTTCAAGGGAATGCGGAAACCCGCCTGCATTTCTCTCACGTGTTCCTAGCTCGGATGGAAGTGGACGGAACTGGATTTTATGATTAATAAAGTTAATTTATTAGCCGTGCCGGCGTGGCTGAGCGGTCTAGACAGCTGTCTGGCTTCGATATCTGGGTTCGAAACCCAGCCCGGGCATGGATGTTTCTTTCTTCTTCGGTGTTTCGTCCGTATCTCCCCTGGAACTTACAATTTCAGGGTTATTCAGATCGAGATGAGAATCTCGTCCCCCTTTGACTATTCTAGCCTCTTCCTGACGTTGTCGGGTTGAGCTAGCGCGTGGTCCGTAGTTGGCTGATTCGTGATCAAAAACAAAAGGTAATTTATTGTTGAAATTTGATATCACCTCGTAGCTTTTTCAAAGATAATTTATGTTATAAATAAATTAAAAATTTGTGTGTCTAACAGGAAGAGACCAAATGCTGACTCAAGAAGTCAGTTTGTGAGATTGGGTTTCTCAAGTCAACAATGAGATATCAATTAAAATCACTGTTGTTTTAGCCTTTTCTCTCATGAATTGATAATTATTCAACGACAAAGAATATAATTTTTTGCGTGCATTACTTTAATTAAAATATTTAGTTTATGCTTACTATTTCCTAATAATCTTAAGAAGCGATGTCCTTACAAATCATAAGAGTTCCAAAATATGATTAAGGAAATGAAGGATGGAATAATTAATGTTTATTAAATTTAAATATATCTGATTGACTTCAAAATAAGCTTTTAATATTAGTAAATCAGTAGCAGAGATAGTCGTATTTAAAGTTAACAAGAAATAAATTAGAAATAATGGCAATTAATTCTCAGTTAACAAAAATAATCATTGAGTGGATGTCTTGTCTAAGATAAATGCGTCAGAGGATGACCAATAGACTGACGCCATTCCACGTCTATCAGTGGCATTTATCACAAATGGAATTTCTGATGTCAAATCAATTGTTAATTAGTAATTTAATTAATATCAGGAATTAATGAAGATAATGGAATCTAGTTATGACGACCTGTGAAAGAGGAACTACTTCTAACTGATAAAAATGATTAAGTTTCAATCAATAAATAAAATTTAATAAATTAGAAAAGAAAACGTTGTCGATATGATTAATTATTAATAAAGAAAAACAATTATTATAAGAAATGAATAAAGAAACTATAATTGATTTTAAAAACTATTTAATTAATTCCATGAGAGAGCGCAGGCGTAAATGAGGTCCCATGATGGCACTTGCACTGCAGTAAGTAATTATCTTGTTTAATTTAGTGTAATATCTTAGCAATCGTGGTTAAAGAGTAATAATAATTTACAAATGAAGATTTAAGAAGTAAAACTTAACAATGATTGCTTAAATCTAACAAAATCTTAAAAAAACAAACATGGAATTATAATAACGGGAGTTACTGATTATCACACACAAATGTCGTAGAAGTAGACAATTCCAATGAAGAAAGAGCAAATAGCAGAGCTAACTATAATACAAATTATATTATATAACATAATATAATATTTTCCAAGGCCTTGTATTCGTAAAAGGGTTTGCAGCTGTAGATTTCTTTACATTCTGTCAATTTGAATCTTTTGAATTCAATTCCTTTGAAAAGCTTGTCTCACTTTTGCCAGGGAGAGGGTGGTTGGTTTCTTATTTGGGACTGACTTATATTTTCGTCTGTGACTTAATTTTATTAGAATATAATATAATATATAATTATAAGTCAAACCCAATTTATTTGAAGAAACCGAAAACGTTTTAAAGCAATTGAATTGAAAAGATTCAAATTCACAGAATGTAAATCAATCTACAGTCTTAAACCCTTTTTACGAATACAAAGCCTTGGAAATTCAATTTCTGTTAATATTTTGATAAATAAAATTTTATTTGTAATTCTCTTAATTTAGTTAATTTAATATAAAATGAAGAAAACGTGAAACTTTGGATGGAAAACTGTTAAATAAGTAGGAAATTGAGAACTTTTGAATAGTTTTGAAAGAACGCAATTGAACATTGGAAAGATATTAATTTTTTTTGTTCTTTTCGATTCCAATATTCAAACCAAACCAGAACTTTAATGCGTGACATTGTAAACTGAATTTCAGGACTCAAATTTCATTAAAACTATTCAAAAAAAAAAAAAAAAAATTTTTATCCAAAAAAGTGTTTTTTTAATTTTAATTAATATTATTTTTAAAAAAAAAAAAGGAAAATTTTTTTTTTTTTTTTTATCATTGGAATTCATTAAGCTCAAATAGTTCTTAAAATTTAAAAAAAGAATAATATATTAAAGGATGACCTACAATAAAAACAAAAGTACTTTCTTTTTTTTTTAAACGAAAGCCAATAAAGAAAAACATATAAAAATGTAATGGCGACTAATAAAATAATTGTAAATATAATATAATAAGGGATTTATAGAGTTAAAAAAATTCCTAAATTTTAAATGTCTAATTTTAAACTCAAAAATATGTAATTTTCTGAATTGTAAATATAAATTTACTAGTAAAATTTTAATTAAGAAAATTTTTAACAAAATTAATGTTATGGAATATAAAAAAAAAGAAATGTATGTTAAATATGATATCTTTCTAAATCTGAGATGAAATACAAAGTCGTAATGGGAAGAATTCCTACGCCTACTTTTAATGTCTGGTCACAGATGAATTTTTTTTAAAATTCAAGAAAAAAAATCACGTACAGCTCTTAAAAAAAAACTGGCATTCAATTGTGCAACTGTATTTATTTTATTCAGTGTTTAATTACTTTGTTTTAATAGAGGAAGGTAATGCATTTATATTTAAGATTGTTCTTGATAATTTCGACTTAAAACCTCGCTGATAATCGCCAAAAAGAGAGGATATAGGTTCTTAGATAGAATTACATCTAGGAAATACTTATTCTGATTTATTGATCTTTCTTAAGAAATCTATACCTAATCAATTGAAACTTGTAAAAGTATCTCAAGCAAATAAAAACTAAATAAATAATAACAGTGAAGGATAATTTATTACATTAGATAGAGGAGAAGAAACTCCCTTAGATAAATTACAACACTTGAGGCTTTGATCTTTTGAGAATAATTGGGTAAATTTGTATCACATTGTTATGAGTTCACCAGTGTTCATTTTGTTCGTTCGCTGACTCCTCCGGGACTTTTTATTTTATTGTTATCATTAAATGTTTCTTTGATCAGTTTTCATTTTCAATTCCTTCTGTTTATTTATCCATTTTGTTAACAAAAGAATATTCATAGAACAATTTAAGAATTTTTTTATTAACTATAATTTTGGAATAGAATGACAAATTACTTTATCTGTTAGTATGAGTTATTAACTGAACGTTGAATGAAGACTTGATTGTAATATGAGATATTTGTGTTATAGTAACGTTAGCTGTTACACATAGATACTGTGTTCGATTCAAACACCAATTTTTCACGAAGCTGCTCGAATAGTTCTTAAGTTTTTGCATATAAAAAAAAAAAAGATTTTGCTGCTTTGCTGATTTTGGATGATCTCTTTAACCACTTTCTATGAAACTGAAGATACAGTATTTCTTAGACAAGATGTGGTCCCTTAATAATTGCATAGACCCTAAAGAAGATACTTACATGATTAATGTATTTTTGTAAGTTACTTCATTTAATAAATTGAATAATACTTATATTCTACATTTTTGACATAGATTTCTTTGTTTTTGTTTTTCAATATTACATATTCAATAGTCTCATATTATTATCCTATTTTTGAAATTTAAGTTCTTTCTATTATTTGGAAAAAATAATAAATAATAAATGGGAAGTTGTTTTAGTTTATTTGAAACTGAGATCCTGGGACAACTGTTTCGAGCTTATTAGGCTCTCCTCATCCAGGGCTACCCAGCAAGAAAATTCTATTTTCACTGATATTTTCTAAACGTTTGCACTGGCCGCACTCGAAATATCACCATATGGAAGAATTAACACAAGTCCTTGATCAGTCAAACATTATTCCCATTATTGTTTTTATAATATTCTTTTCATTGAATAATATTTATTCTTAATTCTAACAAACGAAAAATGTCTTTTATACATTTAACTTTTTTCTTCAGATTTCCAGATACAATGTAGGTAAATTCTATTGTCGTAGTCTTGACATTTACATTTTGTGCATCTTTCAACAAATTTGGTTCTTAATTCTTCAATCAACTGCATTAAATTAGTTAGTTTTTAAAAACTTAAGCTTAATCCTCACTAAACAAGAAAATTTTCCAAGAAAATACTTGAGAACATACATAAGAACTCTCATTGTCTTTTCAATTGTCGTGGTTTATTAAGTTTGCTTGACAAAAAAAAAATGACTATAAAGTACTGTATAGCGTATTGTTGGTATCTGTAAAGTTTGGTCAGCACAGCACTCTAGCCAAGTAAGATGAAAATGCGTGTGACTAGTTATATCGAAGAATATTTTTTTTTCT
>JAFIDM010005346.1:16499914-16552579 GCA_023159025.1 Thereuonema tuberculata
ATTGTTTATTCCATTTAAACATTTATCGCTACGACTAATCGTAGAATAATGCTAATAGTCTTTGTTATAAAGCGCTTTATTTGCAAATGAAATCTGTTTCGTTTCTCATTTTCATTAAAGCGCATGTATTAATAGATTTAACCCCGTAAAAAGTACTTCAGTCTTCTTTTCTTTTAAAAAAATGTTTTAACTACTTAAAACCAAGTAGTATTCCAAAGTATTGCATTAAATAGATAAAAATAATCATTATCTATTCATTTTATTCATTTACAATCGATTATTAAGTGTTTTTTAATTGTTTATTCCATTTAAACATTTATCGCTACGACTAATCGTAGAATGATGCTAATAGCAAAGACATATATATATTATATATATTATTATTATTATTATATGTCTTTGCTAATAGTCTTTGTTATAAAGCGCTTTGTTTGCTACTGAATCTTGTTTTTTCTTATTTTCATTAAAGCGCTTTTATAAAGAGATTTAGTCCCGTGGGATCTGTGTTTTTAAAGGCTTGTTGATGTTCTTTAATGCGTGTGGATATGGGTCGGGATGTTTGTCCCATGGAGCCAGAGGCCAAATGGGATCCAGTATACTTTGTTCAAAGAGTTATTAAGTTGTTTGGTTTGTGTTGTGTGATTTGAAGGAAGGGGCATATTGGTATTGGTTGAGGAATTTTTTGATGAAGCTTTCAAGGGAAGGATAATAAGAGAAGGGGATGTATTTGACAGGGGGTTTGGGGATAGTGTTGTTAGATTTTTTGTTGAGTTTAAGTGTTAGGATATTGAGGCAGTTGTGAAACAGCTGGGAGGGGTAGTTATGAAGATGGAGTATGGTGTGTACGGTTTTTAGTTCACTGTGTAAGGCTAGTTTTATGGAGCATGTTTTGAGTGCTCTGCATTTAAGAAAATCTATTGTGTTAATTTTGTATGCAGGGGTGTGTTGGAATTATAATGTATGTACCTGTTTGAGCAGGTGATCTTTCTGTCTCTCAAAAAAAAGGTTATTGGGGTTTCGTTATACAATTATTAAAAAAAAAATGTAACCAACACAGGCCATTATTTGGAGCTAAATAATGTTAAAGAAATTGTTATCTTTAAGCATTATTCAAATTTCTTAAGAAGACAAACGAAAAGTAGGAGTTAATAATTTATTTTCATTATTTATTTAAGAGCAAGATTACGTTTCCTTGTATTGATGATTTTTTTTCCTTATTTATAAGGTTTCAGTTTATTTAAATGGAAAATGTTCCTTTTAAAACCTATAACTGAAGAAAGTTCACCAGCCAAAATTGTCTTACGTCATTATGTCGTCACTGTTTAATATATAAATATATAAGATTTTATAAACTGAATTTCCTATTTCACATTTTAATAGTAAAATAAAGTTTGATTTACTTGCAGTGATTAAATTTCCTTTTTTAAGTTTTTTTGGATGACGTCCCGTGCAACAGCAACTGGATATTAGAGCAAAGAAGCAAAGCTGAGGAACAAATTTGCAGAACATGAAAGTCTAATGATAAAGAAAAATGTCATTATTAAAGAATATGTAAGTGGCAGAAATTATGTTCTAAATAACATCTATTTCAAAAAATGTCTTACAATATAAAATTTCTTAAGAAAGCTTGGATTGTTACATGATCAGAAAGATTTTTGAAAAAGATTAACATATCAACTAAATTCTATAATTTTTAAAAAAGTTTAAAGATACTGCATTGTTAACTTCACTTCTTAAGCAAACCTTTGTATTCTTTTCGCATTAATTTTCCACTTGTTTTGTTTCTAAGTATATTAATTTCTTTCCAAGATTAGTAAAGATATTTCTATTGATTTAAAGACAAAGAATTGAAGTGAGGACTTTATCAATTACATATGTTTATTATCCAGATGTTTTGGTGTGAAATTACTGAAATAGTTTGTTCTTTGGTTTCAGCTTTCTGCTTGTTATTTGTGCTTAAGTCTCTATGCTCAGTTAATCTAGAATTTAAAGTTACTTTTTCTTCTTTGCTTCTAACTCTGGTTCTTCCTTTTTGTTTCTTCTGATAACCTATTTAAGATTTATCCTGTGCTTTTGTAGTTACTCAGACATTCGTATATTTATGTAGTGATGCTGGTTAAAGTTAATAGTTGTTGTAATTTACCTGAATCCAGTTAATTCACTTTTACTTAGGTAATGAAGTATGAAAGTGAAATCCACAAACTTACAGAAAGACAATGAGATACTCCAATACCTTCTGAGTACTACGTGCACTTCAGATCTGTTAAAGCAGCTCCTCTTCTTTGGTAAGTCTTTGAATATTTCCTTTCCCTGTTGTATTTCATGATTTATCACATGCATATTAAGCCTAGATATTATATATCTATGTTCATAATCCAGACATTAACTTTGCATCAACTCATGCCCCTAACCCTCAACATTTGAGACCTTGCACTGCATTAAAAGCATTAACAAATTACTAATAACAGAAAATTTGGAGAAAACTACACAGATTCCCCAGGATTTTAATAAAAATAACAGTAATTTAAAAGCGAAAATTAGTAATCACAACATATTCTAAAAAGCCCCCCCCCCCAATTTTCTTGTCTAGGGACTCATAAATGAACTCACCCATTTTAAGTAGAAGCTTTTCCCATTCCAACTTTGATGTGTGAAATAACCTAATATTCATATAAACAAATTTATAAATCTTCCATTTTAAATCGTCATATAAAAACTTGGGATATCAGTTTAATTTTCTACTTAAGTAAGTAATGGAATATATCTTTGATCACTGATGTATGAAAATCAGTTTGTTTGTGTTCTTCATGAATGACACTTGACTATCCTATAGTAGTTTAACAATTATACCTCTTGAAAACTTGCATCAGTTTTTGATCACAAAAGTTTATTGACAAAAGTATTTTTTTTTTATTCTTATTCATTTAATGCATTTCAATTGCTACGTTGAATAATATATGTTGATTTTAATATGGGATCTAACAAAGTGCTTACATGTGAGTATCAATTCAAACCTGACTTCATCAATGAACTATTCCAGGGTTTGATTTCAAACAAACTAAACTTCATTCCTTGGGTCAACAATGACTAGATGTAAATATCTTATATCAGAAAGAAATTGAATTTCACCATAGAAAAATTTCAAAAGTTGTAAAATTATTAAGTTTATTTATAAATTCTCCCTTCTTTCTCTCTCACTTAAAAAAAAAAAGAAATGTTCAAGTTCATCTCTTACTTTCTCTTCTTTGCATCAATTTATATATACATTGTTGACTATACGTTGAACCTTATTAATAATAATAATATAAAGCTACTGAATGTTGATATGTTTCTTGAATGTCAATTAAGAATAAAATAAAAAAATATGTTAGCAGTTGAATGTCAGTTATATACAGATTTTTCCCTGGACATTTAGGACTTAAGTTTTGTAATTTATTCAGTTACTATTCAGTTACTATTGAAACTCCCCCTTTGCTTTAGGAATATCTGAATTACCTAGAAGGAAAATTGTATTCCTTTCTATTGTAAACTTTTTTCATTAACAAGGAAAATTTAATATTGGCATTGGATTGTGATTAGAATTAAAACAATGTTGTCTGCCTTAGCCTAAGCACATGGATTAAGCAGATATTATCCTGAACCTTCTCACAGAACTTCATTCAACAATTTTTTATTCTTTGACACAATTCTTAACCCATATACTTTTCTAAATATCACATGATTTCTTTTGCATAAATTTTGAGACTGGTTAAATATTGACTGAATTAATCCATTATTTTGATATTTTCAGTCAAAAATTAAATATTTTCTTTTATTTCTTTAGACACAAGCCTGTTTATCTCCGCCCACTCACCATGTTTCTTCCCATGATGATAAGCAGCTGTTTCTTCCATGGATTTACATTTGCATCTACCAGATTTACATGTGAAAGTACGAAAACAATCTGTAACTATGTTCTCTTAATCTGTTTGTCCAATGTGTTAATTCCATTCTTTCCATCGTCATCTCATAGATTTGACTATATTTATCAGTCTGTATACTTCATTCTAGATCTTATCGAAATTTGCTTTATCTAAAATGATTCATACAATATTCATTTTTTGTTTTATTATTTCTTTTCAACTTGTTTCTGCATATGTCTCGGCTCTGTAAAATAATCATTGTCCTTATAATAGTATTATATATTTTTATTTTACTGTCTTTGGACATAGTCATAAGCCATCTAATCATCATTTTTAAGATTCTTATTTCAATACATTCTGTAAACCCAGCTCTTTAAAACCACAAGAAGAAATTTGGTGTTTTCACAGTAGATGGCAGTATGTAACAAGTTGAAGTTTTTGATTGTGCCGTCTAGTGACAATTTAAGACGTATATAGTCACAAACCACAATAAAATGGTATTCAGCTCATGACAGAGTGGAGATTTTTCTTTTGTTTGGAATATTTTTGACAATAATCACCTTCAAAATGAGGAGTCAGACCCTTTTGGACAGCGATGAATGCAGTTGGCCCAGCATTTTTTAAACAAAAAATGGACTTACAACTATGACATATATGAGTGTGATTCTAATAAAGGTTACATGTTTCTATGGAGTGAGAAAGAAGGGAGAAAGGAATCTGATTACGTTTGGAGCTGTTTAATAAAATATTTACAGATCACCAACCCTGTAGCTAAGCAACTTCATATAATTACAGACAAATGTAAGGGGGAGGCTAAGAATTGGGCTTTAATAGCTTTGAAGAAGTCTCTTGTGGCTGCCAAGAGAATTGAAACTGTCCTGCAATTCAAATCTTGTTGTAGGTCTCACTAGGCTCCCTTTTGATTGGAATTTTGATCGCATTGAAATGTATGCTAGAAATAGACGCCCAATAGTATATATATTTCAGATGATTGAGTAGATATTGTGAAGTCAGCAGGTTCAAAGGAATTCATCGTAACAAAAATGACAAGAGAGAACTTGAAGAGCTTACATGATATTAAGTCATTGATATCCAAACCCACTTCCTTCAAGAAAGGTGATTTGTTGCACTTTAGTGAAGCCTCACAATTCCAGTTCAATACAAGAAGTTCCTTTGAAGAAAGTGTAACCCACTACTACACCACTCTAGGCCTTGTGAACTATGCTGACACATGCATTAAGAAGAGAGGAAAGCCTATTGTACCTGACCATTTCAGCTCCCAATGAAATTCAATCATTACTGACAAACCCAATATTTATCAAGCAGAAGAAAGTGGATGATGTCTCTCAGGACATTCATACCAGCTTCCAACTAACACTTCTTCCAGTCTCTCACAGGCAAGAATGAGAACAGTAACGAGGGTGGAAGAGCTTCCATAATATGAATAGTGACTGACAGAATTTTGATCTTGGGATGTTTTGTATATACATTACTTATATACATTTGATAAGCTGAAAATAATTACACTTTATTCAGTGAAAATGTTCATGGGATACATCATAAAATATTTCGTTTTACCTTCCATGTGATAGTTATAAGCCTCCACTGACTACCTCTTAATTATAATCACTAGGAAACTACATAAGGATTCAAAAATAGCATTCAATATACTACAATATGTTTCGTAAGATATTGAAGTATCATTTAACATAAATTGAATATTTTCCAGTTTGAATTGCATATTTACAGATTTTTGTCAAACTACTTTAAATTGCTAAAATCTCAGAATTAAGTTAGAGTGGTTTACGCCTATATCTCTGTGAACCCCTTCATATATTTATTCTCCCATACTACATCTGAAACTGAAATTGGACCAGAATCAATATACCACAAAATGAAAAAACGTTTTATATATTTTTCTATCTTAAGAAAATAAAAAAATAAATGCCAGATTCAAATAAAATGGAGTACTCTTTTACTCTATGAATCCTTGTTTCTTCAGTTTTTCTTTTCTGATGGGTAACTATGAAAACTCATTTTGGGCAATAAGTGTTTTGCAGGCAAATTAATAATTTATCTATTTTTTTTAATGTGTTTATATTGTAAAATGAAGGATGAATGAATATTCTGACAAAATATTCTCTCTCAAATCAAACACCATGAATATGAAAACACCATGAGTAGAAAATTGAAAGTGTGGATAATACCTTGTGGACAAATTAAGCATCACACACAAGTTTTAAAAAAACCTTGTATTAAAATAAACATTTAAATAAAAATTATTACAACTATAAACATTGTTTGGCCTTTTTCAAAGTTCTTTCATTGTTAGGAGTTTCAATTGATTGTTCAATTTGAAAAAGGCCATCTGGCCTGGGCCTATTACCAGCTTTCATGAGCCTGTGAAGCTGGAACAGGCAATTGTAGCCTAATTCTCGAAAGTTATAAGAAGAAAACCTTTGATAAAGGCTACTGTTGATATCATATAGCGTAAATCTTGCAGTTTTGTTTTAATTTTGTGAGTTATTTTCAAGGTTTTCATTTGTCAGATTATTTTCAACTACTGTATGAAAATGGAGGAAGAATATCGAATTAATATTAAAAAGTATAAATTTGAATAAGAAATCTGCGATGTAAATGTGAGATTAGCAAATTAACAGTGACATTAGAAAAAGAATATTTTTATATTATTTGCATTTTTTATTTCTTCATTTACAAGTTTTTGGCATAAAAATTTCACTTTCATTAATATATATTTTATCTTAAATGATTCACAATTTTGACCTCTATATGTAAATAACACACATCCTAAATGGTGAAACTTTGAAGACAAACTATTTCTTTCTCTTGCACAAGAAAAAAAATCAATTAGATAATCTTTCACAATTTGGAAAAAAAAAAAAAAAATATTACTATTTCATCATGTTTTTGGTAGATTACCTAAATTTGTTCTCATTAATATATTTTATATTGTATAAAGTTTCAAAATTGTTTATGTTTTTATCTCTGTAACTTATATTTATTATAAATCTCAGCACCTACAGCACAGGTTGTTTTTCAAACAACCTAGTAGGACTGAATGTACTATTTATAACAAATTGTTAATAAATTGTTAATAATAATAAGCTTACTAAGAGAAGAGAGAATTCAAATTCAGAAAATGCACTATTATATGAAATGTAGCATAAATTAGATCATAATTTTATGCATAGGCGGATCCAGGAGAGGGCTAATGGGGGCTATAACCCCTCCCTTCAGCTGCGAATATAGATTGCATAAATGGGGTTTACAAAGGCTGCTGCTGATAGACATTAATATTGTCATGACGATGATTTCAATTCAGCGCCGTCGCGTGGGCGGGGCGACCGTGGCGATTGCCCTGGGCGCCGCGGCAACGGCAACAGGAGATTCGGTTTTTTTTTTGGTTGTTGAATTGGAGATTTAGGGGGCGCCTGACGAAATCTTGCCCTGGGCGCCAACAAACTATGCGACGGCCCTGTTTCAATTGCTAATAAAAAGCGTGCGCTTCAGACTCATAGGTATAGTCAGCCCTTCAGAAAAGTTAGCCCCCCTCCCTTTAAAAATCCTGGATCCGCCAGTGATTTTACCTCTGATTTCTGTTTGAAAAAGAGGATTACAAAGGGATTGACTCTTCAAAAATTCATTATTAAAAGATGTTGTAAGTATTATTTGTGTTAATCAAAGTGAATTTCAAACGGAAGATTTTGCACATGTTAGAGATGCTGCATGATTAATGAAAACATCGCTTATCTTTTTAGAGATAATAATAAGAATTATTATTTTGATAATGTATATATATTTTGACTTACTAACAATGTATCTTGTTGACTTCAGAAAGGAATCTTGGAAGTTATATTCTTAAGTATTGTCAGATACATAGATCAAAAAACATTTCTTTATGTATAGATATTAAAATAAATATTCAAGCATTATTATTTATTTTTATTTTTTTTTTTAAATTAGAAATTGTGGACATTAAACTTAGACATCACCAAAGGAGCTCCTCGAAATGAAAAGGTAGGTTTGAATGAATGTTTATTTGATATTTTTTTTTTGGCTAGGGCCTGATCCATTTTGGAACAAGGTCTTTATTTAAGTACTTTTCTTTCCAACATGCACCAGTGCCCAGCTGGGTAATACATCTACTACATCATAAAAGCATTAGCAACAAACTGTACAGTTTATTTATTTAATTGTCAACACTGCTCACAAATCTGTTAACAAATGATATTTTGAGACAGTTAACATTCATAGGTTTAAAATTAAATTAAAATTTCAAAATAACTATTTATTTTCCTTTTATGTAACATCTTAACAGATAATTTTGCGTTATATTCTATTATTTATATTTTATTACTATATTCTATTGTGTGACAGTTTCCTACTTGACAATTAATTATAGCTTAATAATAGATAATCTTAGGTTGTTAGTGTTGGATTGATGACATTTATATAGGTTTAATGCAAATTTGAACTTGGTTTTCTTCTAGTCATTAAAATCTTGTAGATTTTACTCCTTTTTAACTCTTTTCCCTTTAAAAGAGTTAAAATTAAATCACAGTTAAATCACAGTTTCAATTAAAAACCAATCATAAGTATCTTCTCACTGTGGAGCAATATAACATAAAAATAATTGTTGGTTTAACTTTATTAAACGGCTTATGTATAAGAAAGGTACGTCTCTAGCAAGATTACGTTAAATAAATACTCCAAACTCCACCGATATTTCGTCTTGAATTACTGTAAAGACTTTTACTAGGTTTTATTGAAATACAGAAAAAGAATAACTATTCTCAACTGAACAAAACTAAAAATTAACAAAAGATATATATTAAATACTAACAAAGAGAAAGAGAACTGCTATTTTTCAACTAAATAATAACAAATATATCAAACATTAACAATAAAATAACAAAACCTTTCAAACAAACCTTTTCTAAACAATAAATCCAATAACAAAGAAACCATGAAAATCAAAAAAGATACATCTACTAAATCGGAGAGACAATTATTTGAATTGTAAAATTTCTTTTAATTTCTTATTTTCCATTAAAAACTTTCTATAAATTCATAGTGATATCCCAATCACTTTTTGAGATTTATCCCTGTTGAAACAAACACAGCAATTTATCAAACAAGATTCTAAACTTAATCTTTTGTTTTCATCCTGATTATTGTAAACAAGATAAACAATAGGGTCCGGATTGTGCTTATACCTAAAACAGTGGCCTGCCCACTCTGAGATATTCTTATTTTGAAACGCTGGTACATGTTCCTGAAGCCGTTCTTTCGTGGTCCTGCCCATACTTCTAATATACATCCCTTGGCAATCCCTACATTTTAAAACATACACAACCCCCATTCTGTGTAGTATCTCATCATCTTTCCTGCTTTTCTTGAATAGACCGTTGTTTTTGAAACAGAGCAAAATATCTTCCATCCTACCATCAGAATATTGACTTTCAATTCAGTTTATTCCAAACGAAGGTTTTATTCATCGCTAATCAAGAGGACTAATTAAATTTTTCCTGATTTGTTACTTAATCTACCACTACATGTAGATCTTGAAAACATATTTTTTTTAATCTGCTATTTTTTTTAAGTTAGAAATTTAAGCATTTTACATGGTTTAAATTGTTTTTCTTCATGTAGAGCAGTGAAATTACTAAATCTGTTAATAGTAATGATTTTTACTAGTAATGATATTTTTGTGATTAGTTCTAAATCTTAATATTGGTACATAATCTTTCAATATTTTCATATTATGAGGGTTGGGGCAAAAGTCATGGCAACTATTTTTTTTCTTGAAGATACCAGTCCGGTTGGAAAATGTGACATATACAGACGAAAGGACAAGGTGTTAACTACATGTGTGGACAATGAATAGCACTGAAATATCGTAACACACTAATTTTATTACGGTAATATACAGGGCAATATGGCCTTCACGGTGCAAAAGAATGACAACACAGTACACATAAAGTTGACATGACAAACCTGGGCCTAAAGACCCTCAAAGCAGTCCCCTACTACTGTCACTACACGCTACCAACGATGTGGGAGGCGCTGAATACCATCAGCCTCAGCATTTGCCGCACCATATGTGAATCGGGCCACCTGTTGGCGCACAGCATTAGCAATGTCCTCTCGTGTTGCAAACCGCCTACACGTAGTGGTTCCTTAATCTTGCGAATGAGATCAAAGTCACAGGGCAAAATGTCGGGAGAGTATGGTGGGTGCTCCAATTCTTCCCATCCCCAACGTCGCAGTAGCTGCCCTACACACTCTGCTTTATGTGGTTTTGCATTGTCGTGCAGGATTATTGCACTATCCACAAGATCCGGATGTTTCTCCCGAATGCCATGTCGTACCTGTCGCACCAGGAAGTCCCTGTAGTACTGTGCGGTCACTGTTCTGCCATGTGGAACAAAGTGGCAAACAATGACACCCTGACGTCATACGCGACGATCACCATCAATTTGACTGGGGAAGGATTCTGATGGAACTTCTGCCTCCTTGGTGATCATGCATGTCGCCACTCAGCGGACTGACATTTCAGTTCTGGTTCGTATGCCCTGGCCCAAAATTCATCGATGGCGATTATTCGTGACAAGAATTGATCGCCGTCCTGTTGCCAGCGTGCAAGGTAGTTGGAGCATATTGCATAGCACACCCACCTTTGAACTTCCGTCAGTGCATGCGGTACCCACCGCGATGCGATTTTGCATAGGTGCAGCTCATTACACAATATCCTGTGGACGGTGCGTTTCTCAAAGCCACTTGCCCTCTCTAACTCCAGTAGCGTCCATCATCTGTCTTCATCCAAGAGCTGCTCGATGACGGCACATGCCACGTCGGTCCGCACACTGACAGGTCATCCCGAACGTTGCTCATCACTGGTTGACACACGTCCTTGCTGAAACTTTCCTACCCACCGTGCTACTGTACGGTATTGTAGGACATTATTCCCAAGGGCTTCCACTAATTCACTGTGACATTCCATCGCATTTCTCCCTTGGAGAACGGCTATTTTGATGTAAGCACGCTGCTCAATACGGGTTACTTCCATCTCGCACGACACTCACCAACTGACTGATTTCACAGCCCTCGCTGCACTACTACCAGCTATCACAGAGCCATCTGTTGTTCTGCATACACACTATGCCTGCAGAACTTCCACGCGACACATATATGTTTGTGATCCGTTCACATATCTACAAGAAAAAAAATAGTTGCCATGACTTATGCCCCAACCCTCGTAAATTAACCTTAAATAAAGATACGATAAATTTTCTGTAAGTTTCCTCGTTGTTAATCAAATAATAGGCGTATTTAGGGAGGTGGTGGGGGGGGGGCCTTGAGAACGTGCAACCTCGCCCCTCCCCCATAATCTCAAAATATTTACAGTAGATGGCCTATTTTTCTTTCATTTTTTTTTTTTTTTTGGATGGATGGCCGGTTTTTCAACCTCGAAATTTTAAAGGCTGTTTGTTTTTTGTTTTTTTGGAGGAGGTATCTATATATCTTCTACCATTACTAGCGAGGCAAAATACAAATAGTCATAAAATATCATTTCCTAATATCATCTTCCTTTCCACACTACTGTAACTTTTTTCCCACAGGTACACTGTTTTCCCACTATTCTATACAAGCCATTTAGAATCGTCCTTTCCTAGCCATGTTTTACTGCTCATACCAATATTAACTGTCTTTCTGAAACACCAACAGTTTTCTGTCAATACTTGCAAGTTTAACAATGTTTCCCTATCAAAATTTAGTGTTTTCTCTCCATTTCTTCAGCTAAGAAGCAGCCTTTTCTGGCTATGCTGTCTTTAATATAACACCTTTTAAACTAATTTGTGCTATTTTTTTCAGTAATATTTGCCTCCTTCCAATGCCGCCACTTTTTCACCATTTATTTTAATGATAATCTTACTATTATTATTTGGTCTTGTGCCAATATTACTATTCTTTGTGTAATACCAGTTTTCTATTGATATTGTTATCGGTGGTTTCGGCCGACTTCCCTCCTAAGGAGTAGACTCGTCCTGCCCGGCTTCCCTTTAGTGAGTTGACTCTTCCAGAATCGAGAGAGGCACTAAACAGCCTTAAATAGGGATGCCGTGTCTTACCAAGGAGACAGTTCGGGGCAAGAGCCCAAAGAAGGAGTCAGCTCGTGGTCGAGAGCCGCAGAAGAACTAGAAGCAGTTCAGTAGAGGGCAGGAGCCCATAGAAGACGTATTTCGTTGCACACCAGGGAGCCCGAAGAGGAGTCAGTCAGTGGCAGCCAGCCACTCGGTGTTCCAGAAAAGCAGGAGTTAGTCTTGTGTCGTGTAGCCACCCAGCAGTCTCCAAGTTAGGGAAAAATAGAAACAGAGGATTCAGCGGCAGTTAGCCACATATAGAAGCTTTCCAGCCAGGAAAGCTTTAATAAAATCTGCTGTGCAAGTCGCACCTGATCCCAATAGAAGAAATACTGTCCGTTCGAAGGGGGCAAGAATCACCTCCGTTACGAAAGGAGCAGCAGCGTAAAATAACAAAACTTATTATCAAAGTGCAGCTATCACAGTGTGCCATGCTAGGTCATTATCCCATTTCGCAAGAACCCCCTAAGCTACCGTTCTTCTTGGACTTAAGAACTTTGATCAATAAATACAGGCAGCAATATTACCATCATTTTCACACTTGCCACATACGCACTTAACCATTCCCAAGATGTATGAACCACTCATTAGGAAAATTATTATCTTAACAAGCCTAGTTGTCGCTCTAATACCAATTCTGTAGTGATATTTAAACACAAAAAAACATGTAAAAACTTCTTCTTCATCCTAAACATCTTTAATCAATATTTCAACTTCTTTAGCAGAAGTTTTCTTCAGGAAAAAATTACAGAAAGTGTAGAGAAAATCTAAGATTTATCTCAACAATTAAAACAGAATTCCTCTAGTGATATTTGCGAATTTCTAATATTTGTATATTCTGACCTAATGTATGCATTCTCCGACAATATTTTGAACCCCCTTTGTTCCTGCTAAGAAGCATTTCGAATAGCGCTTTTCTACTAATACTGCTAATCTCTTTACGAAAGTAGAGATCTTTTCTAGAAGACAAGCTTTTTTAAAGCTCTTCTAAATGTGCCTCTTTTTATTTACGGAATGTTATGCCCACTTTACTACGGAGGGTTGTTTACAATCTATGGTAACGATTTGGATTCGGGCCTATTTCCGAGAAATTCCCTTTCTCCACCAACGATCATGCTCTATTTGATGGCCATGAGATACTGCTATCGCTCTGCAGCGCAGTTTCCATTGCAGGAGACTACTGCAAAGAACGGGAAGACTTATACGTTGCCACTCCTGCTGACAACATTTCCAGAGTCCATCCATTGAATGAGGACGTCGGCTTCCTAAGGCTCATTTTAATAGTCCAAATGCGTAAAAATCCATGGGCGATGCATCTGGAGACTTCACTGGTATCTCGATGAACGGTATAGCCTGGATTCCGGTTTGCTGTTCCATTCGTGTCAGAAAATTCTGGGTCGATTTGGACGTATGGCTGGAGGCCTTGTCTAGGTGGAGACGGGACCTTGGAAACGTCGTTTCCGTAAAGAGCAGATAGTTCCTGTGTATAAATTGGTGTCGGTACGTGATCATGATAGTACGCCGAATTCACCTTTACATTTTGAGCTACCCTCCGTATCTGTAGCTTGCCTTGATAGGAATAATCCGCGACGATCATGAATCCCTTCGAAAAAGTTTCACAACATTCTCTGTACCAAATTGGAAACGATTTGACTTCCACTGGGCGATAAAAAATCGCCCTTGGTTTATTGCAGTCAGACAGATAAACATATCTTCATCTAATGTGGTCACATATTTCCATTTATCCCCAGCGAGATGTCCTTCATTCAGTTTTCTGCAATTTGTCTTACATTCTGAAATGTGCTTTGGTAAGAGCTTGTGAACCTTGCTTTTATGTCTCTTTTGAAGTCCCAAATCTTTATGGATAATCTTGTTTACGGTACGAAGAGATGTTCCTACCTTTGCACCAATGGTCCTTTGGGTCGCTGGATTGTTCCCCGTCACCATTTTCTTGACTTTCTGAATGACAGTCTTTGTGCGACTTGTAGGTGTCCTTGGATTTGCTTGCTTTTCAGTCCCGGAAATCTGTCCTGTACGGGCCAAACCAACACCCGCCAACACATTATGAACTCCTTTCTTCTAAATGGTGAAACCTCTTTTCCTACATGTCGTAATTATTGCGGAATAACTAAATTTTGCGTCGAAAAGGGCTGTAACGTACCCTTCCCAAAACTGTGACAATTTCGGCGGCATTTCTCCGAACAAACTAACCCACATCCCTCTACACTAATCTTTAAGTACTCACCTGTACGTTTGCATAAATTTGCATACCTACTGTGATTGGTTGAGACGTCACGCGCCATGCAAATCGTTACCGTAGATTGTAAACAACCCTCCGTATAGACAAGATCTACTAAAATTAAAATTGCAACATTAAGAGGAGTCATATTTTATAATAAAATTCTCGAGATACTTTTTATATGCATCTTGATATTAACTTCACTTGGTCTCTTTCTATTACGTGCTTATCTCTTAGTTTTAGTGCAGCTAATCGGTTGATTTATGCCAACCAGTTTCAACTACAGTGGCTGTAAATCCATTCTGATAAGCCCCTGATTAGATAACATTTAATTACAGCTATTCATTATCGAAATGAAGTAATAGGAGAAAATTTATATCCCAATGCAGTGGCACATCCAGAATTAAGGTCTGAGTGGGGACTAAGGATGTGTATAAAAAGTCCATTCAGATGTAGGCCTATTTAAAAATAAATTGTTTCAATGATCACTTTCCAAAATAATACGATACAGACACATCAGTGCTTTAATAAAGGTTATTTTTCTCGTTGTTTTCTTTTTTGTCTTTTTCCATTCCTTGTCCATTCCCTACGAATTGCAAAACGATCAATCAGTTCAGGAACGGAAACACTGAAATATTTTTTTGTATTGGATACAGTATTAAATTCTAATCTTTGATTAGCTAAAAAAAAAAAAAGCATGAAATTGGAAAGAATTAAATATTGATGTTATTGAAACTCACTAATATTGTTACTCTTATTATACTTAAGAAACAATTCAGTATTTATTAGACAAGTTTTATTACAAATTCTTAGTTTTTTTTGTTCTCGTCTGTATATGACATTAGAACATGCCCTGCTGATAGTCAAAATTAAGGCGAAAATTTTTTTTTATTCGCGAGTTTTTTCATTGTGTAATTTATTCCTTGAGGCACCACTGCGCTTCCAATGTATTGTTTATACTAGCCTCAGTACGGAGACCTTGTTATTTACTGTGACTTCACCTGGTTGATGATCGCCAACGAGCGTGAAACAGCTGTTCCAGGATGTCACTTCTGAATAATTTAGTCTCATCCATTGTTATTTTTGAAACAAGTTTAGTTTGATGTTAATTTTTGTTGTGTGTATGGGGGCGGAGGGGATGAATTTAAGATTTTGTATTTCTTTGTTTTACAGAATCATCAGGATTCATTTCTTCACAAAACAATTAAAATAAATTTTAAGGCCAGCAGATGAAATACGTTTTCCTTTGTTTACGTTCCAACATAAAAAAAAATAGCAATGTTTTTAAAATGGGGAAGTAACCCTGGGCAGAAAATAACTGATATCTTGAATGTAATTTGACTAATTGTTGCTGAGTATTCCATTGATGGAAAACATTCTTTTTAAATGTTATTGTATCATTTAATGTTATTGTAATGAAATATTTGTGACTGTTCTCAATGTTTTGGGAAGTGCGTCAAAAGATTTTTTTTGTTAATTGATTAGATGGGTTTAGTGAAAAAATATAATTTCGTCAATTAAAAAAGGCTGGGAACTACTGTTAAAACAAAGGTTTATAAATATTATAATTATTAGAGATGTTTATTTATGCCAATGCCTTATGATGGTGATCGAAGTACAGTAGAGTCCAGCTATTCCGAACTAATTGGGACCGAACACTGTTCGATTTATCGGGAATTCGGAATAGGCGATTTCATAATAATATCAACGTATTGACTTGTTAAGGCGTAAAGTAAGTGCGGGGACATCTGCTAGTGTCAGCTCTATACAGCTTTGATCGGCTCGTGGTGAACAGGTTCAGTGGTCAACTTCTTTATATAACAATAAATGTACGTTTTTTCACGAACGTCTTTTTAATTTCTCCTATTTTTAAGTTTAAAAAAATCGGTATTTTTTCTGAACTCTGTTCGGAATAGGCGGATTTTCGGAATAGCGAGACTATTGGGAAGCGAAATGAAATGTAGATGGCGCTATAGTCAACGTCGTGTGGTTGATCAGTCGCCCAGCTGAGCAACCACGTGCGTATATGTCCGAGGGAAAAATCAAGAAAAAGTGAGGTGGAAGGACTTGATGTGTTACACATTGCTTTAATAAGGTTTCTGGATGTAATAACAATATAAGTTTTCATTCTTTTCCGAATGACAAAGCTTTAAAAAAAGCATTGTGGGTGAAATTCGCTTCGGAAAAAAAACCTTCAGATATACAGCAATCATTTCAGAAAGGAAGACTTTCTGATACAACAGGCAGGCAATTTCTTTAAAAAAAAATCGTTTTGGAAGTTCTCCTAAATCTTTCGACGTTAGTTTTATTTATTGCAAACAAGCCGTTAGCATGGGACTGAATTTTTTCATTTCAACACGCAAATGTTATGTTTCGTCGTAATTGTTACTAACGTTGACAATAATCTAAATTTGTTATTATTTCAGTTTTTTGTATATTTAAATCCATGTCTTAGGTCTTGTATTCAGAGAAAAATTAAGTAGTATTAATAAAATACAGAATAACCAACTCATGTTTTTTCTTTAGTTCTTAAAGGCAAATGATTTCGAATCGTAAACACATGATTCAGAAAATAGCTATCTAGCTTAAAATATTTTAAACCTATTTATCCATTTTCTTTATACGGAAGCTTAAAGCTATAAAAATTATAATAATAATTTGCTTCATTCATTATTTTGATTTTAAGAATAATTTAAAGTAAATAGTATATGAATCATCGTAAGTTATTCCGAAACCTACATTACTTGTTTTCGTCTTATATTTGAAAAGCCAAGTTGAATAGAGTAGTTCATTAAATATTTATTTTAAACATTTTAAAAGTATTTATTCACTATTATTGTAAAAAGTATTTTTTTTTTTTTTTAATTTTTTTGGTCCTATGTTTTAAAAGTTAAAAATGTTTTTTGAAAGTACAATACTGTTATTAACTGTATTTTTTTTTTTCGGTTATTTTGTTGAACATTTATTTTTACACTTTATGTCAATAGTAAAAGTAAGTCTTAAAGAAACAATTTTTAATGAAAAATATTTATGCTGCATTATTATTTCATGCAAGAAATCAGTAGTTTTACAAACAGACCACGAGGCTGACAACGTTACATGTAGATACTCAAAATAATATAAATCACTTCACTGAGACCCTGGAACATTAGAGGGGAAAAAATGTCACAATAATAATAAAATTTTATCTTTATTTTTATTGAAATATTATTTTTTTCGAAAATATTTCATTAGTAAAAAACAAAAAAGAAAAGCAAATGCATTTGCTTACATTTCAGACAAGCTTGTATTAACTACAAAAGAATGTGAAGGCATACAAACGAATTATTATGGTTCTTTTTCGATCACATTAGAAAATGAATTTTTATCATTATTTAGTAAATTTAAATATAGACTATTGAAATAAGCTATCTTTTTTATCTATACAAAATAATACAGACATTTAATCCGTTTCTTCTCTATAGTCATTGTAACCATATGCCAATAAAACTTCGATTTCGCTTCAATTGTCTTTAGGAAACGGCTTCTGGATTACTTCTTAGAGGTATATACTCTTTTTTGGAATCACAAATTCACAAAATATTCCAAAAACAAAAGAATTCGAATGATAAATTCGCAAGAAACAACGAGATATATTGATTTCTGTATAGGAAATCAATTGACTGTAGAATCTCTTATCAACCCGAACAGCTTTTTTTTTTCGCCACCAGATGTCGTAGTCCTGCTCTTCGCCTGCCAATACTGTAGATTCTAGCGGCTCCTAGTTTACAGCTTGCCTGTAAAACATAGGGGACCGCTCTTGTTTTTATGCTTGCTGGATGTCGTAGTGGACTCTGTAGTGCCAAACGGTTAGAGATATTAGAATGAAACCTTCACCATTGTGTTCAGCATCAAAAAGTAGGTGACCACGTCCAAAAAAATCAGACCTCTAGGACCACTCCCTGACCGGATATTGGGAGGTCAAAAGTGGTCGCTTCCGTTAAAGAGAAAAACGGTGATGGACGTCCCCCAGAATCGACCCTTCTGAACACATTTTGTTTATAAAATTGTGCATAGTATGGGACCGCTTTGATTTTGAAATTGTCTAAAAGCTTTACTTTATCTTGTTTTGTTTCAAAAAGAAGCAAATATGAGAAGTAGATTTACGTAAGTTTGAAGTTAGTTTGTTTTTTCTCTCCTAATTAAAGCAATTCCTCGAAATTCCTTTTCAATCCACGGTTCTTTTGGACCAAACCCACCTTCTCATTTCACCTAAAATAATCAGTCAAAAGATATCATCATAAGACAACTTATTTTCATTGCTACAATATATGCTTGCAGCCTAGAGAGAGAGAGACAGCATGGAAGAGTTCTTTTTTATTGGCTGTTATAATTAATTGATATTGAATAATTGGAAGTAAATTGTCAAAAGATACTGCGATGTCACTTTTCAGTAAATTTCGTGTTTTGAGTCCAAAGAATTTTCTCTTCTTAGAAGTGATAAAGAATTAGAAGTGAACAACGGATCTTATCAACAATGAAACAAGAAACATGATAGAATTAGGAAAAAGTACTTTATGAAAGAATTCAAAGCCTACTTTGTTCAAATGAACTTTCTAGGAAATTATTCATTGTGGATAAATCTCTTAAACCTTTGGATGAATTTTCGCTACAAACAAATCTCTTAAACCTTTGGATGAATTTTCGCTACAAACAACTAATGCTGTCATTTTTAGATTAGGTTTATTTTTAATGTATGGGTCCTTACAGCGCGTGAAAGACAAATTCCTGAAGGAAATCATTAGAATATGTCCAGTAATGGATGTTAGTGGTTTTAACTGATCCCATTAATTCTGCTTCCATAAGATTAAAGATCATCGGATTTAAGCAAATTAATGATATCATTTGGATTTAATTATTTTTTTTTTTAAATGGAAAACTTGCATTCAATAGTCATCATGTTAAATATCGTCTTTTCTTTTTAGTAGTTTTCTTGACAGAAATTTCAAGAACAATTTTTATGTTGCGTTGTGTTTTTTTTAAAGCCATGAAAACAAGATGAAGGAAAAATCCCATGTATTTGTAATTTTTATCTTTTAATATAAAATAGAAAATAAATTGAATGCGCAAATACGATAGTATTTGGAAAGAGATTTTTAAGATATGAGAACATATCCGACCTGCCTGTGTTTTATTTGTATACAGTAGAGCGTCGATAATCAAAATGTCCGGATTTTCGAAAAGAACCAAAAAAGGTCGTTTGAGTTCATAACAAAAAGAAAACTTGCTAAAACCGTTAATAATTCACTTTAGTGGTTAATACATATTGGAGCAGATAAATAAAACCATTGATTAATATGAACTTATAATGTATTTTAATGAAAGAATATACATGTTTATACATTGTCAGAGCTCTTAAAAAAAATCTGTTATTGATTTTTGAACTTTTTTTTTCACTGGAATTGAATCCGGATTATCGACGGTCCGGATTTTTGACGTCCGGATTATCGACGCTCTACTGTATAACCCGTACATTTACTTTCTATTAGCATAACAATTTTTATAATGTTGTACAAAGTTTTTTGTTATTTAGTTAGTGTAATTATATCTTTATTTTGGTAGGTTTAGTTTGAATGGGTTTGATTCAAAAAAGTTACAATCACACAACTACAAGGGATAGGTTTTTATTTTCCTTATGTAGTTATTATTATGAGGAATTCGAACAATTTTACAGAGGACTGTTTGGAGGATTTTTTTTTTTTACTTGTATTTTCTTCGTAATTTCTTGGTATGGAAAATAAGTTAAAACAAAAAGTCGTAGCCATTGAACGAAAATGGATTTCCCCTAGAGTTGGGGAAATGCTTTATATGGTTCAGATATTAAGATATTTCTCTGTGAAAATAGACGGAAATATTACAATTAATGTTGCTGAATGTTAACAGATGTCGCCAGTTGTCAGCATCTGAAGATCTATGAATTACAAGATCATAGCAATAAAAAGAAAAAAATATTTAAAAACATGAAAAAGTGTGTCGAGATTCATCATTTTTTTTTTTTTTTTTTTAGAAATGCTTCAGAAAAATAGTGAGATTTTTGTCTGAATAATATCACGGATATTGAAAAGAAAAAAAAAGTAAGGCTATAGAGTTATTGTAGTCGAAATAAAATTTAAAGTAAAAGAAGATATTAAATACTAAATAAATTTAAGTAAAGTAAATATTAGCGATGCAAGATGTTACGCTAAGAAAAAAACAATGATAAAGTAGGAAGTTGATGCAGTGATGTTCATCTTTCATTGTGTTGAGATATTCTGAAATGTCATGACTGAAAAATAAGAACTAGTAGAAATAAACTTTAAATTTATTTAATCTATAAATTATATTGAACATCATAAAAAGAATATATTAAAACATGGACAGTAAATGAAGACTGTGCGTCTAGATAGTAATATGGATGATAGAATGATGCTGTATTTGGGAAGTATTTGAACAAAGAATAGAAGATACGATTATGATTCTTCTTACTGTAATGTTTTGTTTGCAGCAATTTACTTTATCGTTTGCTAATGAAGATATGAGAATTTTCTCCGCAGGTCAAGATATTCGAACAGTATTTTGTTTGAATATATTTATTTTTCAATTTGTTCTGCATAAGTATTATCAATGGCATATGTACGTAGATATTTTAATGTCTATCGTAAGAAGATAGAGATAATTAAATGATTTTTGGTAATTTTAAATTGACTCAATGCCTGTCAAAAGCAGCATTTGAAGTAAAATACACTCTTCGTTTGACGTTAGTTTAAAAGAAACCAAATTCTGTGTTTGGTTAGAGAATGTCGATTACCTTTGTATGGAATTTGTTGATTTTCATTAGTTAAATGTAGTGACTAGAGAAACAAACTATGAAAAAGACACTGAGCGGATTCAAATAGGAAACTTCTATTCAGTTAATGTTTAACAATTCCAAACTGAAAGCATCTGTATGGATATTTTTTTTATTATTATGAATCATTTTATTTCCTATTTTTAATTTATTTACTTTGCTACTCGAATTGTTTAAGGTCCGTGGGGTTTAGTGGGTCCTGTTTTAGAACCCTACTTCAAAGGAGAGCTAAGTTGTTTTTTTGCTTTTAAGAAGTTGAGGGATTCATTGTATTAAAGAATTTGTATTCACATGGTAATCATCCTATTAATAGGCGAAAGTTGTACGGATCTTATTTGTAAATTTGTAATTTGAAATAGCCAATCACAGTGCAGCGTTGGAACAAGTCAGGCATGACGTCACGCCCATGTTTAAAGATGGCGTCTCTACTATTTTCTCCACTTCACCACAACGAATCGCGATTACACAATTATTATCAGCGTATTGAGATTTTCTTTCCCACATAAATGAAGTTTACACTGAAATGCATGAAGTTCATGCGTCAAAATTTATCAGAGAGATTGTAAAACCTCGGTTTTTACATAATTTCGGCTGTGTCTCTGCTCTCTCAATACTCAATGACGATGCACGTGCCCTCATTGTTGCCCAGACAGGATTATTGGTATTGGCTGCTGGACATTCGTTATTGTTATTGTTGAAACTGGTTAATCATTTTTTTTATTTTAACAAAATTTGGCTTAGTCATTCAAATTATATGTAGGCTGTTGCGGAAGTCATGACTTTTAAAAAATGAGCTTAGAACATCTTTTCAATCTTGTGTTTTTCAAAAATTTCAGGATATTTCAAAAATGTGGAATTTGTTTTATTTCCGTTAATATTGCCTCAATTTCGACGAACCTATTCTTTTAGGGCAGAAGGTTGCCATTATATTTCATAATGAGAAGCCGCTACTACAAAAGTGGTAAATCACTTTTTAAATTTTTTTTTATTTTAACAATACTATAATATTATTTTAACAAATAAGCCGATATTCAAATTACATGTGGGCTGTTATGGAAGTCATGGTTTTTAAAAAAATTAGCTTAGAACATCTTTTTCAATCTTATGTTTTTCGAAAATGTGAAATTTGTTTTACTTCCGTGAATATTTCACGGGTTGCAACTAGTTAGTTATAACCAGATAGATTCAGTTTAATATTGGTAAGGAAACTAAAAGTCTTGAAATACAATTGTACGTAATCTGTCTGTCTGTCTGATCATTGTAACTTAAATAGTCTATATATTCAACTGAAATTATAGATATAAATTGTTGCAAGGAAGAAAAAATCATTTTCGTGCAGATGCCATCAATAGCCAATGGCTGTTAACATCATTCAAGTGCAACAATCGCGATGTAATTCAAAACTTCCTTATCTTGGAATCCTGAAATTATAAATGGCATTTAAATATATTTATTTCAAATGTGATCTTGTATTGATATTAATAGAAATGTATCCTTATGGGACAAATATCACAGTTAATTATTTGTATTTAATTTAATTATAACGACAATAGTTGATCACAGCAAGTATATCTTCATTACTTATTATTTTTTCCTTTAATAAGATGTCTCCTATTTAATAAAACTGAACAAGAATTAATGGAATTATCCAAAGTTGTGAAGAAAAAAAAAAATTAACCAAGAATGATGAATAATTCTTACAGGATATAGATCTTATATTATAAAAAGCTTCTCATTTTTTTTCTATTCTTCTGTTCACTTGTTTTACAAGTTTGTGTTACTCTTTTGTTCCGTAAACACTGTCAGGCTTTTTTCATCTCTAATATTCGCAAACACTCTGGATAAAATGCAAGTCTCCCCTGACAAATGAATTTCAAAATTTTTGCTACATAAGAGTTTTTGCTTACTACTGAATAATTGTGTTTAAAAAACGAAGTTTTCATTTTTAATTTCCAAATTGTATGTCACTTAATTTATAGCAAATGAATGCATCTTCTTGAGCACACTTTTATAAAACCAGTAGATCTATATTTTACTTTTAAACCTCCTTGTGAATTGATATAGCGAAGTTTGTGGCTGATAAGGAGCACAGTCTCAAGATTTTGTTTCTTACGAAAAACAAGTATTGGGCCATTCCATACCAAGTCATCCAGGGCTGACACCCACTTGCCACAGATTTCTTTGAAAATTTGTATGCTCAATGTATACAGTAAGTTAAGAAAAAAGACAAAATTTTATCCAATTCTAACAATTAGTTTCAGAGTTATAGCCTTTTAAAGTTTTATTTAATTTGAACTTCCGAGGACAATTTGGGCACCTAACCAGCTTGTATGTATTTGCGTTTTCCTGGATAAAATCAAAGTTTATAAAGCTAGAGGTTTGAAACTTCATTCATTTGTTCTTAATTTCATACAGAATATGATGACACTATCAACATTGAAATTAAAACCTTTCGTCATAGTGAAAACATGTACTAAAAATAAAGAAGTACAGTCGAACCTCCATATATCGAACTTCCACATATCGAAATTTTCTATATATCGAACTCTTAGCAAATCTCCATGTTCATTACATAGAAAAACTGTTTCTATATATCGAAAAAATCTATATATATCGAAATTTTTTTTCAAGACTTATTGGGATAAAAGTGTGGATAAAGTTGAATTGCTGAAGAATGTAGATAGCGGAATGCGCAAAAAAGACATTTCAGCTAAATTTAGTATTCCCGCAAGCACAGTGTCGACTATTATAAAAAATCGGAATGCCGTTGCTGATTATCCTACAGACGAAGACATGCTGAATTCATTCCATGAAACTGAAAAAGAAATCGAAGAACCAGAGGAAGTAAATGAATCTGAAAACATTTCCAAGCTACTGAAGAAAGAAATGCTAGAAGCATTTGAAACAATATGTCGCGTCGTGGACTTCAATTCGCGGAGAATGTTCCTATGAATTTTTTAGTGGACTGAATAAAAGCTAACATTTCTTTGATGAACTTTCCGCAAAACTGGCTGTTCAGCAAGATATTCGAAGTTTTTTTTTAAAAAAAATGTAATTGTGATCATTGTAACCACTGTCTGGATTATTGTTTTATTTAAAGGTATGTAGTACTCAATAAATCTTTCATATTTATTCATTTTTTAATTATCTGTATGAACTTTCATTTAATGTGATTCGCATATAAATTAGAAATTGAGTTTTGTATATGAAAATTAGCTTTAATTTTAATGTTTTAGGACTAATTGTGATAAAATTCTATATATCGAATTATTTTCCGGCAATTTGCTACTTCGATATACGGAGGTTCGACTGTATATTTTTCCGAAACTGTAGCATGCATAAAGAAAAGAACTTATAGCTAAAATCTCTCTCCAGATACCCTAACTCAACCCTATATCAATGAAAAGAGTATAAAATTATCTTTCAAATGGTGGAATAAGATTGTTGGGGTTTTAAGTTTTAAGAGTTTTATAGCAATGTACAGTAACAAATAATATTAACACTGTTACACCCACCAATATTGGGATTAAAATAGGTTTTCTGGCCTTAAAGTAAAAAGTACAAGATTCTAAAAAGTCTACTTAGCCTATAGATGGAACAATATAGGGGTAAAAGTGAACACAAAGAAGCCCATGGTCATGCCAGTCTATGGTTAGTAGGACTAGATATTTTCTAGTCACCGAAAGTCTGGATTAAACAAAATCAGCTGTAAAACAAGTTTGAGATGGTTGAAATTTAAATTTTTACTTTTGAAAAGAAAAATACAATATGGAGCATAGTTTCAATAGAGTTTTACAAAATTAAGAATTTATAAAATTTTTTAACAATTTTTTTGAAAGTCTGTCTGCAGTTGGGTCTAGAATAGTGAGTACATATTGTAACGTATAAGGTAACCACAGGACTTGACCTGTAGGGTAAGAAAAAAATAAATTAACAAAGTTTCCATTTTTTACCCTGCAAATTTGTCTCTTAGTAATGTAAGTTATTGAAAGTCTTTCTCAAATGAAGTTTTGAAGTTGTTCCGATTCTTGATTATTTCCTTCCTCGAGTTGGAATCAATCGTATATAACCTGCCCAATTGTGAGGCTATTTCTGGAGGGTTTATGATGCACAGTCGATGAGTTGGTGGAACAGGACATTGGTCTTCTTTTTGAGGCCAGAAGAAATTTTGAGCTGAGCTCGGATACATAAATAATACATTATTGTTACCGTATTCTTTATTAAAATGTTGAACCATTCCAATCCACCAGTGGCTCTCATTACACACAGGCCAAAAACGAGTGGAGATTTGGTTCTACAGTTGGTCGTATATTTTTAAAAATGTTTTGCCTCAAACAAATATCAATGCCTGAACTAACTCTTTTTGCTGTGATTTCTTCATTTGTAGCAGGTATAAACAAGTGAAAGCTTCTTGTTCCTGTAATGATTTGGCCAGATTCATAGCGACTTTCAAGAGCTTACCTATTGATGTCAATATCTTGTTCACTTAAAAAGAAAAAACTTATTTTTGAAAACAGGTTTTTACAAAAAGTGTACATATGTTCTGCATTTACTATCTGATCACTTTATTTAGTGCTTTGAAGGTTTTTCTTCATTATGGTCCTTTTAACTGTGCCCCCAATGCCGTCACACACAGTTTTGCAATGACTAGTTGCGTGAAATGACCAACTGCTTTTTAGTTGAAAGTCTCTTTCATGGCAAAACAAGTTCATCATTGTTTTAAAATTTTTATACTGTGCACTGCAGCCATCAGTAAAGTATTCAACCTTTTCTACTTGTGGAAAGTTCAACTTAACAAACTCCATAGTTTTTTCTTGTACTAAATAAACAAATGCTACATCATGTTTTAAATCATCTGAAATGAAACACAGTAATGTTTCTTTTGTTGTGTTATCTTCATTTTTTGAATAAATCAATGCTGGATGTACTGAACAGCTTAAGTGGCTCCAGTGATAAGACTGCACTTCGTTCTGCAGTTCTTCACTTTGTTCTGCAAAACGAACAAAGTTGTAATTTTCTGCAAAGTCCATAGGCACTAAAACTTCTTCAGACGCTAAATTATCCTCCCTGTGCTTCATGTAAGAGTTTTGAGCTTTTGTTATAAAAGAATGAGGGATAAGAGATTCAATTTTCCGAAAAGTATATTCAATGAATTCTTGGTGAGGAAGTAGCATTGTCTGTAGCTTCATTCGGCCATCACTTATCCACTGAAAATTTGATTTCATCTTCATCATCAAAATACCTATATTGAACTTATTTACTGTACCTATTTTGATCAACCTTAGACCTCTAACTCATTTTTTAATAAACTTCGTGGAGCATAAAATTTTATCGCGTTAAAAATAATTTATTAGTTTTATATTGTAATAAAACTCTAACTCAAAACCCCACCAATTTTGTTTCACCTTTTGAAAGACAATTTTATCCTCTTTTCAGTGATATATGGTTATGTAGAGATATCTGGAGAGAGATTTTTGCTACATGGTTTTTTCTAAATGAGGTACACAACTCCGTAAAATACTTTTTTCTTATATTTCAGAATTTTTTTAACTATGATGGAAAGTTAAAGTTTTAATGTTCATAGTGTCATCTGATTCTGTATACAATCTATAACAAATGAGTAAAGTTTGAAACCTCTACCTTTATAAATATAAATTTGGTAACAAAAAACGTAAATACATACAAGCTTGTTTCTGACCCGAACCATCCTCGGAAATTAAAACCATCTAAAACTTCAAGCGGTTGTAACTCAGAAACTACTTGTAATAATTGAGTGAAACTTTGCATTTTTTCTTATTTTTGTAGTCACATAATGTATACAGATTTTCATTACAATCTGAGTATCTTTGGTTTAAAATCAAGTTTTAGCTGTATGATTTGGCATGGAACGGCCCTATTGGTAAGTGTAGTTATTTTTAGTTTCTAACGAAAACATCACCTGTCGTCAAACGTAGACAACAATTCAGTTTATTATTTACTCAACAGTGCCAATATAAGCAAGTCAGCTATTGACATTAAAATTACAATAGCTGTACATTTAGTTAATTTATTGAGACCACTAATAGAGCCATACACCTGACTAATCGCTAAACAATTTATAAACATAAAAGAAAGTACAACGTTTCACTGCCGAGAGACAGCCTTCTCAAGTCCACTTGAGAAGGCTGTCTCTCAGCAGTGAAACGTTGTACTTTCTTTTATGTTTATAAATTGTTTAGTGATTAATCAGGTGTATGGCTCTATTATTGGTTTCAATGATATACGGTGCATGTAAACCCGTTGTGTTAGTATTTAGTTAATTTACTTCTTTCCATTTGTAGAATTTATAAAAGCAATTGTTTGTTATAAGAAAGCAATTTATCGATATATTTTCTATGTCAAATTTTTCAGAGTTTTATTTTTTTTTAAATGATTATAATATATAAATAGAAGTCCTGCATTATATCTGAAATATTAGTTAATTGCAAATTCTATTCTTTTCTTACTGTTTTTCTTTTACTGCTTGTTTTTATATATCTGTATCGGAGGTAAAAGGCACTATGTCTGTTTTTTGTGAAATTAAGGTTTTAACAGTGTCCTATGCAATATTTTTTGTTTTTTCAGAGATACTAAGCACTATGTCCTAAGCCTAAAAAATAACAGATTTATGCCCAAGTGCACCAAACTTCAGTTAACTTTGATGACTGCAGTTTGGACGGAGCTAAAATTAGGAGGGGGGGTGCTCCAGAAAAATTTTAGCCTTTGTTTGAAAATTGTGTGAAAGGAAATAAACATGTATAAAAAGAAATTTATCAAGTTTATGAATAAATTTTCTTTTTATACATGTTTCCTTTCACACAATTTTAAAACAAAGGCTAAAATTTTTCTAGAGCAGCACCCCCCACTAATTTTAACTCCGTCCAAACTGCAGTCATCAAAGTTAACTGAAGTTTGGTGCACTAGGGCATTAGGCAGTTGGAAACAGCATATGTACTAACAAGATTGCGAGATAAAGAGCACATTTAAAGATCACCAAAATCTAAAATATATATGTTAGATATGTGTAAACTAAGTATTATGCCATAAAAAAAAAGTTTACAAAGAGTGTCAATCAAAGTGCAAAATTTAAGAAAACATTTTGTAAAAGAATCATTCAAGTGGTTTTCCTGAAAAAAAATTAATTTGTGACAGTATCTTTTACCTCCGATATACAAATATATATAATATTTCAAATTGTTTTATTTACGTTTCTTACTACTAGTTTTCTATTCTAAATAGCTTTAATTAAGTTTTATTTTAAAATAAAAATAAAATAAAATAGAAATATGTTTCTAAAATTTAAAAACAAAAAAATATTTAAAAAAAAAAATAATTTTGACTTCTCCCTAGATAGTATAAAACGAGCAGTAGAAGGAACTTAGCAATGAAGCATCCATAGGTTACAGACATTAGGGACTACAGCAACGGCTTCAACCAAAATTAGAATAAAATATGTGCATTCAACTATAATTAACCCACTCTGATTTTTCTTCCTTCCCAAAACTTAATCACTAAGCGAAGAATTATTGTAATTGGCAGTAGCGTAGCTAGAGGATTGGGGGCCTGGGGCAACAAGTGATTATGGTTTCGTAAAAAAAAAAAAAAAAAAAAATATCCCCCTGTAGCATTAGCTAGAAAAGTTATCGGGAAAATTTCATTCGTGATCAGAAAAATATTTAAATCCAGTTTTGGAATGATCATTAAATTTAATTGATCTCTAGACCAAGTTTCATGAATATTGGTTCATTTGGAGTCGAAAAAACAGTAATTTTTTTTTTTTTTTAACTTACATCTAAAACCCCAATGTTTCAAAAAAAACCATTCCCCCCCCCCCCCTTTTGTAAGTCAAAATTAAGGTTTCGTGACAATCCTCGACATTTTGCAATTTAATTTTATATTACAAAAATGTATTTTTTCCAAAAATGTTAGACAATTTTAATAATGTAGTAAATTAAAAATATATATATAAATCAATCCGTCCACTGCTTTTTCCCCATTAGATCGAAGATAAAGATTTTGTCTCCAATCTTATAGAAAACGACATAAGGACACAGATTTTCAGTCATTAGGTTTTCTTTGTGGATTCAAATTTTTTAAATCTTCGAGTAAGAGCTAATAAAAGCAGTTAAATATATATATTGAAAGCCTTGGATCGTTTCTTTGCACCTTGTCTATTATTCGAATTTTTACGAAAATTAGTAGGATCTCCTTTGATATTTATGAATGAAAAGACGCCGAGTAACCTTAATCGCAGATTGTAAAAAGGATATTTATCTACTCCTGGCTCAAGTGAAAAAAAATTAATAAGAATTTTCCTTGTACAGCGACATCTGAAGCTTTAGTTAATTGAATCTAGAATTTCAATTACGAAGATTTTTGCTACTTTTGGACTAAAACATTTCGTAGCCCTTACCCCTACTGTCAGTGATAGGGATTTAAAAAAAAAAAAAAAAAAATAAAAAAAAATAATTCACTTTCTTCTATTGAAATTACAGTAAAGAAATAAAGTTTTTATTTTCTTAATCCAGGATGACTGATGTTAACTATCTTTTGTTAATAAACACTTTTTCTGTCCTTGTTTTATGCAATCAGTTAATGGTTCCTCGATACTGAACTGCAATTGAAAGTTTGAAATCAGACTTCGGGTGTTTAAATGCTTTTGTATTTGAAATTTTATCGCATAGGTTTAGCAATTAATGGACGATTGATAATTCTCATAGAAAACTAACGCCACCACATATTTATTTTACTAATCCATTGTCCTCTGCAAGTTTATTTAAAATAAAGTTTCACGATGCAATAGACGTTACCGAATCATAGGTCTCTTCATTAGAAGAAATTAGTCCTAAACATTAAAAAAAAATTTTTTCTCGATTAGAAAAATGAAAAATTTAGTGAACTTTGAAATTCTAATTAAAAGCCCCAAGGAACGACAAAAGATTCAGACTAGAATGATGTAAATAGTTTATTGAGAAGCTTTATTGCACGGTTTCACAGTATTTGTTTTTCTTTAAAGTTATTCTTGCCAAATGTTAATCTTTAAATACAAAATCAGATTTTATTGTGGGGAATTAATTAAAACAAGACAAATCTTTTTGCCATTTGTATCTCCTGTAACAGCGATTAAAACCTTTGGTTTCTAAAGTATTTAAGGCCAGCATAAACTTGTAAAAAGGTGAATAGAAATCGGTCTTTAACTACATGGAATTTTAGTTTCTTCAAGAGGGGAGAAGCTTCTAGGCATCATTGAAGTGACAACAGTGTCAGTTTCCTGTTCTATAAACTATTATAGTAGAACCTCGTTTCTCAGAACCAACGAAAATCTGGGGGGGAAAAAAAAAAAAAAAAAAAAAGTTATAGATAAATACATTATTATTAGTTTGTATGAATTTATTTTTATTAATAAACTTCAAACACGTTATTTTAATATACAAATAGTTGGAAAGATTTTGTTGTGGAAGTTTCGCTTAGAAGGATAAATATTGTATTTACGTCTGTATTACAGTTGTGGAAATACAGTACAATTCATTCAAAGTAGATTAAAATTATAAATGATTCGTCAAAAATTTGGTTTAACTGGAAACCCGGACTAACGAGATTATACTGTACTTAATTATTTAATAAACTAAGGATTTTATTAGTGTTTTACTGAAATTACTAAATTTAAATTAGCTTCGATGGAATTTATCGTAGCTTAGCTTTTTTTTCCAATTGATGCCTTGTTGATCTTCGATACTGCCGATTCCGTAATGTATTCTAATAAAGAAAAAAAAAAAAAAGCACATTTAAAATATTAGTCAATTTTTTTAAAATGCAAATTAGCGTTAAACTAAAAAAACCTAATTGAAACATTTTAAGTTTCGGGATATTCCAGTTATTTGTCTAAGTAAAAACGCATTAAAGTTAACTTCAGTAATGTTCAAGAGCTCCATTGTTGATTCTAGTTGTATTTTTCCTAGAAGTATAAATTTCTATCCTCATAAGTCATTCGCAGAGAGAAAGTTCTCGTTTCGGACAAATGTGGACCTATTTAATTTACACTAATTTTAAAATATACTGGTCACTCATAATGAACAGGAACTATTTCTTTTAATACATTAAATAAGATACGGAGAACGGAATTATCCTAGTTGATAATCGAAAACTTTCAAATCAAAACCAATTTTAACCAACATTGAAACCAGATTACAAGGTGGCCATTTTGGACCATCAACACCATTTTCTTCAGAATCTTATAATATGCAAGTTTTCAATCGAAAAGTTTTTAGAAAGCTACATCAAACGGCAAACTTAACTTTCTTAAAAAGCTTCATTAGATAAATTTTGTTTTAGATGTAGTTTAAAAAACATTTTAATTGAAAGTCTAAGAGAAGTATTCTGAATGTGACGAGATATCATTTATAGATTCTGAAAACTTTCAGTTTATTCTATTCAAGGACGAAATTCTATTCCTGTCGTGGTTAACTGCAGGACATTCATTTTCATGAATCTTTGTCTGAAGATGCAGTAACTTCAGAATTTTTATAAGATTACAATTTTGTAAGTCAAATTCAAACCTTAGTTTTAGCTATTAAACAATTCTTTCTGTATAGTCACTAGTAACTTAATTTTAATCACTTCTAGGTCTCAAAATTGAAGTTAAATCAAAAATGTGAAGATTTTTTAATTATTTAATTAATTTGCTTTTGCCCCTTAGAATAGTCCAAGATATCCTATTAAAACATTTTCAAACTTCAGATTGGAAGTCATTCTCGAAACATTAATTTCTTTTACTATGACTTTAGGAAGACATATTGAAATTTTGGTTTCAGTACGATATCGTCATCGGTGACTATTGAAGGATTTACAAGAAACTTCTTAAGTTTTCACTTATCGGCGACTGTATAAAAAGAATGTATTAACAAACCCGAAGATTATATTAGTATTCGCATTGGTGTCGAGAATTATTACTAAAACCTAGAGAACTAAATTTCAAATGAGGAGCTATAAAAATAATATCGGGTATTACTAAGTTAGACAAGTCAATATCAGTTAAAAAAAAAAAAAAAAACAATCTCACGAGCATTAACAATTTTCAGTAGTAAGTGTAATTCAAGCTAAAAAAATATTTGGAAAAAAAAAATATTGTAGAAAATGAATTTCACTTACGTTCAGGCTATGACGATGCCACCTCAGAAGCGACCAACACTCCATTACCACTGTTATCTTCTATACAGATACAAAATCGAGTATTTTCATTCAGCGCAGACCATCGCTTTTTAAATGCCCCGCGACATGACGTCATTATAGTTCAGAAGAAATGGAAAATTAGCATAAGGTAATTTACATAATAGATATTAAATACTCCAACAAATATAATAAAAGAATATAATAATGAATATAAGAGAATAATTTTAAAAAATCCAAGAACTTTTATTTTATAACAAAATAAAAAGTTAGTCCCGCAGCAAATTAAATGTATAAATTCAGGTGATTAAACATGCATTGGATCATTCAGAGATGTTCGCTGATTCGTTTGTATTGCAGAGGCTTATGGGAGTCACATGACAAACTACTTCGCCAATGACAGGGAACCAGGAATAAGACAGCAATTTTTGAATGCAGATTCTACAGTTGGTAGTAAGGTGAAGTATCGTATCGTATCGTAACTTATGGTAATTATAGCCAGTTCGACTTGTCCTGTTTTTATATTAAACAGTACACAATGACTTAAAAGTTAATATTATAACAAACAGCTGAAGTTAAAGTTCGGTTAAAAATTAATAAATTTTATTTAGGTAAAACCACAGCCGAAACCCGGACTCGACCACCCAAAGACTTCCTAGGACTTGTGCCGCACCGGACCTGCAACAACCTCAAGGTATTTAATAGCTCAAATTTTCAACCACTAATTAAACAACGAATAAATAGGATCGAAGTAAAACTAGTAAAACAAATGTTGTGCCGTCAAATTGTAATTGGTGTGAGTGGCGGGAAATATCGAGTTTGATGTAAATAATTAGAATTTGGAGGTGCGGGGGAGAAGGGTTGTTAAGATAAAACATGGAAACACACAAATTGCTTCTCATGGAATTGGATAATAGACAAAAATAGGATTAGGCAGTTTTAACTTAGAACATGTTCGAAATTATTTACTTTTGGAATAACTTATATTTCAATGTTTAGGAATTGATTCTGACTTTTCACGATATTAAACGTAAGAAAGTGTTGTATTGGTTCTCCCTTTTAATCCACCTCCACAATTTGGGGGTTGGGAGGAAACTTCATTTGGATTTGGTTGAAGTAGCGGAGGGCATTTGGAACACTTAGGAATAATTATTAAAGTCTAGTTTGAGAGGGTGGGTGAAAGTTTATCAAGAACTGTAAAATTTAAAGATAAGGAAGCGGTAAAGAATGGATTTTGAGATTAATCGAAGGTTAATTACACGTAGTTTAAAAGGAAAGGAAACTAATTTGTTTTTTTTAAATATAAAATGGAATAATTCGAATTTTAAAACTGGATAAAATTTTAAAAAACTTTTCAATTAAGATAGTTCAAAAGAAATAATTAGTTTAGAGACTAGAGTAAGAATTAGATTGATATTTTACTAATTATTGGAGAACCAATTATCGAGGAGGTAATTCTTGATGCCTTCCTCCCCGTGCACCCAATTTTTAAAAATTTTTATTTGTAAAATAAGTTTTTTAAATTTCCTTTTCATAGTTAATAACTTCTTGCTCCTTTTGCTTCTTATATTTACGGGTCTTCAAAGGCACTGATTCGCTCATAGCCGAAACTGTTGCACGTAGGAACTTTAGAATTTTAAGGATGGCTATCCCTTGTGACGTAAGCTCCATTGTGGAGATGTAACACCAAAGGCGTATAAAGTAGAGGGGGTGCGGGCAAAGTTTTCTTGAAGGGTTCGCTTTTATTTTTGAAACTGCTTAAGGTAGAAACCTACTTATTAAAAATAATGAAGAAATGATTAAACTTTTTTTTTTTTTTTTTTCTTATGAAATATAAAATGAAGGTTCCTTTCTAGAATTGGGTAAAACGCTTTGAGGGTTTCTGAAATTTCACCCCCTCCCTAATAGGGTAGAAAGGGGTAGGAAGTCTTATGCCGTCCGATATCTAGGAAACTTCATATCTTACGGAATGGACGGATCACGAAATACGAATAATTTAATTCGTATTTTAATAACACAATATAATGATGTGATCGTTATAAATTAAATTGTAATATTATGTTCTTGCGGTGCGGGGATATTTTGTTACTGCTTTTATTGAGTAATTAAATTATTCCCAAGAAAAGATTCGCCAAAGTTCAGAAATAGTTTCTGAAATGACCTAAAAGCCATTTCCTTACTATTCTCTATACCAGTGCTTCTCAGTCTTTTTGCTTCTTGGCGCACTTCAATATCTGTAAAAATCCGACGGTCCCAAGGTACATCAAACTGTTTCGTTGCTTTAAATATATGCGGTTATGTTCGCAGCAACTACAACAGATTTTTGTAAGTATATATATATATATATATATATATATAAAATATTTTATTAGAAAATGTAGGCGATGTTTGTATTGTTTGGTGCCATCTGCAATCGTCCATTTAAAATTGCAACAATTAATGTTGCAGTTTTAAAATTGATAGGAAGTGAACAACTTGAAGCCAAGAATTAAATTTCGTGGAATAATCTATCACAGCATGGAGGCTTTGTATTGTTTTAACCTTGATTGTGTTGGGCTTTTGATTCGAAATTGCTTTAATATTGCAAAAGTATTTTTCCAGTAAAATTGAAGTAAAGAAAGTATTAGTGTAAAGTCAACAAAATACGAAATGTGGTGTATCCATGCCTGGTATTCCTGCTTGAGTCGTCTGTTTTTAACTAAACGTGCGAAACTCTTGCCAGGAAAGTTTTCAAAACTGGAAACAGAAATTTCCCATATATTCTTAGTTTGCTAATCGTTGGAATGAGTTGAATTTTGGCAGCGAACCTGAATCAACAAAATATTAGGTTTAATAGCCAGAATTTCAACCATTAAACAACGAATAAATAGGATTGATAATCAACCAGTAAAACAAATCTTTGCCATCAAATTGTAATTGGCGGGAAATAGTTGGATTTTTATAGGAAGTTGTTTGAGACTAAAGAAGTTTAACTTGCTTTAGTATTAAAGCAGTTTTGTAATTGATAATTTTATAATAGAAAAAAAAACGGTAGCCATTTAAATGTATAAGAATTCCTTTAAAACTTTCATTTTACAACTATTGAAGTGTGGCATTTTATATTGCAATCTCCTCAAGAGCATAACAGAAAATGGAGACTTAGTTCAACCCAATAATTCGAAATGTAGTAGGAGAGGGGTCGTAAAGCTAAGAAAGTTACGCATTTGGATACTATCTAATTCAATTGTAGAAGCAATTTTTAAGACTCAAAAAGTAAGGTTTGAATTGTAAGCAGTTTTAACTAAGTGCTAGAAATTATTACTCGTGGACATTCTTGATCATTCAACTAATCGAAGGTTAATTGCACTAGTAATATTTTAAGAAATTCGAAGGGAAATAATTTATTCTTACAAATAAAAAGTATGAAATAAAATTTTAACTGAATTAGATCCTAATTCTTAACGTTTTTCTTCCCGCGCAGACCCAATTTTGAACTCTACCTTCTGTAGATTGCATAAGCTTATTCCCCCCCCTCTCCCATGATTTTCTTGTTTATCTTAATTTTTTTTTTCTTAATACATAGTTAATTTTTTTGCCCTTTCATTCCTGATGCTTACTAAGTTTTCAAAGTCAAAACCCACTGATTCGTTCACTGTTGAATGTAGGAACTAGCATTTTAGGATTAGAACAGATTTTTATAAATCTTCATACATAATTTAAATTAAATATTTTATTAGAAACTAGCTGTACCCGGCATGTGTTGCAATGCCACTCAAGGAAGGGGCCCGGCTTCGGTCGGGGGTAGGATACATAGGTAGCCATGTCGCCTTCCAACCATCCAAGTGTGGTGTTCCTGCTCCCCATTTAGCGAATTTTTCACTTTTTGCAAAAAACTTCTGGGGCCCGAGAAGGTGCCCTAAATCAAAGGGCTCAGTGTCGGTCGATGGTGGGACACTTAGGCCCTTGTGTCGCCTTCCCCCTACCCAAGTGTGGTGTCCCTGCTCCCCCTTTGGAGAGCGAATTTTTCACTTTACACTATTTGTGTAGTTGTCATTGTCACCATCAGGTGGATATTTGTTTTATTTCAGGGATTTTTTTACCCCGTTTGAACCCCCTGGGGGGGGGGGTCAAGATTCTACGGTAGCTTATCTTTTCCGCAGGGTCCTAAAGAGTATTTCTGCAAAGTTTTGTATACAGGAAACTCCCGAGCAACACGGTACTACAAGAACACGAGTTTCGAAAAACACTATTTTCAAGTAATTCTTTTGAAAAAAAATAAAATTCATATATTTGTTTTGTTTTAAAAAATTTTTTTGTTTTACAATTTTTTTTTTTTTTTTTCTTTTATTTTGATAAAAATTTAAGAAAACGTTTTTGTTTTTTTGTTTTTTTTTTTCCAAAAATTAATTTGAATTATTTAATACAAGATTTCTTAAGTGTTTACCAATATGAATTCAAAAAATAAATTTTTGTTTTATATTTAACAAAAAAAAAAGCATTTTAAAATGTAACTTTTTTCACTTGAAACGGAATCCCGTTTTTTGTAGTCTCGAACACTGTTTCAAAGAACAAGGAACCAAAAATCGTGTTCTTCGGGGTTAGGTGTATATAGATGAAGGCTGTTTGACTTGTTTGGTGTCATTTGTAGTAGTCTGTTTCAAAATGCAATTAAGATTATAAATTTTTATTAGAATTATTTCGCAGAGCAAATTTTCACAGAATTTTCTTTTTCTCTTAACATTTACAAACCATTCTTAACTTTTATTCTTAGGCTTAAGATCCGAAATTGCTTGGTTTTTAAAAAAGCACTTTCACAATAAAATTTGTATTTTTTTAAATATAAAACGTTAAGTCGATCGATGTCTTGCATTTCTACTTGAATTGTCAATTTTTACTTGCACTTAAAATAAAAACTTCTGCAACAATAAAAAAAAAAAAAATAATTGATAACTGCAAGAGTATGTAAATATTTGGTAAGCATTCTTGGTTTGCTAACCATTGGAATGAATTTAATTTCAGTACTAAAGAAAGAAATCTATTGGAAAGGCTTCTATTGACTCTGTAATGTAGTTCTTACCATTGTAGTGGTAAAAATAAAAATTTCAGAATTTCTAACTTTAGAACTTCAAAAACTCAAAAGGAAAAAAAAAAAAATAGAAGCTCCATAGATTTTGGAGATATTATAATAAAAATACATCAATTATTGTAAGAGTACAAGAGAAAAGGAAAACTGACTTCATATAATTGTAGTTTGAAGTCTACAAAAATTGTTATCAATTTTAATAAAATCTGAAATTAAGATCAAATTTTAGGAGACTCCCATACCTAGAGCATCACAAACTACTACTCGCCTAGTCTTGGCTTGACCTTTTTAGTGTCGAGCATACAGTTTCTGAGATATGAATTTCTTGTGATTGACAGACTGCGGCTTCTCCTATGAGTTATGCTCTGTATAGAAGCCTGAAAGTCGAGCTAAATAGTTTAGAAAGTTTTCAGAAGACCTTCCACAAAAATACTGCAATAATAATAGTTTTCAGATGTTAAATTGTTTCTCAATCTTTTTAAAAATTTGTTTATTTGCTTAGATCATAGACTACAAATGTTTTGTAAAATTACATCACCTGATATTTAAACAAATTGCATGTTTTGTTTTTCTTTCATGATTTACTAGCTTCTTAATCTATTTGTTTATCACCATTTTATGATAGGAGTTTAGAAAATGCTAATTTTAGTGTAAGAAATTCTAATGATTGTAGAAAGATATCTAATTGTGTAGATCTGTTTGATCTGAAATTACAGAAAACTAAATTTTAAGTCCAGAAGCTCGCATTTACCGATATCGATAAGAAATATTTTCGCAGCCCGGCAACAGCTTTGCCCTTGAATAAGATGCTAGCAGCGAAGTGTTTATTTGGTTTACTTCCACATTAGAAGTTATTTTAATATTTTCCACGTATTGAATTTGGTGCTCAAGACGAGCTAATTCTATTAACTTTTAATTGTCAGATTCTCCAAAAATTCGTAAGCTGATCGTGGATAGTTTAATTGAATTCAATAGTTGAGAAGATCTAATACATTTTTGCTATATGCAGTTGATATACTGTCTAATAGTAGTTACACTCTCTGCATTGAAGCAAAGAGGACTACTGCTTTTACGCTATTGAATGTTGGCCGATGCGTGTTGCAGTATCGAAAGAATATTTTCGATTAGTAATTTAAACAAGGTCAATATTTCAGTAGGAAATATTGATCACGATCCTCTTCTAAATTGTCTTCGTTCACTTAAACTTGTTTTACTGGTAATTTAACTGCCTTTGACAAGTACGACCTAATTACGTAGCTTTCTTCGATGGGAGAATATTAAATTCCTTCTAATATTAATTGTCTTAAATTAATAGCCTTAGCACATTAATATTTATTTCATTGTAGATGTTTGCTTTGCAAATCGTGTGATGAAGACACAGCTCATCCAGAAGAAAACTGCATAGGTAAACTTAAACCTCTAAATTCTTAAAAGGATAATTAAGTAAAAATATCAAATACTTCAGACTAGTTCCTCTAAGATATATTTCTAGAAGTTTTTTTTAAAAGCTTAATGTAGTTCAGTTTAACAAGTAAGCCCCAAGAGTTAATTTTTCAAATGTTTCTCAATCGTAAAACAATTGTAAATTTCGTTCTAACAGAGCTTATTTCTTTTATTTCTAGGCAGTGGAGAATTGAAAGATTCAACGCACAAACCATTTCCATCTTAAAGTGAGGAATAAGATACTTATTTCGGGAATTCCAGGTATATTTGAAGTGAATTCCCGAATAAGTAATCTTTGGATTTGATTATTTTTTTTTTTTTTTTTTAAAAAAAAAAAAACCCTCAGTAAACAATTCTAGGCACAACGCTGCAACAAAGGATTCGCACCCTGAGCTGTTAACGGGAAGACACTACTTTCAGTCATCGAGCACGTTAAATTTCTTTTCGTTTTAAATTATAGTTGTAATGTTTCACAGTAAATAAAACGTTGTCTCTTACAAGCCGTTTTTCCATATTTTACAAGTTACTCTTTTTACATTAAAAGGTTGAAACTCGTAAACATTAGCTTCTTTGAATTTAAGTCTTAGAAGAAACCTCACTTTCAATCAACATGTAAGTCAATCTACACTTGACACAATCATTCTCAATGAACCACAATCATCTCTCTTCTAGGAACAACTGCTGCTTCGTTGTCTAAAGAACTGCAGTCAGTGAAGTATTGCGTCCAGTTTGATCGCAATAAACTTACGTTAGAATTGGCATGTATAAGAGAAGCCCGCACTTTCTTTAGAGTAAATACTATATTTAACTAGGTTTCCCTAATGTATCTTCACAGCCAAAAGAATGCGGAAACAAACTACATTAATAAAAAAATTTTTTTATTGTGAACCTCAAAACAACTACGTCAGTTAAGCAATTACGTTACGGATACAGGGGCTCATCACACTATTCCGTCTACCTCAATCTTTCGTTATATTTCTATAAGATAATTACTTTCACATCTCACTTTAAAACAACTGATATCTTAAAATCAAACATAAGGCCAGCCAATCAGATCTTGTGTATGATTCATAGCACTGACTTATTCCTAAAAATTTTCAAGACGGAAAGCAAGTTGGCCGGCGTCGTTTTTTCACTGCTTCGATGGGATCGAAGGTTATTATGAATTGAATACCACATTGAGATTATTTTTCGCAAATAAACAATATTTTTACTGAAATTAATTCTATGCGTCAGAATGTGCAGATGTCACCTTTGTAAAGAGATTTTGCATGAACAATCGAAATGCCGCTAAAAAATTAGAAGAATTTCGGTCTAATTCCGTTTCGACTTAACGTAACTTGCGACGATTTCGATTGTTCATGCAAAATCTCTTTACAAAGGTAACATCTGCACATTCTGACGCATAGCAATAACTTATTTCAGTAAAAATAGTTTATTTTCGAAAAATAATCTCCTCAATGTGATATTTAATTCGTAATAACCTTCGATCCTATCGAAGTAGCGAACAAAATGGCGCCGGCCAACTTGCTTTCCATCTTGAAAATTTGTAGGAACACGTTAGTGCTCTGAAAGTGCGCGACGATTTTGCCGATGACGGAAACAAAGACGTTTCATAAACACAACGGAGACGAGTGCGTATAGCCCTTTACCCCGCTACATAATAAATACGGATCCTTATCCGCAACAAACTATACGATGGTGAGGCGTCCGTTCAGTCTCTCCAAAATAGCAGCAAAGGTGATGTACCTGCAAAGAAATGAAATTATTACAAGCCTTGAAAGTTCTCTAAGAGACATCACCATTTGGATTGCAGTCTAATGATTAAACAGGCATGCTAATTTGGAACATTTTTTTTCAACACAGACATGCAATCTGTTCAACAACACAACTCGGGAATTTCAATAGTTTTTAGTAAAGCTATAGCCTTTTCTTCTATATATTGTTCTTTCACGGAAATTATTTCTCACACTTACAGTACCTTTTTAAACACCCAATATGGATTACTTCTAATAAAATGCAACGAATCCAGTATCTGCAAGGGCCATTTCTCGATACACATCCCAGTAGAATACTTAACGTATTTAGCAAGAGGTTCGAGAATAATCAATTACAAGCTTTGGGAAGAGACTGCGATTCATAGTGAAATTGCAGCGGTAGAACCTGTTTCACATCTATTCCCAATCCTCAAACTAAGTGACAAGGCGGGATTAAGCAAACTTCCAATAGGAAGACTCCACTAAATCCTCGATATTCGATGGAACAAATTAAAAGCATATGAACGATCTACAGCTCATAAGAGGCAGTATCGTGTTTCTCTACAAACTTCAGTATTCAAAACAGGGAAAAAGAATAAATGATACAGATATCATTTCTGAATTTCATGTCCTACATAAACTGAAAAACAAGTGGGCATGAAACCCACTATATATAAATACATTATAAAGAACCTTATCACAAAGGAATTGTTCGGGTGTTCTAAACACGGTAATTTCCCCCCGCTTCAAAGTAACTCAGCATTACTTAATAAATGTAGAGCTTTAGCTTTACTAAAAACTGTTGTTGAAATTCCTCTGCAGCAACATACGTAAAAGATTTTATTAGGAGTAACCAAAGTTCATCAACAGATACCAATAAATTTTTACTTCAATGTTCTTGAAACAACGATTTATTTGAAGAGATTTAACTTTTGATTAATAAAACCATATAATAGCCTTCAATCTTCTGAAGCAGCCTCATCCTAACACTAAACCCCAGCCACCATTTAGAAAGAAAAAAAAAATCTATCACTTTAAATAATGACTGAACTTAAATATTGTATCTATATTTTCTCTTCATTCTTTCTAATCTTACATTTAACAATACCGAAATTTTAATTTATCACTACACTTATTTTCTGCCGCCACCTCTACCATTCATTGATTTTTACCCAAATCAAAGCTGATACTCGAAACTAAGCCTTTAAAGAAGGAATCATTAAACTAATCTTCCAAAAACTGAAAAATCCATGTAACTCCCATTTAAAAAAACAATTATAAATCTTGCTTTACGACTTCAGTAATCTAAATACCAGTAACAAGAATTAAATTACTATTTTCAGAATTCGTGTTTAAATTGAATAAAATTATTAATTAAAGCCACTTATAAGAATTCAAAAAATTTTTAACTACTTTCATTTTTTTCTGTTTCTAATTTCACTTAATTTCAATTCCATCTTCTGTTTCAGTTGCCTTCGAATATCTAATAGTAAAGCCATTTAGTCTCAAAATAGATTTCATTTAATAAAAATGCAATTAAATAATTCAAAATTAAATTAATTTTCCTTTATTTTTCAATATTTCTCGATTCTAGTTACTGACAGATTTGAAGTCATAACTCAAAGAATTCTACAATTTACTACACTATTACAAAGATTACCTCTTGTTCAGTCTACTTCGGAATTCTTTGTCTAAATTGGAGGCACCGCATCTTAACCCTCACCCGTTCATTCATTGGGTTCTTGTATAAGCCTTTAGTTCGAAATGGAGAAATAAAGGATTATTAGATGAATATGAATTGTATAGTACTTTCATTTATTTTTATTAGTGCTGCATATTTTAAACTATTACTAAATAGAAAACCAGTTAACTCTTGATGTTAGTTTTGTTCTGAAAATATTTGTAGTTTTTTTTGTTTTTTTTTGTAATTACAGAAATACTAAAAGATTAAAGGAAGACGCTGACACTAAATTAAGTAAAATATTTTAAAACACTAAAACAAAAATACATTTAAATGACATCTGGTAAATATAAAAATAAGACAATTTTAACAAATTGAACCATTGACAATTGAGAATTTATATAAAACTAAAAACTAATGACTGGACCAATGGAGTTGCAGGGCAGTCTTCGAATAATCCTGTGATTTTTTTTAGAATTCTTATTGACGTCAGAATTTTGAACCTCAGTAATCATCCGGGAACTATCTTCGACTATTGAGTAGATGTTTTGAGACAGCTATGAAAAAGAAAAATATTAACGTGGAAGTTTGGTCACTTTACTGATACCATATTGTACAGCTATCAAATGAACAGAAAGACCATCGTTATAGCAATCGGATTTGTTAAAATTATTTAATACACTCCTTGCGTTTACGTAAGTGATTGCTCTCTCCACAATATTTTAGGGCTATTAAAGTTGATGGAATGATTAGTTTTCACAGCTGAGAATAATTGAATCTCGATTTGTAATAGCTTAAATATGCTGTGACATGCGTTTTTGTAACGCCTGCCCTGCTTCTCCTACATACTGGCATTTGTTAGGGAATAAACTACGCCTTTAGAGATATGTGGGAGCGGATATCTTTTACGAGCAATAGATTGCAGAATATTATTAGATGTTATTACTGTAGTTAAGGGCTTCAAAATAGATTTCAAGGCTGAAAATAACACAGGATAAGAATGAAATTAAATTAGGTTTTGTTTAATTTTATTATCACTGTTGTAATTTATTTCACTCACCCATTCATATGTATTGGGATTTTTTAATGTATTAAAACTTTTTACTTAATTCAGTGTCGTCTTTTAATCTTTCAATGCACACGTTAAAACCACTAGAACTGAATTCAATGCTACACAGAAAAATGCTGAAATTCTTAGTCAACTTCAATTCAGGATTTCAGTTTTATTCGTTAAAAAGCATTTGTTTTCTTTCTCTTGAAATCCTTCCTCAAACTAACAAAACTTAGTATTTCAGAATCTTCGTATGTAAATCACTTATTTAGTTTACCTGGAGATCATCATTTAAACTTCATCATTTAAACAAAAACAAAAAATAATTGTCACATTCTGTAATGGGTCGTAATAATACATATCCAAAATTCACAGAAATTTTTTATTCTATTTTTCCACTTTCTTCTAAGCATGTTAATTTTTTTTTTTATCTTTATATTACATTTTTTGTAAGATGGAAGTGATATCATTGAATATCCTGTATACTTTGTTTACTTCTAAGACATTTGTGGAATTTTATAAAAACAAATAAACCACAAATGTAACCAAACATTTACAAAAAAACCTAATAAACGAAAAAAAAAAAAAAATTCGCAGTTTTACATTTTAAACTTTTCTGATTTTCTCAAATGTTTGGTAATATCTTAAGGAAAGTTTCCAATTCCTAGTTTCGGCTTAGTACAAGGTTACCCATTCCTTTACCTTTTCAAAGATTTTTCTCTCCCTTCCACAGAGGTTCCTTAAATAGAAAATAAAAAAAATAAAATTAGCATCATAGATACAAGCAACAAAGTAATAGTAAGCTGACATTTCAATCACATTAAATTTAAAAGCACATTAACTTTATAGTTTAAGTTAAAACAAAGTGCAGATTACAGTACCAAGGGATGTTGTCCTATTTTTCCGAGCGTTGACAAGATGGCTGCCTTGGCACTACTTTTAAGATATGAATTTTAAAGTTTTTCAATTAACTAGTGAAGAAGTACAATGAGGTTCCCAGTTAAGATTTGAAAATGAAATTTTGCACGATCTTTTACTAGAAAAACTAACCTTCATCTGGTTAAGTGCGTTCTTGTGATAACAGTATGCACTATCATGTATCCTTGCGCGGGTTCGGAAGCAAATGTACCCTTACGAAAACGTCTATTGGTGGTACTGTATTCTACACTTTGCCAATTATAATTAGAAAAAATCTCAATTTTTACTCATTCTTTTGTTAGGAATTTTTGATTATTGCTAAAAATCCCGTGTTTTCCTTCCCTCAAATTCTTAATTCACTTCATTCTGATAAATAAAAATAGTATTCAAAAATAAGTTGCCTGTAGCAATGGCAATATGTCCATCTTTCAAACTGATAAGTAACATTTGAGGAAGAGAATGAATTTAACTCTTTCTCAATTGTCATTACTACGTCAACTCACTAGATAAATTGTTTTTTCTTATGCTTCAAATTTAAGAAATTCAGATTTCTCAAGTTTTAATTTTTTTTTACATTTTTGAATCATTGCTTCGTGGAATGTGAGCACTTTTTCTATTGTCAAGATACCTTTACTGTCTAAGTAATAGACATTGATGGATTTTAACTGTAATTCTCCATTAACAAGGATTGGAATATAGAAATAGAATATAGGTGGGATGATAACATTGTTAGTTGAAGATTAACAGCTTACAAATCTCCATTTTTGTAACAATTAAAATGGACAAAAGCAATATTTATAGATACTGACATTCCTACAATAATTTCAGGTGCAAATAGTTTCTACTGACAGTCAAAACAGACATTAGCAGTTTTGCTCATTTCATCAGGGTTTGACATCCAAACGTAACTGAATACATGTTAAAAAAAAAAAAAAAGCCCAAAACTTAAGATTGCTTTTTAAATGTTTTATCCTTTCTATAAGACTATTCGACAGGTGGCACTTGACTGTACCAGGTTTTCTATTGAACCCGGAATTCACTTATAAGTTTTCGTCTGCAGCCACAGTTTAATCATGTAATCAAATACACTAAAACCTCGTTTATCCGGACTAACTGGGACCAAAGGCAATCCGGAAAATCGAAAATCCGGGTAATATGGATAATAATCAAAACAAATCCTTAAATAAACATACTTACAGTTTAATTACGATAAAAAACTTTTGTAGCTTCAACGCCCTGTGACACTAGTAAAGCTTTCTTAAACTCAACAAAAAGCATTTTATTACCATAATTTATTGTACAATCTATGCAGGAACTGTACATTTTAATCAAAATAAAAAGCGAATGTTTGGCCTAGCCTACTTATAGTTATGTTCTTCTTATCATAGTTAACTTATTATCTATCTGAACATTAAATAAAAAAAAAAAATCTACAAATCTGATCCGGATAAACGAGGTTGTAGTGTACCAGTTTTACTGTCCACTACTTCACTTTAATCTTTCCTTACTTAAAAACAAAATATCTAATGAAAACATGTGGATTGCTCCGAGTTACAATTTGAAAAATACTTTGGGACATTTCATTTACCAATTTTAAACTCGACAGTAGTATACTTTTTATATCAGCTTATCAATTATTAAATGGTTTAAAACTAATCAGAATTAATAAGCAACGAAGAAACAAAAAAATTGAAAACAAACTTTTAGACAGATTTATATGTTGAAATATATATATTATCAATCAATTATAATCAATGTACTTACCACATGAAAAAAAAAAAATATTTACTTTCAAATATAGGATCTCTTTCGGTTACCGAATAGAAAAAAACCAGAAGCTAAGGAAGCTGATGTTTATCCCATAATCCAAATTAGAAATATCAGAAAACTAACATTAACTGATTCTGTCCCTATACCAAGGGATTACTTCCCAGTCAATCTACCATTACATAACTCTTATTACAATTAACTGAAGTCGAAATCATTTATATTAACTACTATTTGAACATTGTAGTTGTATCAATTTGTCTATGATTAGACCCAAAATTTATTTTCTTTGTGCTTGAATGCAAATTTTTCAAATATTTAACTTATTAAAATATTAAATACTCAATTATTCACTACTACGACTAAAAATTGCAGAAGGTTAGCATTTCAAATAATAGAAAAGGTTACTTTTAGAATTTACTAGAACATTTTCTAATAATCAGAAACTGATTAAAATTATTAAAATTATAATTACAGCATGTAGATAATTTTTAGAATTTTTTTTACTAGGTTTCCATGCTATCATAATTTTAATCAGTTTCTTATGTATTTAGACATTTTGTAGTGGCTCTCTAATATCAATTTCACCAATTTTCACTTCTTAAGAAAGAGTTTACCTAAAATCTGTAAATCTTGGGACTTTGCGTCCATATTTCAAAGACGAACCAACAAGTGCTTTGAAACTTTCTATTCAGGATCCTTGAGAAATTCGCGCACGGAATGTAAATTCCAAAAGAAACACATTCGACTCAAAACAATCATATCTAACAATGGAAATTAATTCTTTTAGCTAGTCTAATTCTGTTGCTTTGATAGGACTCCGAATTAATCCGAATTAAGCAATTTAACTTAATACGGCTTTCATTATTTTACTATTCTGCTATTACCCAATTTAAAAATAAACTTTTAAAAGTCTAGTGATTGTAGGTTTTAAGTTCAATTTGTTTTTTAAATAGAAAAGCTAAGTCTTCGGTTTTGTTTTTTTTTTGGTTTTTGTAGAAAACAATTACTTAACTATTTTTTGCTCTTCAATTGAAAGACATCGAATAAAGTTCAGATTTATCTGAAATTAAATAAAATCTGAAATAGGAAAACATTTCAGAAAACTGTAAAAATTGCTTTTTTTTTTTTTAAGGTTTTACTGAAGATTGGAAAATTTGAGAGACGAGTTATCAGCATTCTTGGATCATTGTGCTAAATGCGTCTGGGCATCACTAAATGCGCGGTTTTGGAATTAAAAATTCGCCTTGATATCTTTCTAGACTTTCGCGAAAGTATTTATTTACTCGTCGAAAGAACTGATCTTATCAAATCCAGGTCGTTCCAATTACAGTCCATTCTAAGCTCTTGACAACTCAAAAAATTATATTTCAGATTTTAATTCCTGTTGTTGGTTCGGAAGACGAATAATAGTCTGAATAACATTGGAATATAGGAATCTCCACAACGAACGGGAGACGTTTCCGAAGATGCACTTCGCTAGGATTGTAAATTTTTATGTATTTCCAGTCTAAAGCAAAATCATAATTTTAAACCATCTTCAGCGTTTTTCAAGCTATTTCTAATAAAATTTTGAATAGTAATTTCATTCAAAATTAGAATTTTTATAGAAATGACTTTACTCCTACCAGAAACGTTTTTTTTTGAACTTCCATTAGGTGGTGTCACGATTCTGAAATTCCATAAACCATTACTTATAACTACCTATCCCCTAACTAAAAAACTTATTTCAACCTATCAAACCTGTCCACAGCAAAGTAAAAAATAACCATTTTAACATAATTCCCTTAAAATATATCAAAGATAGAAATCTGAATCTTTAGTCAAACTGTCCTAATTCCTTTTATCTATTAATGTAATTTAATTTATAAAATTTTAATTCAAAATCCTGACATATTTCCACTTTTCTACTCAAAAGTAAAATAATAAAAAAAAAAAAACACTGAGGTTCCTTGAATTAAATGGAAGAAATTCATAAAAAATTGATTTCTATTTTAATCATTTTATTTCAAAATATAAAGTTAATTTTCAGTTTCACAGAATTTTAAATCTTAATTTTTCTAAGAATTGAAAATAAGTAATCTTTAATATACTTTCGATTTTTTTAAATATATCCTTCCATTTACTACAAAAAAAAAAAAAAAAAATCCTCTTGCAATAAATATAAAAAAAATTCGAGTAATTTTTTTTTTTTTTTCAATTTTTTCGTTATGAAGTTCCTCCTTAAAATTTCAATACTGAATAAAGTTATAACGTTCAGTATTTATCTAAAAAAAAAAAAATAAAAAAAAAAATACTTAGTTCTCTTCCCTGCTGTCTGATTTATTCGGGATTTTTTCTTCTGAAGAATCTTCGGGTCTCAAGTGCTTTCATAGAACGAAATTTCGGACCGTTTCCAACTGGTTGAATATTTGGTGCTCTGACTTTTTCCTTTTATGGAATATTCAAAGAAAGCTACAATCTTTCTTTGAAATATTTGCCAAAAGATTTCAATTAAAAGATGGCAGCGGGCTTTTCCGTCCTTCCTATTAAAGCCGTTAAGTTTCACTGCAAAAAAAAAAAAAAAAAATCAAACATATTTCCTATTAATTTTAAAATGTTATTTCCAAGAGTCGTTGTATGTGTCGGCTAATAGCAGCAACCTTTGTACCACAGACCAAATTTGTTCTTCCTTTGGCATTAACAGTCTTCCCATAATCCTTCAGGAGTCGAACACGTCAGCAACAACTCTTCTGATTTTGTATTTAATTTTCTGATAGACTAAATTTTGTTTATTTTAACCGGGCTTATTAAATTTACTTCTCTCAAAATAATAGTGATGGAGTTTTTTAGAAAAGGTGTCATTATAGCAAAATGCTCATTACTTTCCAATCTGTCTTAATCAGGCTAATAAAATTAAGCAAAAACAATCTGAGAAAACACGTCGAAATAATACTATAATACGAAAAGGTGTTTCGCTACCAAACCACCCAAAGGCATGGAGTTTATTCAGTCTCACCGTTAGAAAACTGATATTTGTTACAGATTAGAGTTTCGTATTTGTCTTGACGCAACAAAGCATTGGTGTATTTATCATAGGTCTATGTATTTTCTTTTTCTTCTCAAATAATGATTTTGTTGAATTTAATTAACCTAATTAAAATTCAGAACCAGTAAAATAGTACGACTGACTACCTTTCGTTAAATTATTCTAACTCCATTCACTTACTACAGCAATGGGGGGAGGACATTTTACTTTTTATTAAATACAGTACCCGATCACATTCAGGGCGAATTCATTATTCATTTAGGAACGATACTTCTTAAAATACGGAATTAAACTGAAAATATTCATTATTCTTAAAAGCAAGCTGTACTTAAACTTTACAGACCGATTTTGTTAACATCAGCATTAGCGAAATTATTTGAATGCATTGTTCTGACAAAGTAATTTATTTAGAACCACAAAATTAATAGAACAACCTGACTTCCGTCAAGGATTAAGTATCCACTACTATTAAAGTTTAGACTTGTAACAAGACATTAAACATTATTTTATTAGAAATGAAATATAGTTTTTATTGTATTTTAACGGAGGCTTTTTATAAACTATAGAGAAAATTATTTACTAAAATACATTATCTTGGAATCGCCATATCGAAAATAAATGAGAAAGCCTATAAATTTCACTTAATAACCCTCCTGCTTTTTGTTAACCCTGACCTGAATGCAACTTTTATTAAAATTATTTTTACTTAAATTTTTCCTTAATTCAACTAATTTATCGACCTTTAATTGTTGCTTTAATTCACAGATTTATTTAAATTCAAAGCTGTTTTTCGTAATATGAAACTATTTCGTCTAAACAGATAAAATGTTGTTTAAATTAACATATTAACGAAACGTCTGCCTTCAATTCTTCCCTAATTTTTAATTAAGTTTAGTTCTTTCACTTATTACTTACGTCTTTGAAGTTCCAGAAGATAGAAGTGAGCGCGTCTGGCCAAGAACGTCTGGTTCCTTCCTCCACTAGAGACAACGGAAGATTTCTGGATTGAATTTGCCGCCAGGTGGATTTCCGCTAGGGGGTTCATTTATTATTTTTCTTTTACTAACGGCGCTCTACATTCGGATTATCTTTGAATACATACAATCTATTATTAGTATTTTAGTTTTCGCTTTTTTTTTTTTCTTTCCTAATTTTTACAATCATTTAATATTAAAAAAAAAATACTTTCTTAATTTTTTTTTTTAATCTGTTGAGAAATCTAACTTAAGAAATAAATGAAATTTATCATGCGAAGATTATTTTTATCAATTAAAATTGTAGAAATGAATTAAAGAAAGAATAAAAATAATAAAATATGAAAATAAATAATAATAAAATACAAAAAGTAAATTATACAAAAATAACGTAAAATGCAGCCACATAATAAAAACATTATAAAAAATGCATAGTTGGATATGTGGAGACATCTTCTACGAGACAACAGACGAAATAATAAATAGAACATTAATAATTAAATAATAATATTTAGTAATATATTAATAATTAAACATTAATAGAACAATTAATCTTCCTTTAATGAAAATAGTGTAATTCTTTTTAAAATAATTGCTAATTCAACTAGAAATATATGTATTCTTTCAATATATTGCCAATATAATTTTACAAGACTTATATGTATAGGCCTACATGATATTTTGACAACCCAGTCGTGTTAAGGGAGATCCCGATATTATTCTAATAATAATAATTATTAAATTTGCCTTGTTATTAATTGTATATATCATTCATATTTATATTAATAAATATAAGGGGATGAGAAACGAAAAGATTGCAGAAGGATCCAGATTTAGTTTTAATTTTGGTTTTAAATTTTTAAGTAACATTCAAATTGAATTGTAGATCTGTGCTTGATCCTACAGTACAGTTAATAAATAAATAAATAAAAAAAAAAAAAAAAAGTACTCCGTCGAGGCGGATTTGAACCACCGACCTATGGATACCAGTTGTTGACCACTACAGTCCACCGCTCTACCAACTGAGCTATCGACGGGGTTAGTTTCATTACTTGAATCTTACTAATTTGTTTTCTACTTCTAAGTAGGTCAAATCACCTAAGGGAACAAAATCTAAAATACCACTTCCGCATTCAACTGTTAATCTGTCAACTTTAAATTTATTTAAAGTTTGTATCTCATTTTAATTAAAAAATATAATACTAAGAAACAATGTTGTAGTGATACGATTTTTTTTTATTATTATTTTCTTATATATAATTTCCTTTTTTCTTTCTATTTTTAAATTGGGATCTTGAAGGCAAACCAGTTCTTGTTTTCATTTATTTATTTATTTTTTTTATGATATTTATCCTTTTCGTTATCATCATTTGTTCAGTCCTTCGTGTCATTTCCTTCGTAAATTCTTAAAATATTTACCGATTACAAGAAAAACAATTAATAATCTAAATTATTCTTCGATTATTCTTTTTTTTTTTTTTTTTAATTTTGTGAAAACGACTCACATTAAACAGAGTTTTTTTTTTTCAATTTACTTCATTAAAAAAATTCAATTTTTACTTTTATATAACAAAATGTAATTAATTCACTGAAATAATTTACAAAATAAATTAAGTATTTAAATAAAAATGCAATTAATCTTCTTACAGCCTTCATAAAAACTTTAATTAGAAAATAATTAAAAAATAATCTCATTAAAAACCAACTTCATGAAAGTAATTGTAAAAGCTGCGGACTTAAATACATTCCATTACTATCTGATCTGCTTTTAAATGATTTTAAAATAAAATAAATGCTTTGAAACAACTATTAACTTACTTCCGGAAAAATCTAATTCACTGTTTTTTATTACAAAATTTGTTTATTACTATAAAACTTCTACAGCAATATTTCCCAGAGAAAGGTTATTATCTGCAAAATATCGCTAGTAGAATTATTAAGTTTTTTTATAGTAATAAACAACTATTAAGTTAAACTGTTTTGAAAAGAATTGGGACCCCAAAGGTATGTGGGACCCAAAGAGAATCCAATCCTCATGTTCTTCTGCAAAGGATTTTGAAATTAAGAAAGTTTCGAACGTGGTAAAAAAACTCTTCCTTATCACTAGCTAGAGGGCCTATGAGCTTTCTAGAACACGCTTTTTTTTTTTTTTTTTTTGGGGGGGGGGGTTGACCAGTCTGTATCAAAATCAACACAGAAGTAATTAATAACAATTGTAATTTCACTTTGTTTTACTTCATTTAAGATTAAATTTCAGTTTTCTAAATGATATCTGAACAAATCTCCAATTTTCCATTGAAGCTGTTGGAATTCAGGGCAGAATAAAAGAGACCCTTAAGAGAATTCCTACTTCTTAGATGAAACAGAATAGTTATCAGGCGTTTGTGTTTGCTCCCCTTTTTAGGGAATGGAATTATCCGACCTGCATCCCTGTTGAGAATTGATCAGTCCAGAGTGCAAACGAGGCGTGATACGGCCTTAAATAGGGATGCAGAAGAAAGCTGAAGCAGATAATTCGGTGGCCGAGAGCCACATTGGAGTATCCAGTCAGGAGGAGAAGAAGTGAAGCATACCTGAAGTGACAGGAATCCAGAAGAGTGCGTACTATCTAGGCTGACTACGGAGAAGA
>JAFIDM010005346.1:16571701-16610662 GCA_023159025.1 Thereuonema tuberculata
AGAAAATTGAAATTTAAACAACACCTACAGAACCTTAAGAGCAGGTATTTTGCGGTTGAACTGCTTCAACCTGCTTTCTCAAACTGCATGGAGTGGTGATCGCTTGGCCTTATTGCGTATTTACAGGGCCCTTATTCCATCACGATTAAATTATGGCTCCATTGTATATGGTCTACATGATCATACGATGTCGTTTACTTGATCTGTCCATCATCAGGCCTTTCGTTTATGTCTCGGTGCTTCCACACATTCCACTATTCAAAGCTTGTTTGCAGAGGCAGTTGAACCATCATTAAGTTTTCATCGGAAAACACTCTTATTATGCACGCATTTCGTCTATTCGAATAATCCTGCTAATCTAAGTCTATGTTCTCCGCGTCAAGGATGGCTTTTTATCAATCGTCCTACCATTTTTCTGTGTAATTTACTGTGTACTAGCATTACAAATTAATTGTTCCTTTTTCCTTTCATTGGTACCACCTTTGGAATATGAGATGAAGAATTTGAACTCACAGATCTCAATCATTCCAGCCCTACCTAACTCACATCTGCACATTGGAAATATAAAAAACCGAAATGTAATTTCTCACTTTGTAAATACGCAAAAGCTATAACTCCCTCTTCTGTCTTTCAATCTCTACACCACGAACATTCGTCACACCAGTTACATTTTATGATTTTTGTACTGATGGAGCTAAAAGGGAGTCTTATGTTGGAGCTGCCTTTAAACTAAGAACTTAAGTAATGCTGTTATTAGAATTTTTCTTGTGAGGTTTCGATTTTTTACTGCTGAATTGTATGCCATTTTTTAGCTTTGAATTATGCTTTGAAAAAGAAATTACCGAAAATTCTAATCTACGGTATAGTGTTCGGAGAGTACTTTGCGGGCACTGTGTAGTCACACTCAGAAAGTTCACCCTGTTCTTTTATCCATTTTAGATATGTTACAATAGTTTGAACGTACCACTATCACTTTCTGCTGAATCACGTCAGATAATGAACTCGCCGATTCCCTTCCAAGTCAGTTGCTAATCTGTCACTGCAACAGATCTCCATTCCTCATTCCTACATTTAAAATATTATTCGTTCTCGTTTGAGGGACAATAAACTTCATCTCATTAGTCCAATTTTATCCTCTCCTAAAAATAGAATGTGTAAAACTCGACGGGAGGATGTTCTTCTGAAGCGTCTCCGAATCGGACAAACAAGACTTTTACACCAGTATTTACTATTTGGATATCAGCCTTCCATGTGTACTATGTGCGATATTTTAATCGAATGTCTTGCTTTTAATCAATATCGTCATCACCGTTTTTATCCTTATTTTTTAAATTTAACGTTCCATTCCTATTTTTTTAATAATCTTTTATCAATATCATCGGTTTTAAGATTTATTCATTTGGTTAGCTTTACCACCCTTTTGTAAACTTCAGATTTTTATTGGAATTTTTCTATATGCATATATACAATTTTTTGCTTTTAAAGTTACTATTCTTGTTCTTTTTGGACTTTTATATCTTTATTGTTCAGTAGAAGGATTTTCTTGTTTTATCTGATTTATTTTTTATCTATTTATTCATTTACTTTCTTGGTGCAGCGAAGCCAACGATGCTTTCGCACCATTAAAAAAAAAATCAACCAACAGATCAATAAATTAATGCAATTAAGAAGAGACATATTATATCAACCAAGTTTCAATCTCAGTATGAGATATGAAATCCCAAATAGCAAATAGGAAGAAAAGTGTTTATTTCAAATTAGAAGTGTAATTTGGAATGTCGTAGCAATAATTTCATCACGACCATGAAATCCAGTAGAAGCAATTGATAAGAGAGGGCTGGACGTTTAGAAAAATTTAGATTAAATATTAGTTTTTACTAAAAGAAATAATATTGAAACAACATTTGTTTATTGTTTTTTTTTGTAAATCACTCACGTTTTTATTTAATTTCAAATTATTAAATAATGAATGTTAAATTATACAAATCTATTGCAGCAAAGTATCAGATATGTTATCGTTAATTTTATCAGTTATTTCGATTTGAAAATAAATTCCATCGTGATATCATACTTTTCGTACAATAGTGATAAATTTTCTTTAACAAAAGTTTAGAACTACGTAATTAATGTCAGGTGAGGTTTCAAATGACTGGAGTAATAATTGCTTTTTTAGTTTTGATTAAAATCATCTTTTGTGAAGTTTCCCTACTCTTATCACAGTTCCTTTAAAGATAGAGAAATATTTCAAATTTTATTCTATAACAACATTCAGTTTTAGAAAATGTAAAAACGCAAAAAGAACTCACAATATGTTTATCTTAAGATAGCTTAATTAATAATAATCGTTCAGCGAATCATTTATTTTGTAAAAGTTAGCATCTCTACCATACACTAAATTTCTAATATTATACGAGCATATATAAAATAATGAACTGACGTACATATCCATGGTAAATATCATTAGCTTTTGTTTTCACAGCTTAATTTTTACAGTATTTTATAAAAGGTTTCAGATACCTCAAACACTGATGTGCAAATTTCAGTTTAAGGAGGTATTCATTTATATCTATAAATGACTATATTTTTATTATGTAAATAGAATCAGGGCTGTTTATAAGTAGTTGAACTTACGGATGGTTCACGAATTTTGAAATTTAACATACATATTGCCTAAATTGACCATTGTTTTGATTAAATTAACTGCTTTATTTCGTAGGGGCCTAACTTGCGTATCGTCTAATATCTCAAGAGTTAAAGCCCTGATAGAAAACACAATTTAAATTTGAATAAATATTAGTTATCTACGAATTGGTCACAAAAGAAAGTTGATATAATTACATTTTTCTATTTCATTTCAAAAACCTCTCTTGCTACATTTTATTAAACAATTATCAGACGATTAAATGAAGTTCAACATTTTCGTATGTCGTAGTTTATTAAACACAAGTCCTTGACTATTTTGTATTTACTTATTTTTAGAGCTCACTACATTAATAAAATGGAAGCTAATGACTTACCTGAGTTATTGTCACCTTGAACGAATAGAACCATTGATATTAAGACAAATATCCATATTGGATTCATGGTGATCTCGGACCAAATATGTCCATCAAAAAATTTTAATAAAAACTGCCAATTTCCGCTCCATTTTGGGACACTATGAGCAGTCGATTACGCTTGCTTCATACCACAATGAATTGCTGAATTACAAAATGGCTGACAATCTTATCTGCTTCATTATCATTATCTCTTATTTATCTAAATATTTGGAATGACTAAAAAGTGTTACCAGGATATATTAGATCAAGTTAATAAATTTGTAAAAAATTACATACGTAAAACGAATAAGATAAAAAGCAGTATCTATTATTTTTGTCTGATTATTCAGGTCAATAAATCTCATGTTAAAATCCTGCTCAACGAAACATTGTCAGAATGAAGGTAAATAACATAGAGAATATATCTGACCATTTATCGTACAAACACCTAGAATATAAACATTGTTTTCAGTTTTTTTTTTTTTTTTCCAAATTACTGAAAATTAAGAAAGAGATCCAATTTGCTTTTAAATGAATGCAATATTTCCAGAATCAGCTGTTGATTTCAGAGTAATGTTTCAAAAAATTGAGAGAAATATTTTGTTTAAAAACTTTCAAATGCCCTGATTAGTATAATTTAAGAATTTTCTGTTGAACGTTTTGAAGAATAACTATGGCTTCGAGCAAGGTTTTGATGTTAGTATTTTTTTTTTTGGGGGGGGGGGGGTGGGTCTGTATATTAGTTAGCCTATAATGTATTTTATCAGAGCAAAATACATGTATCTATGTATAGCTAAGGTCTGTTTCTTTACATTATAATCTCAGTTAATCATTAACCAGTGAGGCGTCATTTAGTCAAATAGGAAGATGATTCGGAAAAGTATCTGAGCATTGAATGTTTTTTTGCTTGTTTTTCAGTCATCTTAATATATAAGAATGAATGTTTCTTTGTCCCGTATGCGTTCCTATACCATTCATCAGATTGCGATGAAACTTTGGTGAGTTGTAGTGCGCACGTCCGCGAAGGTTTCGGAATTAGTAGAGCCATTTTACAATATCTGGTGCGCGAGTTGTTGCAACAAATGAGTGTATTTCCGGTTTCAACATTTGCAGTTTCCGGTGCGACTCGCATTTGCAATGGCCATCAACAAAGCACAGGAACAACACTTGGACAGCTGTACGTAACCTGCTCACGCGTCGGAAAACCTGATTTAAGCCCATTGCACACGGATCCGAAACTCGGTCGGTCGGATCCATGTGCAATGGGCTTAAGGGGGAGCGCGTGAGACCAAAATTATCATATTGAAATGAAAAAAGGTAAGGTGAATGAGGAACACAATTTAAAAATAAGGTGATTCAATCGAAAATTTACATATTCAAAACACCCTCATTCACCTTACCTTTTTTCATTTCAATATGATAATTTTTGTCTCAAACGCTCCCCTTAAGCCCATTGCACATGGATTCGACCGAACCGATTTTCGGATCCATGTGCAATGGGCTTTATTCGTGTATGCACCAGACGGAAAAACAAAAAAATATTGTGCATCCAAAAGCACTTCAATAAATAGAATTAAAGCACAAACACTTTCTTTCTTTGAATGACATTGCAACGCATGCCGGGTACAGCTAGTTCATAATAGATATTTTTATGGGGAAAATATTTATTAAACTCTTTACATGTTTCGTAATATTTTTTTTTTTACACTTTCAAAAGATAATTTGGAAAATTAATAAAGAAAATAATAAAGCAATTAGCTCTTTCAAAAAAGTTAATAAAACCGTTGATTACAATAACATTATTATCATTCTTATTATGGCACAATATCAGAAAAATTGCCTCTAAATTAAGAAAATATAAATTTAAGATCATTTTTAAACCTGTGTATAAAATTTTATCTGTTTTTTCAAGAACTAAATATACAATTGAAAAAAAATCATAGTATGGGTGTAGTGTACGAAATAGTGTGCAATACTTGTAAAAAAATCGCATATTGTTATGACGCAGCAATTGTTATATAAAAGGATTTTTCAGCACAAAAATGCAACCAATAAATCGGCTTTGATAGAACACCTACAAAATTTTCCGAATCATGAAATTACTTGGAATCAAGAGTAAAATTTTAAATAAAGAGAGAAATACTGAAAAACTACAAATAAAAGAAGTTTTATACATTCAAAAATTTAATAATAAATCATTAAAACGAAAACATGAAATTCCTTTGTTAACTAATATGTTTACTGTTAAATGATTGAGTTTTATTTTTATCTGTTGGTTAATTATTGTATTAATGTATTATTATTGTAATTTGTTTTAAAATTTTTGATATGTGATATTGATATCACGTTTTTTGTTCATAGTTAAAATGTTAACTTTTTCTTTATTAATTTTCCAAATTATAATTATCTTTTGAAAATGTGACAAAAATGTTACGAAACATGTAAAACGTTTAATAAACATTTTCCCCATAAAAATATCTATTATGCATAAATTATGTGATGGGATTTTTTCAGCATTTATGCTTCTATTCCTTCTGTTTGAGTAATATTTAGCTTGTAAATTCTATGTAATTTTGTAAGTGTCTGATGGGAGACAAAAAAAAAAAAAAAAAAAAAAGTGAGGAAGAATTATATATATGACCATTTGGATAATAAGGCCTAAAATCAGTACTAACTAAAAACCAAACTCAAACTGCGTATCATCAAAATAACTCATGTTCTATTTTTCCTGTAAAAGACAGTTTTTCCCAGGATTTTAGAAAGCATGTACTTATTAAAAGTTCTTTATAAAGCTGTGAAAAATCAGATCTTTAGGTAAAGAGAATTGTGGACAAACGAAAACCCTTACCACCATGTACTGTTACCGTGCAGATATTAGAAAGTTGGCATTTCAAATTAGTTTCTGGGAAAGCTTTATTTACGTTATGAGATGATTTTGCTTTAGATAATCTGAAAGAATCTCCAAAACGAAAGTAATACTTTTGTAACTGGACATTTTTGAAACTAAAAAATTCCAACTGTCAGCCTTTCCTTGGGTCCGTGTTTAGATTCTCTTTTATTTTATAATAAATCAGAAATTATATTGACATTAAAATTTGGATCTTGATGGCGAAAATCTGATCCGATTTATTTGTAAGATAATCCCTTTTATCCGAAAACGTAAAAAAATTAGCAATTTTTTGAGAAATTTTTTGAGAAATTTTTCTCCTTAAGAAAAAGAAAATGAAATTTACGTTTTTGTTCTACATATTTCCTATTTTCACAGATTACAGATGTGTTGCTGCCAAGAAATCTTCAATTAGTCTCCAGTCAGTGACGGATTGAAGAGGCAAGGACAAAAAGAGGCCCAGAGGTTTGTGATCAGAATCTTAGTTGCTTATTTGAATTAATCTATTAAATGCAAATTAAAACATAAATATTTATATTTATATTACTATAGACAGTGGTTCCCTAAACTAGGAAAGCCACTACGTAAAGAACATTATCATAATGTCGTAGAAAAAAGTGACAATAAGCTATTTTCCATTGTCATTTTAGATGGAGTGGATGATCAAAAAAAAAAAGTTTACACCGAATAATAGACAAATATTTTTTTTTCCCTTTGCAAACTTGATTTGCTCTATAAGCCTTTTTAATTAAAAGAAAAAAAAAATACTAAACCTTTCTATTTATCTAATCAGACACAGCTGATTAGTTCTCTTATTAGAATCAGTTGCAGAAGAGGTTATCTATCTTATTTCCATGTCTCTATCATAATGTTCGTATAGCTAAAGTAATATGTTTTATTCATTTTACAAAGTATGCATATTATTTACATTAAAATATGTAATCCCTATAATATATTTTACCAGATTAATTACAAAAATATTTTTTTTTCTTTGCTTCAGTGATTTTTCACAAGCGTTTTACTGCAGTGAGTTCAGTAGAAACTTCATCTTACACAGTTCAACGTTTTAAAACTTCAGCAAAATAAAACTGAGCGTCTCTTTCGAATTCAGTCCTTTTCCTCCACTTGTATCTTTGGTTTTAAGTGAATTGCCAGAGGAAGAAAAGCCAGTAGATCCAGAACAAAGAAGGTAAACACACCACAGCAGCAGCACCAGTTGTGTAGGGAGCATTTGTAATACCTACAAGAAAATCAGACTAAATAAATAAACAATGTTCAAATAATGTTAATTTTTAATGGGATTTAAAATTAAAAATTTCTTGATCATTCGTAATATAATTTCTGCTTTTACACATGACTCGAACGAAAAATTTCAATTGTTTAATTAAACAGGTCAAAATGAAAAGCATTTTTCTCCAAATATTGCGTTTAAGTTCGAAAACTACAGAATCGATTTGATTATAGAAGAAGAAGTTTTCATTTTAAAACTAAATACTCATATATATGAAAGCAGTTCAATTAATAAAAAATATTTTCTTTTAAATACTTACTTAGAACACGGAGTTCTACAATGCCATCCGATTCTATTTGCTTGTTGTTGAAATTATTATAAGCGTTGCATTTATATTTCCCTGAGTTAGACATAGTGACTGAACTATATGTCAGATTAAAGTCTTTGTGAACGGGAAGCCACAAGTCCTTTTCTTGCTTCAACCAAATGTAGCTTGGAAAAGGATAACCATTGCCTTTGCACACAAGACTAGTGCTGCCGCCTTCCGTTACTTCAACGTACTTCTTTGATGCGATAACTACTTCTGTGGTCGGATCTGGATAAACCAAAAATAATATCATACTATAAAAATATCCACAGAAGTACAATTGTATTTTTGTTAAACATACAGGTTATAATTTTAATGATAAAATAATGATTAAATATTATTTAAATTTAAGACTATCAAGTCAGTGAAGGTAAATTCAATAGAAATACTACAAGATTAATTTAATGATTCGGTAAGTTTCAAAAAACAAATAATTAAATCGAATGCCTTAATTTTAATCTTATGTTTCTACCTTTGAATCCCATCTTGAATCAATGAAGTAATATTATACTTCTTAGGCCACCAATAATGTGAAAAATTCTTTGATGTCTGCGAGTGAATAAGAGTGAATTCTACAAACTTTAAAATTATTATTCGATGAGTTAACGTCATCAATGTTAAAATAAATCACGAAATTTCTTTTTCTTATTCACAAGCATTCAATAACGAAGGCATTTCTATTCAATTATTAATAATTAATTCCTTCATAATTGAATGTTTGATTCTTTATTACTTTATCCAGTAAAAACCATTCCTCAGGTTGTTGATGAATTATCTTGATTGAAATAAGAAAGCAATAAATAGTAATAATAGGTTTTATTCTTAAGAGTAACACTCAACAATACAATAAAAGAACAAAAGACTGAATTGATTGCTAAGAATTTGATATCTGTTTACAGTGTGGCTATGATGGAACAATGCACTGCAAGAAATCACATACAAACAAAACAGTAAAAATACCTACAAAAACTAGCCGTCTTCCTGTAACTACATGTCATGAAGCGTTCTGCCACTAAAACTTCATTTCGAAATTATTATCTAAGTCTGTGCATCATATAGGCCTACACATATGAATCTTCAACCTCTTTCGGAAAGCATTTTTTATTTTAATCTATACAACCCTTTAAAACAGAAGAAATGCAATATTTTTCTTTTATTCAATAAATTCTTTACGTTATGCCCATAATATCGCAACTAAAATGAAGTTAATTTTCCTCTGAAGTTCTTAAAAACTGATTTCCTACAAAAATGGAAAACAAGATCAAGAAAAATGACTTTTATTGTAACGATAAAAATAATCTCTTCATAATGTGAAATATTTATTGAATCTAAATCAATAGCAATGCCAGTTATTTGTACAGTGTCCTTTTCCCCTTCTACAGTCAATATGGCTTTCGTGTTAAGTCTTCAGTGCTGTGTAGACCTCCTTGATTTTAATTTCATTTTATTATTCTCATAAATAGAACTAAGTAAATCAAGAAGAATTTTGCCTTCACTAACATTTTCTAACTGGTACGAAATCACGAAGTAATTCAGGTCTGTAGTGTTCTTTCAAAAGCTAACTTTTATGTAAATTCATGAATGTATCCTCTTGTATTGATATTCATTCATTATCATTTTCTCTTGAAAATACTATTCTCGTGGGTTTAATGCCAACGAACAAAAAAAAAACAGTTGCAGCTAAGATAGGGGGAAAAAAGGTAATCTTGAATGCTTGAAATTTAATGAAAAACTTTAGTATTTGTTACATTTTTGAGCATGAATTCAAAAAAATGTTTGCTACTGGAAGTATTTTTCTGCTTTATAATTCTTTTTTCTCCAGGAGTATTCGTAGAGGTTTCGCTGCAGGTGAAAACTGTACGTTTTTAATTTACAGTAGAACCCCTCTATTCCGTCACCTTTGGGACTGGGGGTCGGAACGCAAAAGAGGTCAGATTATCAGAAAATACAGAAAAATACGGATTTACAGTAAAATATACGGATTTAATGCGTTGTCAAGCAGTTCAAGTTTAGGCTTATTCAATGCTTTGCGATTCTTAAGAGCGTTTTCACCATCTACCGTCACTGTATGTGCAAGTAAACAACATAATGGCGCGACGGGTGATGAGTCACCTACGAGTCAGGGACAAGTTCGGCCGGCTCGAGCACTTTCGGATCAACCGGAGTGGCGGACCATTTGATTATAAATTTTCCGACCTTTCCTTAATATCTGTACTTAGAATATTTACCAGCAAATTTTAAACGGACGCTGCTTATGAAAGCCTTTTGGAAAACCATCTAATTTAACAGATAATTCAAGTATAACAGATTCTATTTCAAAGAAGAAGAACGTGGCTTATTTTTTTGTAATTCTTCAAATTATATGGGAAGAGATCTTGAATTTTGTAGGATGTTTCAAAAAATTTAAGTGCAGAAACGTTTTCTTCAATAACAATTTCTAAAAAACTAAAGCTATACCTAATAGAGAACAGTTTGAGCATATTGTACTAGATCATCACAAACCAAACCTAATTTCAGCTCTAATAATGAAATTCCCGTTGATGATGGCTCAGACTGTGTGAAAGCATAATTTTTGTTCACTAATGAAAAAATCTTTTATCTTTTATTTAATTATTTATTTGTGGAAATTTTGTTTTAGAGTCTGACATTCAATGTGTTAGCATGAATTATTTTTTTTAACCAATTTTCTTTTTTGTTTTGAATCTAATATTTTGTTTGAATTAACAAAAAATAAAGTTTCAAAAGTAAATAAATATTTTATATATTTCTAGTCCTTTCTTCTATTTACACATTTTAAATTTTGGCTCCAAATTGCTTCCATAAATTTTCTCATCAAAAAATTTTCTCATCCTCACAAAATCTTAACTGAAGAGGACATATTTTTGAGTAACATTGTTCTACAATCTCTGATTTTTCTTCTTCTTTTTTTAGGTATCCTTTGTGTTATACAACCGTTCTAGAAACATGTAGACGTTTCCCCTATTCACAACTAAGCCAAACTTCAAATTTTATATGTGGAAAAATATAAAGTATACAAATAGAACTAAAGGACTAGAAATGGATCAAATATTTGTTTATTTAGCAAAAAAGCATAAAACTCATCAGTTAATCAAAAAAGTTAGTTTTAAAAACAAAAAGATGATTATTAAAAAATCCTGTTAAATTGTCAGACTGAAATAATAAGAAAAATATTGGAAAACGTTTGTGCCATACAACATGACTTTTTAATATTGTTTAACAACAGCAGATATGTGAAAATATTTGTTTAAACATTAAAAATGTATTTTTATATAATAAAAACTTAATATCAGATTAAAGAATGGTAACCATTATTACATTTAATAATATTGTAAAACGTAAGTCGGTTTTTTTATTACTAATTGTTTATTCTTTGTTGTAGCTTATTCTTTAATCTAAAGATAGTTTGTATTTTATTTTTCTGATAATCTTGAAAAATAAGTAACGGATTACTTGGAAAATTTGCATTTGCAATGTTTTTTTCTTTAGTAAATATATTTTACATTATCTTAAACATTTTAATATTATCTGCAGAACTTGTAGATGAACATATCTTAAGCAAAACAATGATTTCACTTCGAAGACTGAAGAGTCAAATTATAACCAAAGGAAAACAATTGTCGTATAGTCAAACAAAAAACTGACATGTAAAGCTGACAATCAGGGACCCCACAAGGAGGCGGTCAGTTGGTCCCTCAAAGGGGCCCAGGCTGAGGTCTTATCTGACAAAAACAATTGTATGAATTAGCCTATCACTTTTTTACTTTTATAATTTTTATTACTAAGTCTACATTCTATGTAAACTACTTTTCTGCGTTTGCATAGCGCTATTCGGCATTACAATGTTTGATCACCAATCGACAATGTCTACTACACACGTGTTCAACAATGGATGGCATGTTTACAGTGGAAGAACGTCTTATTCACGACTTCCTTAAGGGTCACATTACATTTGAGATTTAATTTTAACTGAACCTAAGCACTTGTTTCTTTTATAAACCATTTTATAAAGGAAAAAGGAGCTCTAAGAGGGGGTCCTTTCTGCAAGAGCCTATTACTGCATTTGACAACTGGTCCCTGAATTTCATGTGAGGGGGGGGGGGGCGATGTCTGATTACAACTGTTATGGAACTAATCCAATTAATTAATAAATTAAATCCTTAATCATAATTTCTTCATATGAACTCATTTCCTCATATTATGGGATATTAAAGTTGATATGATGAAATGAGTTCATATGAAAATTACAATCCTATTGAGTAAACCATTGAAAATGCCAAAATCTCATTCCTACAAATGAAAATGAGCGCCAGGATTTAATAAAACTACAAGATTTCAAACATTCTCCTCCTGTCATTAAGGCAGTCATACAGAACTGATTGTCAACGAAATGGAAAACTAGGCACAGCTTCTCCAGGTAATTCTTCCCATGGCATGATCTTTCTCTTTTTTTTTTTTTTATTTTTCATTGACATCGTATTTAAATATTAGCTCAAAGTAAATATTCCGAATTATTTAATTTTCTAGCTTTTTAGGTAATTACTACCAAACATATAATCATTTTGAAATAGGACATTAAATGTCTGGCAGTACAATGTAGTTGAGTGAATTGTGAAAGTGTGATATTATAACTAATGTAGAGACGAAACAATAACCAACTTACGTTCAGCCCAAACCACTTCGGCTTCCTCGGATGAAATACTTTCGGAATTCAAACTGTTCTGTGCACTGCATTTGTAGCTGCCAATCTTTGTTACTTCTAGAACTCGTGTATTTGCAGGAAGATCGATTTTTTCCCATGTTTCATTTTTTCTTTGCCGTAGATGCCATTCGCTTGTGGGTTCTGGAAAACCATCTGCCGAGCAGCTCAACTTGGCGCTTGAGTTCAAGTGAATGCTGTAGTTATAGCCCGTGGTTATTTCCACCTTTGATGTTGGATCTAAATCAAGAGAAATTCAATAATGAATATACTTTTTCAAAATATACATATTCACACCAGAAATGTGCAACTTACAGCATAAAGAAACAAATTTATCCCAGACAAATCTTCAGTTTTTTAATTTGTAAAAATGTGCAAAATATATTGTGTTAAGTTTAAAAAATATCTGCAGGAATGCTTATATTCACTTTATTTTAATATGTCTTTTTTTTAATTCGTTTAGTCAAAAAATTGAATAAATGACCTCTTAAGTTAATCACAAATTGTTTTGACCCTTTTTTTACATCTCATTTTTTTTTCTATTTTTTTTTTAATGTAACCAGTCCTATTAGGTGTGATGAACATCATATATATCACTCATGCGTTATAGGTGCTGGAATAATTGATATGTGGCTATTTAGTTAATATATTTATCAAAGTGAAGAAAAGATTAAATTTTAATGAAATAAATTGTAGATTTATAATTTAAAAATTTTTGCTTATTTATTTTTTTAAATTATATCAAATATAAGTTGCTTTTTAATTTTATTTATACTATTACCATTTTAGTTATTTCAATTTAATTGACTAAATAATATAAAATTCACGTAATTTTCATTTCTTAAACCAAAATTATTTTTTGGTTTGGGTATATTAAAAATTCTTAACCAGTTATATCTAGTTAAAATTCCAGTATTACTATCTTGTTTTTTTATTTCTATATTAAAAAATACTTTTTAGAATCACTTTATATATCAATATACATATATATATATATTTCTTCAATTGTCAAAATTTTGTGAGTATTTCTTATTTTTAATTTTTCTTCAGAAGATTTATTTTGAAAATTAATATACTTAATTTTTAAAATATTATTAATTTGATATTTGTTAAAAAAATCCAGCTATTTAATCCGTAGTCCAAAATGGGATCATCCAAAGATTTAAAAATCAACAGTTTGTAATTAAACGGAAAACTATGTTTTATATGATAAAATATATGTTAAAGAGTGTAGTTTATTTATAATATAGGAAAATTGAGTTCCCCAATTATAATTATTATCAATGTAAATACCTAAATATTTCTGCCTTTCTATATACTCTAAAATCCTACACTTACAATTAGTTTTGTTTTCAATTTGTCTATTAAAACTGGGACATTGAAAATCATGTAACACAAAACGTATATTTTTGATAACACTTTTGTTTTCATTTTTTATAAGCATAATGTTTGTTTTATTTTGGTTGATTATCATTTTGTTGGTATAAGCCCAAGTAGAAATGTTATTCAGATCTTCTTGAAGATGATAGTAGGCAGTCATTTGATTAGCATTACAAGTTACAATTAAAACGTGATCTGCATGAAAACAGAAGAATACTTAATATTGTCAGTAACTGAATTAATATGTAAAGTAAACAACAGTGGCCCCAGATATGAGCCTTGAGGAACACCACTTTTAATATTATATAATTTACTAATATTTTTATTAATTTTGATTCTAAATTTCCTATTAGTTAAATAAGTTCTTAAAAGTTTACACGTTTGTTCTTTTATACTACAACATTTTAGTTTATTTAAAAGTATGCTGTGGGTGACTTTATCGAAAGCCTTCGAAAAATCAATAAAAGCTACATAAATAAAATTCCCATCATTAATGGTCTTAGTAATGTTGCTATTAAGATCTTTTAATAATTTAGTATTGCTATTATTTTTTTGATAAGCATATTGATTTGTATTTAAGAAGTTCATATTGATAACAAAATTATAAATAGAATTTGTTAAGTAACTTTCTATTATTTTTAAAATATTAGAAAGCAACGAAATAGGCCTATAATTTTCAACGTTATCTTATGCTCCACCCTTATAAATGGGAATAATATAGGCTATTTTCCGTAAATTTGGATATATATAGATGTTTGAAAAATATTATTAAACATCTGTATGTTCAGTAATTAGAAATTGCCTTTCAAAACGAGATGGAAACCTTGACTCGAAATAATGTTAAAATTGAAAACAAAAGTCCTGTATTTCCTGTGTATTGTATTTTCAACATAAAATTAATAATCTAATTGATCGCTATTTTTCATGAAATCAAGCAAATTTCGAATTATTCATTCCAATTACTGAAGAAAATACGATGACTAGATCAGCGATTTCAAAATTCAAATAACTTAAAAAAATATATACTGTATATATTACAATATTATTAGTTATATCTTAAAATACAGCCTACTTTCATTTCTAGGTTGTTGTTTTTTTAAAGACATTATAACTTTTCTAAAGAGTTCTTGTTTTCAAATGAACTCGTGTTTGGACTTCGTATGAAATATCTCATTAATGAGAGCAAGTTCGTTTATGGGTGCTTTAAACGTTCTCAAAAAGCTTGCCTACAATGCGCTAGAAAACTTCCCATTTGCAGCTGGGCAAAAACGACATCGCTTCACACAAGGCAGTGGCAAGTCTCGTTTTGCTCTCGTTGACATCGCAATGAAAACTGTCCTTTGCTGCGAAGCGACAAAGAAGTTGATTTTGAAGCTTTAGATTTGTTTGTACTTCTCAATTCATCCCACATTAGAAATAAAGAAAAAGGAAAAAAAAAGATCTTACAAGAAGAGGTGGTGCTGGATAGATGAAGAAGTGAATGGAAACCAAGAATAAAGGAAATCCAGATTTCAGCATGAAGTTAGCACTGTTGTAATTTCTCAAATAATTTATTCTCGCCATTAAGCCCACCGGTGTCAAGTTGCTTCTAAAACCTGCTACAAATTAGAGCAAGTGGCAACTTTCTCGAGTAAATATGAATTTTTCGATCAACTTGCAAGGCTTTGGGGAACTTTCGAGAACGTGTAAAACTGCCATTAAAGAATCTATCCAATCACAAATGCATTTTCCTTCTGATTTTCCAGAAATTGCGATGATTTATTCCGTTAATGTAAATCCATACAATTTGTCAGGCTGACATTAGACGAGGAAACTGTTTATAATTTAGAACGAGAATTTTCTTCGTATTTCATTCGTGAATTGAGATACATTTTCTTTGATGGATCTTCTGTTACCTTTAAATGAATAGCAACAACCCAGTTTTTAGTAACCACGAAGCGAATATATTGTAGAATTAGGAATTGTTTTTCAATTATATGCTTTCAGTGAAGTATTTTTTGATATATTAGAAATACCAAAATATTTTGTGAGTAATTTCTGCGATCAAAGCCATCAGGTTGAGAATTGTTCATTTATGTGATGATGACTTAAGTATATAAACAGTACGTACTCTATAAATATATATTTAACAAGACCTACATATACATAAGGCGTTAATTCCATCGTTATTAATCTGATGGAATTGTGATAATCCAAAACTACGTATTATTTTTGATAACAGTAATTTATCAGTGGGACCGATAGCCAAGTGGGTAAGGGCGCTCGGCTGCGGGTTGGAGGTAACGGGTTCGATTCCCGGCGGGAATTTTTCCACGCTCCTTTCTCCTGCAAACGGGTCCTAGGATCTACCCAGCCCTCTACAGAATGGGTACCGGGATTCTTTCCCGGGGGTTAAAGACGGGCGGGCGTCGGTCTGACCCCCCCGACCTCAATTTCGTCCCGTTAGTCAAGTACGCATTACCTCCTATGGCCTCATTACCTCCTATGGGTCTGCATAAGGCCTAACCGTGGGCATCTTTACCTTTAACAGTGATTTATTAAATGTACTTTCTTATGTATAATATTGACAGTAGTTTAAAATAATTACAAAAGGTTTCCCTAGAGTTAAAATGCAGCAACTGACTGGTTGACTTTGATCTGATTTTTTTTTTCTTTACTTTACTGTTAATAGAATAAATTAAAGTACTTACGGGTTACAACCAAATGAACAGGTATTTCTATCGGCAATATGACTGGATGTGTTATTCGACATCTTAATGTCTTTCCATGATGTTCGCCTGTAAACACGAAATCCGGTCGACTCACTGTTTTGAACGTCTTAGGTTCCTCATTTTCAGGCGAAACTTCCAGTATCCCTGGCATGAGATCATATTCCAAGACCCACGTAATATCGGCTTCTGGATTGGAATGTCGAACGACGCAGTTCAGGGTGGAATAAGCTTCTTCTCCTGCTAGAACTTCCCATTGAGAAGTGTTTGCACTGCGAATTCCAAATTTCTTATCAACGATGCCAACATTCGCTGGTGGCACTGGAAAAAGAAAGAAAAATAAAATGTTAATGCAACTAAATAAATTAGGGAAACTAAATGATGATGCAATTCTGTTGATCGAAACATATGGGATACAAGGGTTTTTATCCCCTCTCCTTTTCTCCTCCTCTTCAATAGAAAATTATACAACGAAAACATTCTATTGAAAAAACAATCCGCATTTAGATATAAACAGAGCTAACAGCTGAGCTAAACATGCAACAGAATTTCTGAGGATCTCCATATTGATTCTCCCTCAATTGGAACTTCATGATTCTTGACATACAAATAAATTACCTGAATACAAGAACAACCAGAGCCATCTTATCTTACGAAATCAAAATACAGAATGATTCCGTTAGCATAGAAATTTTCCAATACCCTATGGTAAGGGTACATTAAACGTCACAAAAAAAAAGTTACTCATTTATGTTGATGATTTCTGGTCCGTAGTTTCTTATCTACTAGTTGACCCGTGCGAATAATTCGCAACAAAAAACCACTTTTGAGAAATAATAAACAAATCCAACAGCTGTCGTGCACGTTAGTTAAACCCATTGTCAATAGATGGCGCCTTCTCCATTTTTATAAAAAGGTTTTTAAAATAAAGTTTTTTAACGAAAACAATAATTTAAACTGTTTGTTTATTTTTCATCATTAGCGGTGAATGTAATCTTCAAAATATCTCAATCATTGATTTTGATGAAGTATTAAGTAAGATTAAAAAAAAAAAAAGAAACACCTTTGAGAAATAATATATGAGAAGTTGACAATATGTTATGTTTTTTATTGTAATAAGTCGTTTATTTTTATTAAAACATAAATCTTTGTTTGTTTCTTTTTTCTGTTCTTATTAAATAAACGATGAAATATCTTTTTAAAGTGCATTTTTATTACAAAAAGGATGTATTAGAAGTTACGACGCTACAGCATTATTTGAAATTTTCTTTCGCTTTCGAAAAATAAGTCGCTTCTGTTAAAGCGTGTCTACATTTTTATAAAAAGGTTTTTAAAATAAAGTTTTTTAACGAAAACATTAATTTTAAACAATTTGTTTCTTTTTCGTCAATAGCGGGGAACGTAATCTTCAAAATTATGTCAATCAGCGCACCGACCAAAAAAAAAAAAAAAACACACACACCTTTGAGAAATAATAAGCAACTCCAAAAGCTGTTAAACATAGTATGCCTTCTACAACTAAAGGTTTTTAAAAAAGGTTTTTAAACTAACATTTTTTAACGAAAACATTAACTTTAAACAATTTGTTTATTTTTCGTCATTAGCGGTGGACATAATCTTCAAAATTATGTCAATCATTGATTTGATGAAGTATTAAGGGAAATAAAAAAAAAAAAAACCTTTGATAAATAATATATGAGAACTTGACAAATTTTTAAGTTTCTTATTGTAATAATTCCTTTAATTTTATTAAAATATAAATCTTTGTTTGTTTTTTTATCTGTTCTTATTAAATAAACGATGAAATATCATTTTAAAGAGCATTTTTATTTTAAAAAAGAATATATTTGAAGGTTACGACGCTAAAGTAAAATTTAAAATGTGGTTTCGTTTTCGAAAAGAAGTCGCTTCTGTTAAAGCGTGTCTACATTTTTATAAAAAGCTTTTTAAAATAAAGTTTTTTTAAAAAAACGTTAATTTTAAACAATTTGTTTATTTTTCGTCATTAGCGGGGAACGTAATCTTCAAAATGATGTCTCAATCATTGAATTTGATGAGGTATTAACGGAAATACGGCGTTCCGACAGAAAAACAGCTTTGAGAAATAATATATAAGGATTACTACAGTTAAAAAATTATGACCTTTGTAGATCAAAGTTTTTGAGTCGTCTTTATTAATACGGGATGGTTATTGGCCTCTAGTTGCTTATACAGGGTGATTCAATATTCCCTGTACAAACTTATAAAGATAGGTCAAGAATACAAAAACAAACCATAATAGAATGTACGTACGCGAACGCCATCCGATTGTGCTAAAGGGCGCTGTTTGGCAGCACTTTAGTTAAGCAGTGTGAGCCATCGTCATTTAAGACGTTGACTTTGTACGAATATCGCTTCACTAATGCTGGAAGGGCAGACATGCACTTAGCCTATGGGGCAGCGAACGGAAGCGGGCGAGCCGCTGTACGATTATATCGTGAACTGTTCCCCAACAGACGTGTGTCCAATTATCAAGCGTTTGTGAGTTTGCACCAGAGATTGTGTGAAACTGGATCATTCGACGTAAACAGGCATGATTGTGGTCGGCAATGATCGACACGCATACCTGCCAAGAGGTCTTACAACGAATTGAATGCAATCCACATATATAGTATTCGGAACCTTAGTGTACTTTCTAGCACATTCGGGTGGTGTTTGCGGACGTACGGTTTGACTTCCACTATGAAGACGGTTTATTTTTGTATTCCGACCTACCTTTAAAGTTCGTACAGGGAATTTTGAATCACCATGTATTTTGAATATATAAGGGGCATTCAAAAAGAAACGAGCCGGAGGCCTAGGAACAGAAACCAGTGCTGGTATGTTAGAAGTATTGGCCCTGTCTGTTGAGGCACTTGTCCCACTGTGACACAAGGTGGTGAATGGCTGTCTCGTAAAATTCCCGGGCCTGCGTTGTGAACCAGTTCCGCACGAACTGCATGACGTCGTCGTCCGAGGTGAATCGTTTGCCCCTCAGAGTCTTTTTTAGGGGAACAAAAATGGCGTAATCGCAGGGAGAGAGGTCTGGACTGTATGGAGGGTGATCGAGAACCTCCCACTTGAATTTCTGCTAGAGTGCCGTGATTGTGTTGGCCGTATGGGGCCTTGCATTGTCGTCGAGCAGAAGGCCCCATACGACCAACACTCTTGCAGAAATTCAAGTGGGAGATTCTCGATCACCCTCCATACAGTCCAGACCTCTCTCCCTGCGATTACGCCATTTCTGGTCCCCTAAAAAAGGCTCTAAGGGGCAAACGATTCACCTCGGACGATGACGTCATGCAGTACGTGCGGAACTGGTTCACAACGCAACCCCGGGAATTTTACGAGAAAGCCATTCACCGCCTTGTGTCGCAGTGGGACAATGCCTCAACAACCAGGGCCAATACTTCTGACGTACCGTACTGGTTTCTGTTCCTAGGCCTCCGGCTCGTTTCTTTTTGAATGCCCCTTATATATCTGAATCAATAATGATCTTTCTTGTAAAAGCAAACATCTCCTTCCGAATTTTCAGTTTAGTTAAATGCATACTTTTTTAATTCCGACTGTTTTTATAACTATGTACTTTAGCCGGGTTTTTTTTTTTTTTTTTTTGCCTCCCGTTTCTTATTGGAATATGTATCAAATACAATAGTAATTTTTCTTTTTACTACATACAACTAAAATTTGAGTTTTTCTAGAATATATTATTTAGTTATCTTGATCACAGACGGGCGGACGGACATACGTGTTTGAACTTAATATTGCATTTTACAGTAATTTTGTTTTTTTTTATTCTAACCCCTTATTTCTACAGGATGTATTTTCAAACGTTACACCAAAGCTACCAACGCCCTTCAATAATTAGCTATCACTTAAATATTTAAGATTTAAGAGTAATGCTGTTTAAAAAATAATCCCATTTTGTATATAAAATGGGATTATTTTTTAAACAGCATTACTCTTGTACATCTGTAAAGTTAATCCATCCAATATAAATATCGAAAAATCTATCTTTGATTCCATTAAGAATTTTTCTAAATTTCTTTTAAAAAACTACAAATATTTGTTACTTAAAAAAGAAAGTTTGAGTGGGCTTGAAGTATTAGGCACAACTATCCTACACAACTATTCTACACGTTAGACAAAATGTATAAGGGTTGCCCAAATGAAACTAAGACCAGCGTTGTTGCTGCATTACATAGAGCTTTGTGTTTGCTCCGGTAGGTGGCGTTGTATGCCAGGAAGCAGTTGGTATTATCTGCAGGTGCAGTGTCACAACAAGGATTCGTCCAAACATGCCCACCAATCAATTATTCAATTTTTGAAGACAGAAGATTACTGGCGCCGAAATTTATCGTGGTATGAAGAATGTGTATAGGAATAAGTGTCTGATCACGCAGTACAGTGTTCAGATGATGTGGTGCATTTCGTGAAGGACGTACGAGCACTGAGGACATGTTGCAACAGTGTGCCAAGATCTGCTATGGCGCTTCCTCTGGGAGGTCCTCGATCATACCCCGTACAGCCCTGATCTCTCGCCTTGTGACTACCTCATCTTCGGACCACTGAAAAAGCTCTGAAGGGCCGTCGGTTCACCAATGATGCTGAGGTCCGTGAAAATTGGTTCCGCAGTCAGCTATGGACGTTCTTCGCTCGGGATATTCATAATCTAGTGACGCACTGGAACAATTGCTTGTACAGACAAGGTAACTATGTATAACTGATGTGTAGCCCATGTATCACTAGGAATTCCTGTATGTTCACATATTCCAACCAATAAACCATTACAGAAATAACCAGAGTCTCACTTTCATTTGGGTAACCCATATACGAGAACTCCCATTAGTAACTAAAGGCATTACTCACCATAAACTCGAAGTCTTGCCGAATGGGAGATGTTTGTTGCTGTGGTATTAGCACTTTCGTATTTCACCTCACACTTCCAGTCACCGTCATCTCGGTCGAGTGAAGCGTGAAGAATACGAACTCCACACTGGCCATCTTCGAATTTGCCTACGCGTTCGAATCCTGCCGAAATTCCAGGCTGTACCCGAAATTTGTCTTCCTTCACCCACATACATTGTTTCACAGTGGAGTTCACTTGACAAATGAATGTCACCTGTTCATTTTGCTCAACTTCTGTGCTCCAGGGATGCTCAGTGAATGTAACGTAGTCTTTGATCGGAGGAGGTTTGGCTTCAAAAGTAACTGGCACTAAAAGGACAGAAAAGGAAAATTTAAAATTTGGATTTTTGACCTAAGTTTAGGTTGTCGTTGATAGCGACAGAATCAAGTTACAATTATGCAACATCAATAATAAAACAGTTAAACAAAAATGGAGTAAATCAGATACAATATTCTTAAAACAATAACTACTTTAACATACTGTAAGTTCTTTAACAAATTTTTAAAGAAAGTTTTTAAATAGTTATCTTAAACTTAAGATAGTCATAACATTTAATGAAAACGTATTCCCAATTTCTAATGATACCTCAAAGTTAAAAAGCAAATCTCTAAATCAAACGCTATAAATTACATGTTAAGTTCGTAACTAATCACAGTACATTTATATTCACTAACTGGAAAGACTTAGTTTTTAGACAATAATGTTTCGGCTAAACCCGAGAATACGGTACCTGCCAACCACAGTCTTCGTAAGGATATATCCACGCAGGGATTCATAATGGTGTGTACCGTTACTGAAGATCGCAGTTAGCCAGATGAGGGTTATTTTTATAGTAAAAGATCGTGCAAAACCATTTTTAAATAAGCTTACCTGCAAACCTCATTCTACTTTTCACTAGTTAATTGAAAATTAAAATTCATATAATAAAATTAGTGCCATAGTGGCCATTTTGTCAAAACTCGACTGTAGTCCAGAACAGGCTGGTACTGTAATCTCCGGTTTCACCAAAACTTTTTTTCAATTATTCAACTACTAACTTTACACACATTAACTCGAAAAAATAACTCTCATTACTTCTAATTCACTGCAGTCTTAACAGTTGGAAAGGAAAAAATACGCTACCTCTCATTGAAAACGAGACAACATGATTTCAAAATTCTTCCCACTTACTTTACGAAAGAAAAAAGCGCCTATTTTCAAAACAACGGTGCTTTGGCATTAATTAAAAGAACTTCTAAAAGTAGGAATAATAAATAAAAAAACTCTAAATAATTAGGAAAGGTAAACACCCAGTTATTCTGTTTTCTCCGGGGACTTCAGACTTTCCACGGACTCCATCCATTGGTAGAGGATGTCACGTTCTTAGACCGTCCCCATTTCAAGTCCGCAACTTCTCCGTAAGCAAAATACCACAGTATCAGTGATCTTAACTTTGAGTTTCCATAAAATGAATTTCGTCAAAACAAACTTCTAGAAATTTCCTGTGTTTTTCTTTTATTTTAGATAAATCGTAGCATTGGATGCCAATGCATTTTTCTCTTTTCGAGTTTTAAGCTACCCGCACACGAGGGAGCTTTTGCTGTGCAACTCGAGGAAATTGAGGTGCACAGAAAAAGCTGCATGCGACTGTCAGGGCGCAAACGATGCAACATTGTTAGCGCCGCCGTGCGGACAACAAACGAAGCACACTACGAATTTGAATGACATCACTGGACATGACGTCAAGGATACTGCTATGATATCGTTCCAAAACTGAATATTTGTGATTTATTTTAAACATATGAGAAATATTTTTATAATATTATTAGCCGGAATGTAATCGCAGTTGATGGCAATAATGCGATTCACGAATAACAACGACCAACAGCCAATAATAATCCATTGCTCACTGAAACAATGACGTCACGTGGCAGTTTCCGGAAATGGTGAATGAGCGAAACTCCGCTTGCGATGTGAAATATTCAAAAAATCTAGGTTTTTTAAACGCTATGCTACATTCTACCGCATTAAATTACTGCATTTACATATAAACTGTATTTATGTGTGAAAGAAACTCGAAATAATCTGATATTTTTGCTGTATTCGCGATTCGCCCATCTGAAGCGAAGGAAAAATGTTTCGACGCCATGTTTCTTCCTTGGGCCGACGTCACGAGTGACGTATTCCAACGCTGCACTGTGATTGGGTAATTCCATGCAGCTTCCAGGCAACTTTCCGTGTTGCACCGCCGTTCTGTGAAGCTTTTTTTCCATGCAACTTGGCCCATGCAGCTCAAAAAACCGCTCTAGGCATCAAGTTGCACATGCAACTCGGCCAAAAGCTCCCTCGTGTGCGGGCTACTTTACTTTCCCCCACCCACGCTTCACTATTTAAACCGACCCTTTTTATTTCTCCAGTTCACTCATTCATTTTCAGCGGAATTAATTCTAATTTCGAACTGTATTTATTGGAAGAAATGAAGACAAGAAATAAGATCTTAATCACTTAAAAATAGTCTGTTTAGAAACTTTCTTTTTTTATTATTATTATTATTATTTTCCGATCGATGTTTTTCAGAATAAGCAATGGATGTTATTATTGTTGGAGCGTCCTTTCAGTGATCAGAAATAACGTGAAGAAGAATCTAAACTGCTCTGAAACGATTTCTAAGGGTGTAGCTAATTCCTGTTGTTTCCAGAGATAATATCGTCAGAATCCGCTTATTTTAACATTTAATATAAAATTCAATTGCTAACTTTATTTCTGCACTTCAGTTATTAAAGCTCTTTACAAGTAAAAGAAAATACTTTTAAAACGCTAGCAGTGATATGATATGATTTGAAAAATATGATACAGTTGGCTACCAGCTAATACATGACTCGAATCAAACTTAGAGTCATCTTTCAAATCATTAAATAAAACGTTTATAAAATCAGTGGCCCCCCCCCCTCCCTTGAATTTCAATCGACTCGTCCATTCAGATTCCTTTCATTTCTTTTTTAAAAAAAGACTTATTATCAATTTCTTATGTTTGTTAAATGACAAAGTAATTCATAATGTGAATTTCGAAACTTCTTTCTGCTTTTCAATACATGTATTTTATATTTTAGGTGCGCTTGCCTGATGTCTGTATTCAATCATTCATTTAAATCGTAATAAAAGCCTAAATCTTGCTTCGGAAAACCTCGTTCCTCCAAATATGAAAGTTTAGACGAAATTTTCAAGACCTTTTCCATGAAAATATCTCAAAAACATCGAAAGAAAAACTAAATAAAAACTACATTTTTATTATAAATAAAGGTTCCCTTTAGCGATCGCATAAAAAAATGCTCCATGGCTTATATAAAGAACCAATGTTAAAATCTAGAAAACTTTACAACTTCAAAATCCCACAGAAAAATTAGCTCTCCATAGATTTGGGAGATTCCATTATAATAAAAATAGACCAATCATTGTAAGATTTATTTGAAGAAGAGAAAAAGAAAATTGGCTTCCAATAACTAATTCATAGAATAATTCTAGTTGAAGTCAATGTAAATAAATGAAGAAATAGATTTTTATAATATACCAGATTTTAATAAAACTTATAAATTAAGATCAAAGTCTAGAGGAGACCTATAACTTGAGAATCACACAAGCTAGAAACGAGTTCTCAATGGCTAAGAGCTAGTCTTAGCAAGACTTTTTAAAGAGGTTTAGATCATGTCTCTAGCATATATCGTTCCTGAGATGTGAATTTCTAGTGACGAACGGACAGACAGAGCGGAGATATAAGGCTTCTCCTACTGTGAGCTACGCTCTTATAGAAGCCTAAAATGAACACTTTTCAAATCCATTTTTTTTTATGATACAGCAATTTTCGACTAACTCATTTTGAAATGATAAAAGCTGATAAGTGAAACGTTGAAGGATGTTTTTCCTTATGATTCCAACTTAACGACGAAATCAAAATCTATCAAAATCAATGGCTTTACTTCTTCAGTATTAACTATATCAGTACAGTATTCGTAGAACCACCATCAGGTTCAACGGATCCCGAAGTTCAGTGTTAATAAAGTCAATTATAAAGACCTACTTTTCAATCGTACATATTCTTTTGCTTTGTCAAGAAAGTTAATGAAACATCTTTCTCGTAATATTAATCGCAATAAGAGGATGGAAAGAAAATAAGGAAAAGATTGCTTTCATAAAAACATCAACTTACGTGAATTAATCGTTACTATTGAATCTGATGAAAAAAAAAAAAAAATTAGAATGAAATACATTTGCACAAACTCAAAAAATAATAAAAGAAATGTAAATTAAAGATTACGGAAGAGTGGAAGAAAGAAATCTTAATTAACTTTATTTTCTGTTTCTGCAGAAATACTTGTCTTGAATAAATTATTACAGCCAAAACAGAAGACAAGAAATATATTCAGTATTATTTATTTTTCTATGTATTTTCTCTTGCGAATGAACTACAAGAACACTAACATTTTCTAAAAAGAAAAGGATTATAAATTTTAACCTTTCGCATTCTTAGATCTAGCCTTGCTTTTACTTAATATCTTTCAGTTACTTTTCAGAAAGAAAAGATTTTAATAAGTGTCTTTAACTTTACAAAAAAAAAAAAAAAAACTGTACAAATATAAAAATTTTCAACTAAGAAATTGCATCATAATTGTCAGAAGTAATTTCTTCTATTAGTGTCGAACGACTGTAATTAAAGAGTTGTTTAATTAGATAATTCCCTTCGAAGAACATTAAGATTCCAATCCATTAATTGTAAGTCCTAATCAGTCTCTGAATCAGACCTTCATCATCCACTGATGATTTCCATTATCACTATTAGGAGTGATATTCTAAGTTATTATAAAGAAGTAATAAAGAAAAATCTTGTATAATCAATACATTTTGATTTATATTTATTCTTTGTTTCTTTCTACGTTAACAATGATTTAATAAAATCGTTTAAATGGCGGAACGAAACTTTAAAAGATGTTATCCTCTAATAACAGATTATCCAACACTGCTCTCATGACTCGGATCAATATAAAAATCATGTAAACACCACAAATGTTTATTTATATTGTGTTTACAGTGTGTTTAAATGGAATAATTTGAAAATGTAATGTTTTATGAACTAACTTTCCATTCTTTTGTCTCCATCTTTACAAAGAAGGGATAAAAACAACCTCTTCGATGAAGAAATATGCCTGAAATACATAATCTTAGATACGCCCAAGTACCATGCAAATTTCAGCCATCTAAGAACCTTCGTTCTGACCAAAATCAACGGGGCCTTGACAACATTTCTGTTTGTGAAGGTGTACGATGAAGATGGTACTCCATTTTTTTTTTCAGTGAAGTATCATAAAACCATTAATAATAAATTTAAATTCGAATGAAAAACTTTTCTGCATTTTTATTTTTCTAAAAAATCGTTTTCAAATAAAAGGGGACTAAAGAAGATTACACAAGATTTACGACATATATACTGGAAATCTTGTTTCAAGAATAAGATTTAAAGTAAGTATGGTATAGATTTACCTTCTTCAAATCAACTTATTTTGACAACTATTTTTAACAAAAAGTCTTCTGAATAAACTGAAACCTTTGTGCAAAGATTCTTGTTTCAGTTACATTCTTATTGTTCTGGAAAACCACGTGCAACTTTAAAATAAAAAATTACGGAATCACAAATGGAAGCTTTAGTGGTTTGTCATTACTTCAAAAGTATCCAGAACTGTAAAAAACTGAAACAAAACGAGAGACCTTGGAATTCGGTTTGCAAATAAATTATGAAATTAATCACAATTTAAGTTTTCTTAGAGATTCATATCTTTCTCGAATTTTTAAGATTTCATTTATTGAAAAGGATAAATATTTGTTTTGTTTTTTATCTATAACTTACAAATTGCTTAACTACCTACATCTTAGAAAAATTCCCCCTTGTAAATTATTATATATAATTTACGGATTGAGAAACTGCTGATTAAGAAAAAGAAAAAACTTGCTTGTTCTCAAACTACTGATCTAGAAAGATCCTTTAAGAAACAGTTTGGGAACCTTTAGACCCTTATAACCCGCGGCCCGGTATAATTCTATAAAATAGAGTATATTTGCTGCGGCCCGGTAGTGTCAAACTTAAAATGAAATTTTGAGCTTTTACATTGCTGCCAACAGATACATTGAAAAATGTCATAACTTGCAAATAAGCAACTGTCTCAGACTCAGAATGCTGGTATAAAACACAACTAGCACTTTATTTGATACTTTGACGTTTATGTAAATTACATTTATTATTAATTATTGTTATAATAGCACAGTCAAATCATTAATTAGTTAGATGTAAATTACATGTATTTTTAATAATTATTATTATAAATGATATTATCAAATCGTTAATTAGTAAGATGTATAGACGCTGCTGCGACCCTCCATCAGAACTTTTAAAAAAATATTGGCCCTCAGACTTCCGTGTGCAACCCTGTTATAGACTAACACTTACACAACGCTTAAGAGATTCCTCAACATATACGGTAACTTATTAAAGAGAGTTAATCACACTGTTTCTTTATCCCACTCAAACAGTTCAACGTGCAAGATATACTTTTCATTAGACGCAAATCATACGTTTATCGCACTCCCTTACATCAGAGAGTTAAAAGTGTCAGAACAAAATAGTTCTAAAATGCAATTGTAAGTTGAAATGTTCAACTTTTCGACTGTTTTTCATTTTCTGACTTCACTGCAACTCAAAAATTAATTTTTTGAAGTTGAAATTTAATACCTGATTGAGGTTCTTTCAAGAAAGATTTTCCCTTACTTTTGGCATCTGTTTGGCTAATAATAAAGGAGTTACAACATCGCGAAATACGTTGCAATACCACGATATCTGAAAGAAAAAAAAAGTTCTCTTTCCTTGAAAGTTTACATTTTCCCCCTTCACTTTTAAGCTTGGTTTTGGAATTGTGTGATGTTTCTTGTTCTTCAACTTTCGTAAATCATCTCCAAATGATTATTTCTTATTTTTCATTCTAAATTTCTTTTTTCTGTCACTAAAAAACTTTTTTTTCCCTTATTATACGATTTTTCACCAGCATATATTTGAAGGTTGTAACTAACTAAATCACGTTTAAGTAAATTAGTATTTTAAGAATGTTTTCTTGTGTATTCTTGGAGTGGACTGTTCCCATTCAACTCGTGTTTCTCAACTGAACGAGAGCCTTCGACCTTTTTGATAACTTTCCCATGGCCTTGAAAGGAAAGAACACACGGTCATTGAATTTCCCTCGCATCTCTTCAACACAATATTCGCCGTTTAAACAGCCCAAGTTGTTAATCTATCTTAAAGGAATCGTTCTACGAAAAGCCTTGGAATTGCGCTCTTCTAAAAGATCTTTCTTACAACATGAACAAACAACATAAATAACCGTCCATTTTACTGAATGTTTTAGATAAACACGATGAGGAAAGAAACAAAAATGATCCGCGTTGTTGAGTGGTTTAACACTGAAGAATGTAATGGAAGTGAAAAACTTTAATGTGTATACAACTGATCATCGTAATAATTTTAAGCAGAACCACTATGTCACAAACAAACGTGTTAGGGTTAAAGTAACGTTTGGTTCTGTTTCGATCAAATCCTTTTTCAGACGAATCAATAATAAAAAAAAAGCAAATTAGTCTAATTGATTTTAGTTTTTGGTTGTGCTTTGAATGTTCTTTCTTTCTTCAGTAATTGGTATGTTTGAAAAAAAGCTCTGATTTGAAAAGACATGTAAAAACATGTTGGAATTGCTTGGTCTGTTTTTATGTAACATAGTCTATTAGATTATGTCTAAAATTTTGATGATGATTTGTTTGTAAATTGGCCGGGGGGAGGAGGGGGCACTATATTTACTTTTTAATTATTTATAAATAACAACCAAACTCAAACGAAATCACTAACATTGATTAGATAACACTAACATTGTCAAAAACGACCGAATAATATAGAAGGGTAATAGATTTCCGTTGTAGGAGGTTGGGTAAATTGCAATTGCTTCAATTTTATTTTCTAATAATATAATAATAAAAAAAAAAACGCCTTTTCAAATGCAAGGATCAAGCTAAAACAAAAAAATATTGGATAACTGTATGAGAAGGATTGACTTTAAAAATAAAAATATTAATTTTTAAGTCTAAAATGAATAGGCGTTCATGTTCACACGTCTATAAATAAAATAAAATAGTTTCGGTTTTCATAATTACAGAAATTTATCACCAATTTACATAGTAACATTAAGGACTTCTTGCAATGAATACCATCTGAGCCATAATCATTTACGAATTCTCATTAGATCCTGTAATAATGAATTGCAAAACTAATGTGGCCCTTGTTTACATTATGAATATGTTCCATTATCTGCAAAACATTTACAATTAAAAAGTAAAAATGCTAAAGATAATGCCTTCAAAAAAAATGAAGCCTCATCTTTAATGAAAGAAAAAACTGTTAATAGTAAAACTTTTGACTTCAATAACTAAGCAGTTTTTGAATTGCTAATCCTCTAGATCAGTGGTTCCCAACCTTTTTCAGCTGGCGACCCACCTTTCCTTATCAGAATACCTACACATATATAGGAATAGAAGAATATAGAATAAAACCATAGTTGTATCGTATCCCTTCCTTATATTCCTTCCTCCGTATATGATCGATTTTCGATTTTTCTGATCTTTTCTGATGGTTTATTCGATGGTTTCTGGTAGTTTTCGGATCAAGTCGCGACCCACCTGTAGCCCTTCCGCGACCCACTAGTGGGTCGCGACCCACCGGTTGGGAAACGCTGCTCTAGATGTTTCTCAGACCCACTTCGACTTTAAATTGTCTAGTATTTTATTTTTGAGATCACATGAATGGCATTACTGGTGTAGTAACCAAAGTTAATGCCAACACATCCCAGGAAATTCCTTTCTAAACTTTAAGTTTTATATGAGTCGTCAAAAGAAAAAGAAAAACGAATAAAAACAACACATTTCTAATAATATCATATCATTAAATTATTATTAATTGGAATGCTCAGAACTAAAGTGCTTCATTAACAAATTCATCTTCATCAAAAAAAAGGCGGCGAAAGAAATATATCCTACTTGAATATTAGCATATAAAAGAAAAATTATCTTTCCATTATTCCGTCGCGTGCCACCTTTGATTTATTGCGAAACGGTGTTTCAAAAAATATTATAGTGACGCAATTAAAAATACCTAAGAAATAGTTACTTTCTCTTCCATAAAAACCTAAATTACTTTCCAATTTCGAAAAGCAAGAAATATTATACATTAAATAAGAACGTCTCTTGACAGGATGTCACTATAGAAAAGCTTTAGGACTGATGGAAAAGCGCTTTAAGCAAATTGATTGTGTTCTTTTGCGAAGACTGTAATTTCCAAAGAATTTATCGCTAATGTAAATCAGCAGATGTTTGAAGCGCTTTCAGCTGTACTTAGTTATGAAACCTTATTTCTCCAGTTGAAATAAATGTCTTCTTGTCAAAGCAAATGGGTTTTTTTAGGCGAAGATTTGAGGAGTTTATTTCGACACCATGAAATTACAGGTTTTGATTATGATTTGAAAATTGTTATTTAAGCAATTTGTACAATTACTGAAATAAATAACATTTCAAACAGACAATGTTCCTTTAAGATCAGAATTGGAAAGAGTTAAATTGTGAAGAATTAAATCCATTAATTGCTATTTAAAAGAAAGGTTTTACTTGGTTGATGGAAGAACATAATTTTGTAAGTCCATATTGATTCACAAAAAGAGGTACATCGAATTAAATTATAAATAAAATGAAAACATTTAAGTATTAGGTTTCAAAAGAAACTTATTGAAAAATTCGTTAAGTTCTAATTTTCTATAGTTTTGTTAAGTTCAATTTTTAACTTACTGTTGTAATCTAATAATAAATAGTTATTAAAATGAGCTATATTTTATTTTATGGTTTGGTTTGTAGTAAAAGTAGAAAAATAAGCATCGTTTAAAATAATAAAAACTAGAATAAATGGGAAATGAAAGAAATTTTTGGTATTTGTAAGGCAATGTTAGACTCGCACTTGAGTCGTACATTGTCTTACAAATATCAAAAATTTTGTTCCAGGCGCGAAATTAAGGAATTTCCATCTTCATTCTGGGACATTTGTTTTCCTTATAAAAAAAAATATAAAATAAAAACTTTTATTTTAGCTGAAGTTCGTGAACCGGATGCTAGTTAACTTTGGTTTGTTTAACTATAATTATTTGTACGAGGCGCAATAAAAATAAGCAAACTAACAAAACATTGGATTAGTATATCTTTTATCACACATTATTCTTAACATTTTCTTCTTTGCTTTGATTATATTTCCTTACATTTTATCTGAATAGGCAAATATATTTGATATTAGTTTTATTACATTAACAATACAAAAACCAATCGAAAGGACAACAAATATAAAATGCAGCAACAGCACCTAGAAATCGTATATAAGAATCTGATAATGAATTTTAAACGTCGTATTTACAGAGATTTGACAAATTAATTTAACAAATTAATAAATTTCAAAGATCACCGCTTGGGGAAGTCAAATTATTAACAGTCAAATAATTAGTTTCTGACCTGTATTAAGCTATGACCAAAAATAACCCTTCAAAGATCAGGATCAGGGAATTAATTTGATTTAATGACTAAAAATTTCAAGACTATTTTTATTTAACACATATAATAAAATCAAAAGTTGACTTACCTAATAAAAACGTGCAGACAATTAATGAAAGCAGCAAAGAAATGTTGAATACCATCTATTTTGCATGTCTAAAATAAAGAGAAGTAATAGTTTTAAAGCAAGAAAAAATACATAAGGAGATGAAAAACTGATTTCAATTTCAATAGAAAGCAAGTTTAACGTCCGTAATCATTTATAAATGGAGGGAAAAACGCCAACCGGACAAATAAATATGCCTTCGCCCATTGAGCCAACATCAACGAGAATTCTGTACAATTGTTTCGTCCTTATTGGGGACTCATCAGCAGAATGTACTCGTTGATGTTTTGGCTCGCCGGGCGAAAGCTCTACCCAAAGCAAATGCGATCCCGCGATCCATTTATAAATGATTACGGACGTTAAACTTGCTTTCTATTGAATATTTCAATTTGCCTATTTGTGATTAATTTCCTTAGTGCCTTTCAGTGAGAGGACAAGGGGTTAATATTTTGGATCTTTCAGGATCATTTTTTATTTTATTGTTGTTTATCCCGGCGAGCCATTCGCGGGATCGCATTTGCTTTGGGTAGAGCTTTCGCCCGGCGAGCCAAACATCAACGAGTAGATTCTGCTGATGAGTCCCCAATAAGGACGAAACAATTGTACAGAATTCTCGTTGATGTTGGCTCAATGGGTGAAGGCATATTTATTTGTCCGGTTGGCGTTTTTCCCTCCATTGATTTCAATTTCAATGAAAGAATTAAAAAATACACAAAATCACAAAATTTACATGTAAGTAATTTACTACAAGAATTAATCGTCAGATATTTTTCCTTGTTGCTCGTTTATATGAAGAAATACAGTCATTTATCATGTTCTTAAAATTATATCACGATTACAATAGTTCTAATGAACTCATTAAGAATTTACTGAAACAGAAATCAATGGTCCATAGTAAGGGACGCTGTTAAATCAGAATTAAAATTGCAGGTGCTACGATGTTTCTGACTTTGCAAAATACGTTTTTAAGCTGACTGTTACTAACTATTTACTATTACTTTTCCAGATACAATCATCAGGGGTTGACAAGAAAAGGCTACGTTAATGTAGTGGCCGTGTCTTTAATCTCCTCGATTTCATTTCATTTCAAAAGGTTTGGCTGTGTTCTAAACCACATTTGTCAAATTGAATAAAGAAATATAATGACCTTTGGTATGGAACTGTCTCGAAAGTTCCACACAATAATTATCTCACCATGCTTTGAATTATTGGGAAACTTTTTGATTTTCCGTAAAATGACTCCAAAAGAATGCGCTATGGGATTTACTCTGTATTATTCTACTTAAGTTTTTGATATTGGAATTATTTCTCCAATATCAAACTTTTAATATCAAATATCTCCAATATTAAACGTAAAACATTTTCAACCGGTGACAAGATCTCTGTAAATAATAAGATGGTTCCAAGAAAAATGAAAAAATTTTCTAGCAAAGTGATCCAGTAATTTCCCAGCCTTAAAATTTTAATTTGAAAAACAACAAAATTTGGACTTTTAACATAGGTAATATTATCAACATCTTCATTATATTCCACACAAGGCTTATGAAAATTTTGTCAATATCTTATGTCTCCTGTAGTGCTTTCCTTAATATTTCTAGAACTGTTTGGTTTAAAGATTGTAATATCTATCGGCGAAATATTATTAATTTATTGATATTATCTTTCTACTTCTCTCCCCTTATGTTTATAGTAGCATTTATGTTATAAAAGGGCAATGTTATTCCCAACAAAAAAGTTTAGAAGTTCCTGATTATAAAAGCACTTTATCTCTATACTATCTTCTATCTTTCTACAATATCAACATCTTCTAAGATATTACCTGGAATTGGGAACTATCCAGTCTTCAAAGAATACATGCGTTTCTGATTATCATTAAGAAAAGATCCATGGGACTCCGCAAATTTACAGAATAATACGAAGTAATAAGATTTGAGAATAGCAAAAACGTATTCGTTCGGGATAAGAGAAAAATTGTTGGTTATAAAATATTTAATTAACAAAAGCACAATATTATTAGCAAGAAAAGAAGTAAAGAAAGTTTCTGAGAAGTCATGAAAGTATTTCTAATGAGATATTAATGCAATTCAAAGTTAAAGATAGGGGAGTAAGCAGACAACTACCAATTAACTTGGAACCCGCTGTAGTTAAGTCTGTTGACCGGTGTGTGTCTATTTTTCCCATTGTTTATAAGTTGATTACCATGACATGTTACATCCGCACTTCACAGGAAGTCGTTTAAGTTCAGTAGACCTTGATAGATCCTTCCCAATGTGGGAAATATTTAATAACAAGAGGGTAAAGAATATTTGCACGGAAATTGTTGGGTTTTCTTTCTTGAATGGTTTACCGTTTCAATTAGGACGGAATTTCGGAACTGATCTCACAATTAATGGTTATTTCTAATCATGGGTCATTCACTTGAGACATTAGCATTTTCAAAAACATAATTAAAACAATTTCCCTACGAAAAAAAAACTATCAATTTATTTGTAAACGGATGATTAAATTTCAAAAGGAATTTTCTGGAAATAAACCAGTCAAAACCTTTACCAAAAGTGAAAAACTCGTAGGACAAGAGCATAAGTCGCGTGAATGATTACAAGAAAAGGATCAATATGGTTCAAAGACTTTTCATCAATTATCCTTCACAATTTATTTGTTGTCAGTTGAAAATTATGGTTATTTCTAACTGCTTTATACGAATTCTTTACTTTTAAGACAAATGGGAATTAAGAAATTTAGAATTATTTGAACAGCGAAGTTGACACTTTTTTTCATATCTTCTATATTTTACAAATTCTTTATTCAAATCCACTTGAGAATGAATTGACCAAACCAATGAATGTATGAATGATTGAATGTTTAAAAGGTGCTGGGTCTGAGATTTCATAGATGTTTTTTCATTTCTTTGCTTCAATCAAAATTCTTCGCTTATAGATGAAGTCTTCTGATTTCCCTCAAATTCTCCTTTTGTTTAAATTAAAACAATACACTACAGCCTCGTTTATCCGGATCTCCGGATAATCCGGATCAGATTTGTAGACTTTTTTTTTATTTAATGTTCACATAGATAATAATTTTTAACTATGATAGCAAGAACGTAATTATAAGTACGTTCGCTTTTTATTTTGATTAAATGTACAGTTCCTGCATAGATTGTACAATAAATTATGGTAATAAAATGCTTTTTGTTGAGTTTAAGAAAGCTTTACTAGTGTCACAGGGCGTTGAAGCTACAAAACAGTTTTTTATCGTAATTAAACTGTAAGTATGTTTATTTAAGGATTTGTTTTGCTTATTACCCATATTACCCGGATTATCCGGATTTTCGATTTTCCGGATTGCCTTTGGTCCCAGTTAGTCCGGATAAACGAGGTTGTAGTGTAATTTCGTTTGCTATTCTAAAAAAAGAAAGCATTAAAAAAAAAAAAAAAAGCAATTTTATAGGAATCGAAAATTATATCATCAATGTACGAAATAAATAATGTCTTTATAATGAGCAAATCAAATTGTTTCAAAACTTTGCCTAATTAAGTTCAATTTGCAAAATTACATTCTTTTCTTTTATTTGACATTTTCTAATATTTTAAAGGTTTTTCAAAGCCATTCACTGTTTTTCTCTTTCGTAAATAAAAAATAATCAATTGTCTAAAAAAAATCGTTTTTATCATTAATTACTGAGTGGGCGGACTAAAGGAGTTCAATGGTAGTTTGGGTCACGCTTAGGTAACCGACAGAAATTTTGGCGATTCTAATTTCTCCCATTAGAGATGTTGTTATTCCCCCATAAAAAGGTGTCATTTATTATCACCTTTTTTTTTTTTTGTTTTCCTTGCATACGTTTTATACATTTTTTTAATAAGTTATCGAAATTAGCTATTTTCATCTGCTATTTCATTTACACCTACTAGTGTAGCTATTTTAAGTTAAATCGCATTCCTTATTCTCTCCACTCATTAACCATCTTTTAAGAAAATCTAACTTTTCAAATTCTTGGGTAATTATAAATCTCATTATTAATTGGCATCTTCCGCGTTAGGAAGAACTTTTTCTTTTATCTCTAAAAGTCAGTAAATTTTTGCTCTAAGGAACTATTATATCTTTAGAGAACAAATATAATGAGTTTCTTAAAATAATCCCAAAGACTTAATTGACAGATAAAGCCTATGTTTCGAATCTGCTTGAGAAAATTCAGTTTTCTTCTTCCCTTTATCTGAAGTTCCTAAGAAAACCGTGTGGATTAAATGATAAAAAGAAAACGAAGGTCCACGAAGGAAAATTAAGTTCCAAGCTAACAAGGTTATCTTACTAAGACAGTTGAGAAAACTGAAACTTATGGCGAACTAATGTCCATGACATGAATGTGATAGTTAATAATAACAATAATTACGCCTCAATGACTATCTCTGTCTCTTTAAAACGGTGCACCATTTTTTCGGGCTATTTTCAATTGTTTTTCACTCTCTTTATGCTAATTTAATTTTTTTATTTTTAACTACAACCATTTATTAAAAGAAAGAACTTTTTATTGGAAGAAATAAAAACCGTTTTTCTTCTGTCAAATAAAACAACGCTTTCTTTAAGGCCTCGAACAGGATTTCTTTATTCCCGTTGATTTTTCTTCTATTACAAAGCGAAACAAGAGTAACATCTTCTTCCTTGTGTTATTCGTGGAAGTTACCAATTGTGCTACAGAACAAATAATTTTTCTCTTTTTTCAAATAATATACCTATACAAAAAGTCTATACCCAAGGGCCTTTCAAACCCAAAAACCCTACATGGGTTCTATAAAAACCCATATAGAACCTCACAAATGGAATCTATAGTTGAAATACATGTTAATGTTATGACTTTTATAACTTTGAAATGTATCGCATACTGACAGAGGAACCGCCCAATAAAAAACTAAGTTTTGTATTTAAATAAGATAAATAAATAAATAAATATTTACATCAACGAAAACTTTAATAAAGATTGGAATTCTGGAAATAAACATCAAAACTAATACTGTACGGGGTCCTAAGAATGTCGGTCAGGAAATTGGACCAGTTTGGAGCACATTTATGTTTGAGAACTGTATCAATTAAGTAAAACTGAGAAAAATGCGTAAAAAAAGGACTTCCCGTAGAATTTTCCGACAATTTTGGCCGGATAGACCATATATCCGGTCTATTTCTTATAAAAATGAATTGATATCTTTCTGAGGAAAGAGAACAGATTTAAAATTTTAAATTAGTCATATTTCGTATAAAAAAAACTTTATATTTTTATTTATTGGGATGAATATTAATAAAACCAAACTATATTCACATAGTTTGTATTAAAGAAAGTGTTATTACGAATCAAAGAAAAAACTCTTCTTTAAGTTACATAGTTTGATTTCCTTGTGTCTCTGTATAATACAGCTCGAAATGAATCATTTAATAATGACAGACATGTGATTCGAACATCTGCAAAATAGATTCAGGGCATCCAGGGATCCTAATTATCAGTTATTCCTAATCATTTCACAAGTTCTTGAAATGTTATGACGAATAGACAGCAGTTCACTCGGTAACCTTTGCTTCAAAACGTTTTCAGTTCCACGTTTTCTCTATATACGTTACAATTTAAATTTAAACAAAATAATTATTTTCACAAATCTTTGTTTTCTTTGAAAATCTTAACTTGAGAAACTGTCTTTTGAATTGTCACAAGAAACATATGACCTATTGAATCTGTAAACTCAATATTCTTCCAGTTCAGATTCTAGAAAACTATTAAGAAAAAACAGCACTGCAAGTCTATAGAAACCGTTACCGAACAAATACTTAATAGTTATTCAGTTTCGAAGTTGATAACTTACAGATACCACTCTATCAGACACGTACAACTATAAAATTATATAAAATAAAACTGAATATATATCACTATATTTTTACTTATAAAAGGGTACAATTGTTGTGTACTGAAGTAAAGTTGCTCTTATAAATAGATGTAGAAATATGGGTATCAACTTCCTCTAAGCAAAAGAGTGAAAATCAACACCTGACAGTCATTTCCTGTGAATATCTGGAAGGTGTGGTATCAGAATTTCTTCAAATTTTTTTGAGTAATCATATAATTTTGTTATTATTTTATTTATTTAGTTCGAGAGTTTGTATGATGCAAAAATAGACGAAGCTGTTTCAAAAACATGTGATTAGAATTGTAATTCCCAGTTTTCGGATTAATCGAATAGGGATGCATAACAACTGAACTACAGTGGAACCCCGCTATTCGTACACAATCCGTTCCAGGAGGCAGTTCGAATGGCGATTTGTACGAATGGCGAATCATTTTTTCACGTAAGATATAATGTAAATTGGATTAATCCGTTCCAGAACCCAGAGATGATTGCTTATTTAAACCGTTGTAATAATACTTTAACCGTAAAATTCATAAAAATTATGAAAGCAATAAATATATAGTCCTCTCTTATTATGTCTTTCTTTTTCAGTACAGACGATATGGTTGATTTCGCCATGCCATACTGAGTTGCCAGGGTAGAGACATGAGTTCCACTTTCAAACTTCGCAACGAGTTCTTTTTTCAATTCAATTGTCGTTCTTTCCTTTTAGGCTTAGTTGAATCAGTAATCTTTTTTTGGATCCATGGCTGCACTATTTTCAATAAAATAACAAAAAATAACAATAAAATATCACAAAGTTTCATGAAGCTTGCGTGGATGATGCGTAGCGTACGGAAGCTAGCACGAGACTGAACTGAAGCGACCGCGTGGGGCGGCCAGTAACAAGGTCACGCTGTCCGAATCGCGAGCAAGCGTACGAATGGCGAGTTCAATTTTACTTGAAAAAGTTGGACGAATAACGAGTTGTACGAATAGCGAGGCGGACGAATGGCGGGGTTCTCACTGTATTTAAAATAGGAAAAAGGGAAGGTCAATAGATACAATTTTGATGTAAACTGTAAGAAG
>JAFIDM010005346.1:16610762-16623619 GCA_023159025.1 Thereuonema tuberculata
TGTTGTGTACTGAAGTAAAGTTGCTCTTATAAATAGATGTAGAAATACGGGTATCAACTTCCTCTAAACAAAAGAGTGAAAATCAACACCTGACAGTCATTTCCTGTGAATACCTGGAAGGTGTGGTATCCGAATTTCTCCAAATTTTTTTGAGTAATCGTATAATTTTGTTATTATTTTATTTATTTACTTTGAGAGTTTGATGATGGAAAAATAAACTAAGCTGTTTCCAAAACATGTGATTAGAATTATAATGAACATTAAATTCCCAGTCTTCGGATTAATCGAATAGGGATGCATAACAACTGAACTATTTAAAATAGGAAAAAGGGAAGGTCAATCGATATAATTTTGGTGTTAACTGTAAGAAATTTATTTTTTATTTTTTTGAAAATAGCTGTTTAAATATTTTTGAAAAAATTCAGTTTCACTTTGTTAAAATTCGAACAAAAAACAAACTTCATAATTAACTTTATAAGTTTTTTAAAAAAATAAAAAATGTGATTTACATTTCTCCCTCTTTTTATTTAGTTTTTTATATATAGAACTGCTTTTGGCGTTTTGGTTAGCTATTCGCTCTTACTGTGTCGGTTCTTATCGCTCACCCTGTAAATACCCATAATTCCATGGGTGTCTCTGCATAAATCAGAACAAAGTAATCGCTGTTATTTCAGATGTTTTAGATTTTCTTTTAAATATTTCCTAATGTTGTTCGTCTCTCTAAATACCTTGGGGTCTTCTTATGCCTCAAGTATCTCAGATAATACTTCCTTTTCTAATTAAAATAATAGCAATGTTCTTCTTTAGTTGCAACGGAAACCTCTCCTTACTTTCTCGTTAATCATCATAATCCTTATATGAGCTAGTGAAGCGCCACAACTGTTCGTGGAATAAAAAGGAAGGAATCCTTTAGTCCTTCTTTCAAAATATCAACAACATTTCGACATTAAAATTTAATGTTGTCATATTTGAAGAACCTCGAAATCTTTTGCATTAAATATCAACGATCATCAAATATTATTCCTTTCAAACTTCAGGAGTTTAAGAAGTGTTCATAAATTAGAACTGCTTAAATTTGAACATTTCTACTTATTTTAAAATGAATGAAAATATATATTCGTTTATTATTGTTAATTAAAGAAATTTAACATTCAGAAAATTATTCAAAACTGAAACCAAGGCTGCACATGAATAAACAATAACGCCTTTTGAGTTCATCATCAAAGGGAAACGAGAACGGCCGTTTCGTCCTTCTTGGGACTCATCAGTCCGATCCGCCCTCCCTAATAATAAACCCCAGAAATTTCTTTATTTAGATTAATTTACCTTTTTTTAATGAATTTTATTATCAAATAAAAATTAAATTAAATATATATATTTCAAATGTTTGTTTATATAAATATCTCAACACTAGATTTACACATTTAAAGCCAAAAGCAAGAAACAGAAGCCTTTGTACACTGTTAAGATAATGAACAAACTGATAAGAATATATGTTTGAACACGTTCTACTACTTCAGATCCGAATAATGTCTGATAATAGGTGGAGACAAAACGAAATTTTTACAATTTTTCTACAAAGTACTTAAGTGAATTACATCTACTTAGATTCGGAGAGAAGCAAACTTCGGGCCTCAGGAGCATCAACGGAATAGAAATAAGACAAACATCTTATCTTTCAGGACCAATTTAGTATTTCACAAGCGTCAAGCCTGATACTGTTCCTCTATATACACACACGTACATATATCTATATTTGTATTTTAATTAGTTTAATTTAACTTAGCATAATTTAGAAAATTTTATCACAAACTAAAAGAAAACATTTTCCGTCCATTTATTTTCTGCTATCTCTTTGGACGATTTGGAAGCTTAAGTTCAAATAATACTATCTTTTGTATTTTTAGGTCTTAAAAATGCAACTAAAAATCTAAAAATTTAAAATATGACAGTTTAAATAGGAATTAATCTTATTCTCTTATTCTTGATTGTTATATGATAAGTCTGCTAATTACATTTAAGCTCAAAATAGGCTAATTTTTCGAAACAATTTTAGTTCTACTAAATTATTTTATCTTAAAAAAAGCTCCCATTTCTGATTCTATGAATAAATAAAGTAATAATCTAGTGACTGAATTCATAATTTCTTTTACTTTCCCAATAGTTTAATTTCAAACAAATAAAAACCATATATCGAAACTATCAAATTTAAGGTTATTATTATTTTTTTTTAATTTAACTATTGGAAAAGTAAATGAAATCGGGGATTAGATTATTACTTTATTTATTCATAGAATCAGAAATGGAAGCTTTTTTAAGCTAAAATAGTTTAGTAGAACGCAAATTCTTTCGAAAAATTAGGTTTTTGAGCTTAAATAAAATTAATTCAGTTATCATAAAACAATCAAGAATAAGAGAATATGATTCATTCTTATTTAAACTGTCATATTTCAAATTTTTAGATTTTTAGTTGTATTTTTAACACTTAAAGAACGATTTGAACTTAGACCTCCAAATCATCTAAAGTTACTTCCGCCTCGCATTCACATTAAAATTCATTGCTTCTAATTCGATGAAATATTTTATGGAATTTCAATAAAGGTTGTAATATTTCGAATCGGTTTATAAAGGTAACAAAGTTGTGAATTGATTCTTTTCAGGTCGTCTCTAGAAATAAGAAATATTTCCTCGAAATTAAGTAATTAAAAGAAAAACTAAAAAATGAATTATTCTTTCAAATCGTAATAAATTTAATGTCGCCATTTTTTGAATGAAAGAACGAACGTCATTTCCTTTTCATTATCGTGAGTCTAAACTTACAAAAGACATGTCCTTCTTGATTGAATATGTAAAATGATCTTACCCTGATTTCTCCATTAAACTGTGACCCAGTTGCTGCGTAAAACGTTTTCCCTGGCGATTAAATGACTTGTAAAGAAAGGAGAGGAATCCCAGTGTTGACTTTATCATATCAGTCAATCAATGAGTCACGTCTTTGCAAACAACTACGTAAACGGATTTAAAATTAATTCTTTCACGTTCAGGAAATAATACTTCCTGGCTAAGGTAAATATTTTCACCGGTGCTCTTTCAATGAAAAGATATTCTTGGAAAACTGAATGAAAAGTAGCGGTTCTATTATTACATACCACGCTTTATATATGTGTCCATCCATGTCTATGGAAGAAAATGCAAAATATTAATACAAGCTACTTAAAATTACGTTACTATCGAATCAAGAATTTAAATAATTTTGACTTTAAAAACAAAAATTCTTACAAAGATATTAGTTTCGTAAACAAAGGAAGCGATGGATTTAACAAATGTATCAAAAGGCCATCCCTTGTGGTAGAGCAGTGAAGAGTCGAAATTGTTCTGGTGGCTGGTGCTTGAGTACATGTAACCATAAACAGGAATTACACTCAAGTTACAGTAGTGCTACGTAAAGCTCATATCTGAATGACTGTGCTAATACAATTTTTAGAGTAATGTGACTTCTCTCAGTTGGTTAGTACCTGGAAGACCGAGTTTTGCTAGTTAAAATAAAACGAAAATAAAGTAATAACACTGTAGACAATTACCTGGTTATTTAATCCTCTTTCGGAGAAATGGATAGCTCCGCAGTGAATACACGCAATGTTGAAAGGAAAAAGGTTTAAAAATTATTATTTTCTTCTTCTTCTTCTTCTTCTTCTTATTATTATTATTTAATTTTTATTTTAATTATTATTTTATTAGGTAAAAATAAAATCATTATTTTTATTACACGTAAAACCGCACAGAACATGAATTTATTAAGAATAAAATAAAACGAAAATAAAGTAAGAACATTGTAGACAATAATCTGGTACCCAAGTCCCAAGTCAGTCATTTACCCCCTAAATGAGTTTTCCCGAAGTCAAGACCTAATTACACCGCTTTCTCGAAAACAGTAGATTCACCCCATTCATCAAAATCCTTAGGCCCGTTTTCAAGATAAAATTTAGAAGAATTGCTGACTTTATAGTATTTGAATATTGTAATCATAGCGACATCGTATTCTCCCGGCGTTTCATGACCAACGGGACTAAGTTGAGGTCGGGTGGTCAGCCCCACACCCGCCCGCCTTTAACTCTCAGGAAACAAATCCGGCACCCATTCTACAGAGGGCTTGGTAGAGCCTAGGACCCGTTTGGCGGAGAATGGAGAGAGGAAAAATCCCCGCCTTCCGCCGAGGCCCGGATTCAAAACCGCCACCTCCAACCCGCAGCCTTTAAAAATTAAGAAAGCCCTCCAGTGCAAAAAGCTTACGTTTTTATTTTTTGTTTTGGTTTCCTTCTAAAAGCTAATATAATTACTCAATAGTATTACTGGTAAAGTAGCTTATTCACATAAATACCCGTGATTTAAAAAAATATTATACATTTTATAATAATCATTAAGTGTAATAGAAAAATAAAAAGTTCATTTGATTTAGCTCACTGATAAAACTGCAAAAAGTCAAATAATAATAATAGTTCTGACTAAATCAAACTTCAATGAAAAAAATAAGAATCAACTTAATGATGCAACGAAACATCATTCTGGTTCAGATAAGGAAAGATTAATGTTACTGATTTCTGTAGATGGTCAAGGACTAACTGACAAAAAAGATGCATCTGCGTCAAAGAAAATTATTTTACATAAATCAATAAATTTAAAAGACTTAAGTGTATGTCTTATAGAAAAGGGTATGATCTGCAAGAAGGATAAACATTAAGTCTAAATATAAGCCATAAGAAGTAGGACTAATCGTAAAATAGAAAAAAATTCTAGTCATAATATTATATCCCCTCTGAAACACCGAATGAATGCTTATTCTTTCCTGAAAATTTAATATTACAAAGCAAATGTTTTGAAATATAAAACAAACAAAATTTTTAAGTTTGGTTCCCGCTTTCTACTCAAATATTGAGTAAATTATGACAATACAGAGTCTTTAAAACAGTGCCTTTATATTGCACTACAGTTAGATGACTTCCTTCTTAAAACAAACCTTATTTGCACAAGTATTTAAGAAGGAGCAAAGAAGAAAATAACCTACGAATAACAACCTGAAAACCAAAATCTTTTCCATCAGTGAACGCAATTGTAATTCTTTCTTCCACCTCGTATTTCTGCTTTGAGGAAACAATCGTGTGAAATGGCGTTGGACAGATTCCAGTAAGACTGTCTTTCTCAAGATAAGGTGTCCAAATTGGGCAGTTGCTCCGAGAATGAATCTTACGTAACATTCAAAGGATTTAATGAAGTGGAAGTGTCTAAGAAGGGGGAAAAAACGTAAACAATATCACGTAGACATTGTCAGGAAATGGTCTTCGACAATTTGGGCGAATTTTATAGGAAATTAATGCGTCCATAAATTGGTTCAAGTTGTAGATGATGTTACACCTGGTCTCTCTACTTTTGCTCTAACGATTCCATAAGGGTTTAAAGACGAACAAATAACTCTTAATTTTTAAGATAAAGAATACAGCAAAAAAGTAATCGGCAATATAACACAAACATTAAGTGTTACTTAAATTCTACTCATGTTAGCCTAGCATTTAGGCGACACTAAATATTCGTATAGAATTTACATTTTTCTATATCCCCACTATTAAAAACTCGAAATTATTATTATAGCTAAAGGGAAAAGCTGTGCTTCGGACTTTCACCGCTAGAGCTGTAACAATAAAGTTATAAAACTTCTTTCTAAGTCTAGAAAGAAACTTATTAGCTTATTTCATAGACTCTAACAAAAGGAAGAAAGATTTTATTGCAGTAAATCATACGATAACTATTACAGTAACAGAAAAAAATAATAGAAAAGAAAAAAAAGAGCTGTGACAAAGTCTGCTTTACTCTACACCCTTTGATATCGATTTGAGTCTCAGCGATGGAGGAGAAGACATCTTACCTTCAAATTCTGAGTTTCTGTTCATCATTAGTTTCATTTCTAAGGAATTATCAACCGAAATATAAAGGAACTCTTTTTTATTAGAAGTTTTAGTATGAACTTAAGGAACTTTTTAGTTTAATTATAAACATATTTATTAAGTTTGATTTTTAGTTGATTCAAAATTACTAAAATGTTTAACAACTTTACGCGAATTTACATTTAGTCTAAACAATTTAATATTCAGATACTATCAATTTCGTCAAGCCAAAATTCATTATTAATTAGTTGAACTGTCGGAGATTTGCGATTAGAAATAAAATCATTCTATCTATCTATATATATAAAAGAAAACATTGGGTTTTTCTGACCTCCGAAACTATAAGACACAGAAATGCAAATAAGTTGTCAAATGTCAGGTATAATGTTGAGAATGGCTACATTGTATTTTTTACTTCGACGTGAGTGAACCGGAAGTCACGTGACGTAAGGTCAACTTCTAAACCATTCATTTTAAAGACAAAATGTAAAGACGAGTTCTTGCTCTCACTGAGATGAGCTTTTTACAGGTAGTGCGATCGCGATCAAAGGTCACGTGACAGAAAAAATTACATCAGAATCCAAGGTTACGTGATCGCTAAAAATTTTACTTGATACTCGTTTACAATTAAAAAATATTAACTTGATACAACAAAAAGCAACAACAATAACCTACCAACATTGTTATGAAGTCGGAAAACTTTTATATACTTTGGAATTAAGAAACAATATTCAAAATTAAATAAATGAAATGATAGAGGATGGTGAATTACAGCTAAGTCCAAATAATACAGGTAGAAAATATTAAGTTTAAGTAATATTTTAAGTCAAAAAATAATAGGGTGGATCTCCATTAAAGTTCGTCAATACCTAAAATGTTGAATTGTTGCTGAGACTCGTTCCTCGTCTTAAGTAACAACTTTCATTAAATCTTCTATAAGAAAAAAAGTAGCAATTTTTAACTTATTTATTAATTTCGAAATACTATTACACTTGTTAATAATTTTTTTACGAAAGACCAATGATGACTTAATGTGGGGTTGCGTGACTTGCAACGGGAGACGGATGTTATTCAATGCTTTTCAAACCCTGTGACACTGAGCCATTGGAAGTTGTTACGTGTCATGTGATTCACTTCACTGGATTCTTTCATAAGTGAAGAACCCCCGCTGGGGAAGATTACAAGCCAATAAAGATCTCCTCTGGTTAACTATCGAAGGAAAACAGGTTTCACTTGCCTGGGAATAATAAACCTCAACATAAATAAACTATGAATCACAGCCATCATAGCTAAAGAAGTCATAGAAATCTCTTAGCATCAATGGCTCTACTTTAATTCAAAGCCATGAAATATATGAGGCCTCTTAATATACATGTTTTACTTTATACTGAAATAAGAAATACTAATACAATTATATAATACCGGTACTCTTTCTTTAAAAACAATTTCAAACATTTTGAATGAATTGGCTTCTATTTATTATTTATAAATTAATAAATATTATATTAATTTATAAAGGCTTAAATCGTATAAAGCATAAAGAAATGCCACAGAAATAAAAAAATTCTGAGCATCGATGAGAGTTTGGAACGGACCGTTTCGTTCTTTTTAGGGACTCATCAGCCAAACTCACTCACCAGATGAAATGTGAATTTGAATTTTTGTCTGTTTTCGTTTCTTTTTTAAATATGTTTTCTTTTCGAGGGGATCACAGCCGGGTGCTGGAGTGGTTTCCCTTAACACTTTTGCACTATCTGAGCATTTCATCTGGTGAGTGGGTCTGGCCGAGGAGTCCCTAAAAAAGGACGAAACGGTCCATCCCAAACTCTCATCGATGAAAGCTCAAATATTTTTTATTTCTGTGTCATTTCTTTATGCTTTATATTAATTTCTGCCATGTTAAATCTTTTGTTTAGCTTAAATCTTACCTTTATTTACACTTGGTACTTATAGTGAGTAACAAGTCAACTTTGGACTAATTGTTAGGATCTGGTGTCATCTTTGAGTGCAGTCAAATTACTTATAAAGCCGGAAGGATACACGACATTAAGCTATGAATTTCCGGTCTTATGATGCATGAAAAACTTTCCTTAATAAAAGTGTGAGAGAAAAATATACATTCACATTCTGCAGTTCTACCAATAAAATAATTTCCATTTTCTGGGATTTTGAGAAAGGAAGTGATTTCCTGCAACATCTTCTTGATAAATGCAGACTGAACTAAATCAGTTCATGGACTTATTTATCACAGATTTTGGATATCATTCATTCAAATAGAAGTGATTTTTAAAAAAAAAAAAAAAAAAGAAAATGATATACTCATATAAAATGTTAATACATGATTACAGAACTAGACAAGCAATACTTAAACTTCACACAAATCTACTGACATTTATCCGAATTGTTGTTAGATTTAACAATGGATTAGGTTTTGTTTCTTACTTATTTTCATAATAATTAACATTTTATCATAGTGGTTTTTAGGTACCAATCATCAACCGTACTGAGAAATGTCAGATTAGCGCGAATCTGCTTGAAATGGAGTGAGAATTTGTAATATTCAAGAGTTGTTCTAATTTCATTGGATTATTTTGTGTCATGTAATCCTTATGTTAAACATTACACTTCCAGTTTCCATTTGTAGGAGAATTTTATTAAAAGATAAGTTTTTAATTAAGTTAAATGAATTGTATAACTTTCCCCGTTCATTATCATAATCCATGCCTTAATTGATGACCCACTTCTTTAATTGATACAAATTTAAATAATTAGAGTAATGCATTTGCGACACTGCTACTAATATAAATGGTATCAAACTAAAAAATATATAAATTCAAGACTTTTTATTCCTTACTCTATTAAAAATTATAGTCTAATAATTTAATTAAAAAATAGCACGTGTTAAGATTATCTACGAGTGCTTTATTAAAAAACCTCCGTGTTCAGAAAAAAAAAAAATCTTAATCTCCAAGCTAATTACTTATAATACATACGATATTTAATTATTATTATTATTTATTTTATTTTTTTTATAATGAAACCACCTTAAAATAAGACTGTAAGACATACGGAGGTGAGAATAAAATTTCCAAAACTAAAATGATCTATGGACAAGATTACTTTGAATCCTGAAACAGCAGATGTCCTATAATGCTTGAAGGTTTCTTTGTAATTAAAAACAACTCCTGTTGCAGTGAAACTATCCAATGCACAATCTGTTTTCACAATATATTCAAAACCTGTTACGTTTAAACTGATTTTCTTATCAAGATCTCAAAAACTTTACGATAATTTAAATTTTAAACTTCATCAAGAATTAGAAATACAGAAATGTAAAGTTTTCTAAAATTAAAGTATAGTATTGAAAGTATGCTAAAAATACACTTTCTCCACGCAAATCTAATTTATAAAATAATAAATAAATTAAACATTTACTAAGATATGATAACAAGAAAACCTCTGATAAACCTAAGAAAGAAAAAAACTACTTCAAAGCCTTTGAACCGACTTCCTTGTTCGTTTATGTGATTATCTAAATAAATATCAATACCTACATGTTATAATTGATACGTTTGCTTATCTATACATTTTATTATTGACTTTCTATCTACTAACCTTTCTGTTTATTAATATTTAATGATTTTATTTTATTTTACTGTTAATTTTTAATTTATTTCTTTTTTATTAATATTAACTTTCTATTTTTAATTTTCGTTTCTTTTTAGTATTCAATGAAATAATTACATGAGATTTATTTGCTATCAACATTCAATATTTCCACGTATTTATTTCCTTCATTTCCTTGCCATTGCATCATTGAATCCTTTCTACTATTTTCTATATTTTCTAAATATTGCTTAGGAAACATTAAAATTCGTTTCTATGCTGTGCTACTGAAGCAGAACTATTTTCCATTGAAAGCCTAGTTGTTCATCTTCGGAAGATTTGTTTTCAAAGGCATCTAATAAAACGAACAATCCTCTCCTTGTGTCCTCATTCGTTTCTTCCTATGTCCAAAAAGGACGTCTTCCTACGGTTGTCGACTTCTTATGGTTCTGATTATTAATCTGTCGGTTGAACATGAATTGGGGGCGGGGACTTGTCCCCAGTCACTGTGATTCCGTTTACTTCTTATTGTGTCCAACTTTCCTTGAACTTTCTAAGTCGGTCGAAAAGCTTGAAGAATCCGTATAAGTAGGCTATAACTTACTCTGTAATAAGCCACAATCATTTTTCTTTTCCCTTAAGTAAAGTCAAACCCAATTTATTGTAGTATTATATTAAGTCAAAAACAAACACTTGAACTGTACTTAATTTTTTACATATGAAATGAACACTAAGAAATTGAAACTCAAAAACGGTCCCAACTGATTCAAAAAGTCAAATTAATAAATATGGTTGTGTCTTTTGATGTTTTGAATTATTTTCCCTTCACAAAAACTTCATCTAATTCATCGCTTTGTTGCTAAATAAGTTGCTAAAATTCAACAGATTTCGATTATTTTATTCTATTTGTATTATGTGATTAAATAAACCATATCAATACAAACAGAATAAAACCATCAAAATCTGTTGAATTTTAGCAACGTATCACAACGGTTATTATTATCACTGATCATTGAGAAATTCCAATATCCTTGGACAAGACAAGGCAACACTCAGGAAATGAACGCTCCTTGATTAGCAGCCACATACGACTAGTGGGAAGGACACATCTAGAAATCTGATTCGAGTTCTACAATGGTTGGGTAAAATCTAGGACTCATCCGGAAGGGAATAAAAATTAGGTTGGAAATTCATCCAGCCCCAACTGGATTCGAACCTGAACGCGTCCCTGGATGAGTGATTCTGTACAGGTGGTTTCTACGTCTACAAAGCTAAGTACACACTGCTAGACATGTTGCGCGATTTGTCTGTAGACCGTCTGTGACGGGTTTCGAGAAACGGTCTATAGACCGTCTAGAGACACCGTTCTTTGTCTCGTCTCGCGTCCACACTACAATGTGAATTTCTCAGTCTCATCTTCGCAGTCCACCATGGAGGACGTTGTTTTGTGTGGAATGAGTTCCTACTTAGTGCTAATTACAAGTGAAAGAACGCGTGAAAAAAGTGAAAAAAAAATATAAAGTTACAAAATATTTATAAAAAAAAAGGAATTGGCTTAAAAACCTTATTAATAAAAAGAAAAATAAATACTTCAAAAACTTGATAGAAAATGACCCAAAAATAAATACTAATATATGGAACTTTCTAAATAAACAAATAAATCATAAACAAAAAAATTTGAAAAATATTGAAATAGAAAAATTACTAAAAATTTATGATGTAAATATCATCTTCAAAGAGTTTAAAAATGTATTTTTAAAAAAGAAAACAAATAGTAATGAAATAACAAGTTCTAATTTAAAAAAATTGAATTTCACGTAAATATTTTAAAAATTCTTTTAAAACAGACTGGGACGTGTCTCGCCTCTAGACGCCAAGTGACGTCCACACTGTCAAAATGTTGCGCAACATGTCTCACGTTGCATGCTGTCTCCCATTTCGGTCGGGAGACTTTTTAGACATGCGATTTTTGGTCTCGCAACAGGCCCGTAGACGGGGATTTGTCTAACCTGAGACAACCTGAGACACGTCTCTAGACCAAAATCGCGCAACATGTCTAGCAGTGTGTACTAGGCTTTAATTAATTCTACAAGTAATTACTAAGTAATATTTTCATTTTTTTTAAGAAAAAAAAAAGCAAAAATATAATAAAATTATTCATTATGTGTATTTCCATATGATAGTAAAAAATGGACCACACACACAAAAGGAATCCAACAAAAAAAGCTTATATATGACATGTTTCGGGATAATCTCCCATCATCAGATTACAAATACAAAATATACAAAATCGGAACCTACAGCGTCCAGAGTGAAAATTTAAATAGCCTAAGAACATAAAATTTCATAGTAAGAAGCTTAACAATGCCAATGTTACAACTTTAACAAACCAATGGATCACAACATTAAACAGAAATACAGGAATTATAATTAATAATGACAACATTTCATTTCATTTAATACCATAGTCAAGAGCATTAAGAATAGAAACTTATTATTAAGTCCGTTCTATGTTGTTTCTGAATATTGTAGGTAGCCAGTTAGCTCAATTGATTAGAGCGTCGTGCTAATAACGCGAAGGTCGAGGGTTCAATCCCCTCATCAACTTAAGTTGTTGTTTTTTTTTAATCATTATTAGGAATTCACTATATTAAAAGGTTTGAGTTAAGAATGACGATTATTCCATATAAATAGGGGTGGGTAAGATAGCATGAGGTCGCAAACAGACTCGCGCGAGCATTTTCTACACCACCCCGGCGCAGTCTATTCTAAAATAAAGGTGACTCAGAAGCCGTTGCGAAGCATTGTGATTGGTTTACTAATCGCTATCCCTATTGTTATCCCTACCTTGTTATAAAACAAAATTTCAGTCGAACTGAATTATCAGCAATATAGAATTAAATATTGTTATCAAAGACTTCAGCAACTGACCAGTAAATACGTTCTTCTGTCGTTCAACGTAATATATCAGACAGTTACTAGTCAGTGTATTGAGATGGAGGTTTAAGACAAACTATATTTCTTATATAATCAAAACAGTCATTTATAGAAAGAAACTGCACAGATAACTAACATCATCATATATCTATTAAAACTTACCAGACGTATGTTCTGATAATGTTTATTAACTTAAGTGAGGTAAAATACAGTTTTTAACCAATTTCTTAATGTGATTGATTAATTGTTTTAATCAATTCACCTTATTAAATTTTGTCATCTTTCTACAAAAAACAAAACTATTCGATTTTTTTCTCAAAAAATGTATAATCAACACTTCATTTAGCAGAATTTCAAAAATTAAAAAATTAAAAAAAA
>JAFIDM010005346.1:16653881-16665837 GCA_023159025.1 Thereuonema tuberculata
ATTTAATTTTTTTTTAATTCCGTAATTTATTGTACAGTAAAAAAAATGGAAACAGGAGAGGTCCGCGGATAATCGGGAGTTTACTATATATAGTATTTCCTTCGAGAATCGAACCAGGTTTCCACCAACCACCAATTAAGCTTTCGGATTCAGTTGTTATTATAAACTATACATTAATTAAATGCAGCAAGGTTAGGAAGAAAGTACAGTAAATCCTCTCAAATCCGGCCTAATGTGGCGCCCAGTAGACCGGATTTCAGAAAAGCCGGAGTACCGAGAGTGTTCTTAAAATAACTCAATAGCTCAGTTTTTGTGAAGACATATTGCCAGGTTTAATTAATTTTCATAATTTTGCACTCAAATATTTATTAAAAGCAATACAAATAAAAAGTGTATTTTATAATTACAGTAGGGCCTAGTCATATTTATTGTTATACAGTATAATGACGCAAATGCGTTAAACTACATTTTTATATACGTACTGTAAAATAAATAAAAAAAAAAACATCTAGTTTACAATCTCTCTTTTAATGTTTTGTAAAAAAGTTTTTACTGAGGACCAGGCCGGATTACCGAGGGCCAGATTTGAGAGGTTTTACTGTATTAACGATTATTTTTCCCAGAGTTGGGAATAACGAAGATGGGTTATTTTTAGCAGTTGATGAACTTCACAGGTAGATTTTCTAAATAATATAATAGAGGACAACAAATAATTCGAGTTGGAGAAAGTAATAATTACTTCAACTCTTAATTCATTGTGGTCATATTATGTCTAATTCTCAAATACAACAAAGCAGATATAAGAAGGGCATTTCATGTAAGATTCTTTGGCCGTATCTTCGCAGAAACAGTGATACGGTTTTTGTATTTTTTTTTTTTTTAATTCAACATCACTATGTATATATGTTGTTGTTGTTTGTATCGTTCGCACCGAATTGTGATCTTCGTGCCCAAAGGTCCGTGTTCTATGGATCTCCAAGATGGTGAACCCCTAGAAGAATCCATAGAATTTCAAGGGAAAGAGACTGCGGTGGTTTTCCATTGCCTTCCTCAGGAAATCATTGGAATGAATTCAGACCTAAAGAGGAAGATGAAGAAGCAGACAAACACAGGAAAGGAAATTTTTAATCATCCATGCCGATGCCGGAATTCGAATCCAGGTTCTGACGCATATGTAAAAAATAATGTCCCATTAAGTTGTTCAACTGAAATATATATACAGTGGAAACTCGATTAACCGTCACCTTCGGGACCGGGACTGTGACGGTTAACTGAATAGACGGATAACAGAAATTTCGAAATAAACATGTACAGTAACGAAATTTCAATGCTGGTTTGGGACGAAAGGCAAACAATAAATTAATACAAAGAAAAATCTATCGGTAATAAATAGATATCGTCAAACACCAAACAAATAATAATAATAATAGAAACATAAAACAGTAGGCCTACTAGATAATAAGGTTTATATGTTGAAGCTGTAATCAGACATCTTCTGTTTCTTCGAGGCTCGAGCTTTTTTTACGCGGAAATCAGGGCCGGCGCTAGGAGGGTGCGGGGCCTCGGGCAAGATGAATTTTGCGGGCCCTCGACAATCCTATTTTAACAACCAAAAAAAAAGAAAGAAAAATCTTAATTAACGTGCTGTGAAATTTGTTTAAGGAATATAAGAAAAGAAAAGGAGAAACAGCACCTGAACAAAAGAGGAAATTGCCTTTCTGATTTTAGATTTCGGGAAGGAGTTGGGGACGGCCGTTTCGTCCTTCTTCGGACTCATCAGCCCAACCCTCGCCTTCCCTAAACCAAATCAGAAAGGCAAGACCTAGTTAGTGGAAGCCAATCCCAGCTCGGAAGTGACCCCAGAAACAACAAAAGACAAGAAAATAAATAGCTGCGTCTCTCGACGCCAGCCAAATCCTTCACCTACGATCTAGTAGGTAGTAAGGAATTAAATTAGAACAGAAGGTTCAAAAAAATTACATACAAGTAAAGAAAAAATTAACGTGCTGTGAAATTTGTTTAAGGAATATAAGAAAAGAAAAAGAAGAACGACGAAACGGCCGTCCCCAACTCCTTCCCGAAATCTAAAATCAGAAAGGCAATTTCCTCTTTTGTTCAGGTGCTGTTTCTCCTTTTCTTTTCTTATATTCCTTAAAAAAATCTTAATTTAAAAACAAAAACAAAAAAATAACGACAATAATCCCATTTTATCCTCTTTCTTATAACCAGGCGCCCCCCCCCCCCAAGAACGGGGCCTGGGCGACTGCCACATTCGCCACCCCTTAACGCCGGCCCTGCGGCAATGTCCCGTATTTTACGGAGAAGTAGGTTTTTCGATCGATGACGGATAATAGAGACTGACGGTTAATCGAGTTTCCACTGTGTAACTGAAATATATCAGAAGATTTTACAATGAATTAAATGCATTTCCAGTTTTCGAGTTCTAACACCGTCTGTTGTTTGTGATGGACTCTTGATGACAATCGAATTGTCTTTAATGAAATAAAACATTAATTCAGGAAGGAATTCCAATCAGAATTTACTCAATTACCAATTTATCCATAATAAAAATATTTCACTTGAGTAATTAATTATCATTGATATTCTTAATTTTCACCTCCAAAGTCAACCCACTGCAGAAGAGCAAATTCTTCCCCATTACGTTGCTTCATCAAATACGTACGTTACTGTGTACAATAAGGTCTGAAGTCATAACATTTGAAAATAATAAACAAGTAAAGAAATATGAGTTATTGAGAAGGAATAACCTGTTATTCTATCTCTTGAGGTGGAGTTTGTTTCGTTAACATATTCCTGACCCAAATCAAGACACGTATGAGAGAGAATAGCATCAATTTATGCAGAAGAAAGAGAGTTTATCTCTTGACGCAGTGAACTGGGAAAATAGTAAAGAAAAAAAGAAAGGTAACAGCTTTCAAATTAGTGAAGCTCTTTTAGTAAAGGGAAGCTCTACAATGATCGCTGTGTCTAGACAGACCCCTCCCACCCACCTCCATTTAATGTTACTATTTCCCTTCGTAGTTTTTCCTTTATCAATATTCATTCGAATGTAAATCATGTACTGTCCCTCTAGCGGATGAAAACCGAATTAACATAACCAGGATATTTCATTAAGAAGAGTATATTTATATATTATTATTAAAAGATTAGTTCTGATAAAAAAAGAATAGGAATCAAAGTAAGAGGCATTTCTGTTTCTTAATGGTTGTCAAAAGCATCCTGGAATATCAACTGTTTTTCATCAATTTCCTGTTGACAATGAACTGCAGCGAAAACGTTACGTGAGAAGAATTAAAAATAAAAAAAGTTTAACTAACATTAAAGCGTTTTACGACTATATTTTGACAAAGAAAAAGAAAACTACAGTAGTTAAAGCAATAATATTTAAATAAGAATATTAGAAATAAAAAATATTAGGAATTATTTTAATTTAAGTGCATCAAATGCAAGTCAATTCAGAACTACATTTTCAATTCTTCTCCTTTCCATCTGTCTTCTGTTAATTTGGTCAATAAAAGAAAAGGAAAAAGCGTTGCTTCGTATATGTACTAACAAAGGAAAGTTTAATTTTAAATATCTTCTAAATTTACCATTAAATAGCTACTGAAAAGATTTAAAAAGATCCCTGATCTCTCTACCAATGGTATTTTACCAATAAATACACAATGACTGTCCTGTGTTTTTTGAGGAACGTGTCTCAAATAGATTAAAGATAAAACTTAGAAGGAAAATCCATCGTCCATCACTTGGTCAATTAAAAAATGTCAATTTCGAACAGCCCAGAAATAGTAAGCAATAATGGGAACAGGGAATCTACAAAAATAAATCTAGAATAAACCACTACTAACAAGAAAGATTCTGTATCAGCGTTATATCATACATTAGTCTGTTACATATAAACCGCTGTTGCTCGGGCAAAAACAAAAATCATCCAAGATTTCCGGTGAAACGAAAAACTGCAAAGTCTCTCCAGGAAAGTCCTTACGTGCTCTACAGAAAAACAAAGTCCTACTGAAAGTTCAAAGAAAATCAGATCAGGGCTTAAATAAAGGATTATTAAAAAAGTCTAATATTACCAGAGTAGCACTGGAAATATACGAAACCATATATTAGAGAGTTAATTATGACAAAAAATAAGAAAGATGAAGAATATTAATGAAAAGTGAAATAATATCATCCTTCATGTACGGGTGTCCATAAAAATAACCACAGCAAAAGACACAAGAATTGCTCCAAAATAAAAAAGAATTGAAAGGACTAAGGAAACATTCTTCTTCAATACATAACTTTTATTTTACAAATTGTTTAGAAAATTAAACCAAAAAATACGAATGAAAACTTTACTTGTTTTTGTAAAAGCTATAACTATGTGATATACATCATAGCAAAGCAAACAGATGCAACGTGAATATTACCAAGTTGTGGGAATTATGTTATTATCTATTCTATTATTATTAATTATGTTATGATTTGATGGAACCTTTTGTTAATGAGTGTTTTTATATCAGTGATTCTGTTAATTTGAGAAACCCTAAGAATACTCTTTAGATTAAGAATGAAATCCTTGCTAAGAGGACGAAGAACTTTAACCAATGCTGACAAAGATATTTCGAAGTTCTCTGGCATTCAAATGTTCTATAGAAACACACTCTTCCATACATTGCATTAGTATTAAAATATTTTAGTTCCTGAAAATTTGTCTCCCTTATTAGTATTTTAATAAATATTTTAATACTAATGCAATGTATGGAAGAGTGTGTTTCTATCTAATATTTTTGATATGGAAAGAAAGAAGATTGTGGAAGAATTTGATTCAAATGTTCTGCTGGGGAAGTCTTTCTCTCTGTATTTAATGACAACAGAAAACCATCCAAGTTACTTTTTAGTCTGAACTATGTATTCCAGAGATTCAATAGGCTTTTACAGCTTCTTTTCAATTCTGTGGCCACAGATTCACCGTATTACAAGCAATTGGCAAAAAGAGAGAACATTTTTATTGTAGAAAAAACAAACAAAAAGTGGGGAGTGATGTTGTTTATACTAGAGAACTTATTCATTCAAGGTAAAAGCACAGAAAGGGAAGCATTTAAACAACTGGAACACGGTCGAAGTATAGAAATATCAAGAATAAAGAGTCAAACAGAAAGAAAAAGAAAGATCAGAAACAAACTAAGGGGAAATGAAACAGCTAAATAAACAGCAGAACATTTAAACAACTGCAATACCTACGATTTTTTGTAAGACTATAGCCCATTGCACATGGATCCGAAAATCGGACGGTCGGATCCACGAATAGGACGTATTCTCTTTCACATGGCCACGAAACTATTGAGATGTCATCTATACGACATGTAACATTCAAATCGTTCGTATAGGCGACGTTTCGTGGCCATGTGAAAGAGAATACGTCCGATTCGTCGATCCGACCGTCCGATTTTCGGATCCATGTGCAATGGGCTTAAGTTGAGTATAAACATGATATCTCTTTTTAGTTAAAAGCGAAACAAGAAATTACCTGCAATGAAAAACAAAAATTCGTATTCTCTGTTACATTCCAGCTCAAATAAACATGTTTTTTTTAAAAAAAGCACTTTCTTTTCTTAAATATCATAAATGAATCTAACATGGTTGTGAAATCCTAAAACAATTGTTAAACGCTATTCAACACTGGAGACCACGGAAGATTAAAGATATCGATATGAAGATTGGTAAAATCAATCGCAAACACAAACATGGTAGATCTTTCAACATAAAGAGAATCAACTAATTCTTTATCTAAGAAATAAAAAACAAAGACCTTCACATAAATAAGCTTTCACGCCTTGAGCTTATCATCGGAGATTGAACTGTCGTTTAGTTCTTATTGTGACTCATCAGCCAGATTCACCCTCGATGATAAACTCAAAAACGTTTGAAAGGATTTGGAAACCATCTTCGCTCACGAAAGTGGCTCCCAACCAGAAACAAAAAACATAAAAACAAAAGGGAACAATTACATAATCTGTAATTAGTGAACAAAAAAAAAAGCCTTTGATCCTCAGACGTTAGATACAAAAGGCTTTATGAACAGGCCTTTGTTTTTTATTTCTTATATAATTCTTGATCTATTTAAGCAGGGAAAAAACAAAAACAAAAAAACAAAAAAAAACAAATGAACTACAAATAAACCATCTCAAAAAAGTTTTAATCGTATCTTGTATCAGTATCTATCATTACTAGTATTAGTGAGACATTCATTATTTACACAGTTATTAGCGGACCCTAGGTTACAGCTTGCCTGTAAAACAGCTAGGGACCGCTCTTGCTTTTATGCTTGCTGGATGTCACACTTTGTAGCGGCCAAACGGTTAGAGATATTAGAATGAAACCTTCACTATTATGTTCAGCATCAAAAAATAGATGACCACGTGTAAAAAATCAGATCTCTAGGACTACTCCCTGACCCCCCAAGGAGTGTTTTGCTAATAATGGGTTGCTAAAAACCAAGAAACCTGATATTGTTTTAATTTCCTTATTATTATAAATGTGATAGTTGCGAATACAAAAGGCGCAATTGTTGCGTTTATTGTCAATGTTGTGATTGTTGTAGAGCTGCATTATAAATGTGACTGTTGCGCATGCAAAAGACGGATTGTCTCGACGTGCGGGAAAACCAGATTCTGATGCATAGCGAGAAGCTTCACACTTGCGTAAAGAACGGTCTCGCTCAAAGTCAGAGACAAGAGACAGAGAACGAGAAAGAAATGCTGAAGCATATCGCCCACTACGATCTGATCGCTTCCGATAAAATTGTGTTTAAAAAATTGTGCACATTTATGTGGCCGCTTTGCTTTTGACACTGTCTAAAAGCATTAATTACCTTGTTATTTATGTCAAACTAATATTTCACAGCAGAGGTTTATTACTAGTCCTGACTGATAAAAAAATGAGATTAATTACTTTCTTATTGTTACCAGTTATACAACTGGGAAGGGGCTCCCAATATTTATTTATTTATTTTATTTATTTATAAAGGGTTCCTCGGGCTATATTATAAGTTACATAGCCAAGTACAAGTCCTTGTTAATACAGAACGAAATATTGCTGGAAAGATGATTAAAGTTTGTGGTTATTTAAGAAGATATTAATTAATTTTACGGTATGTCTAAGAAGATGTATTTTACATATGACCAACTTGATTTTACTCTTGACAACTAAATAGGACTGTTAATACTAACTAAAATGAGAGGCAATTCTTACTAGCACCTGATTGGTTCCTTGCTGTATCATATCAGCACATGATTGGTTTTCAGAACAATCATTCTCATTGGCTAGTTTTGACTTAAGAAAATCCACTTCTTTTTATTGAAACAGTTGTGTTTTCTTTTTTTGGTTATTTGGCTAAAACTTTTGACAAAATAATATAATACAATATATTTTAGTTCATCATAACATTCTGCATTAAACTATGTTTCTAATGATGTATAATATTATAATATTATTTTAAAACAGTTGATGTTCAGAGCCCTGAAACCTCAAAAGCACACATTTTCTAAAAGGATTCCACAATTTTGTAGTAGTATATATTTGAAATCAGCTCACAACGGGGTTCAGTCGACATTCATTCAAGCATATCTTCATTCCAGTATCCATTCATCAGATTTCGAGTTTAATACAAAATTTAATAACAAGTAGAATGTATAATTAGTTGTTTTCATTGGTAATTAAGTCATTTGATGCAGGTTTTAATCGGAAGTGTTTTGTAATAGATATTAATTGTACCTTTGTAATACGACGCCAGAGAACTAGCGTCACCTAGTGACGAAAATCGGAACTAACTTCAAAATAATAGTAAAGAGAAATAAAACAGCCAGAAATTTGTTGAGAAATACGAATTATGAAGGTTAAAAAATATCATAGAAATCATATCATGTGATTACTATTTTTATTTAAAGCGACAACGTTGTTTTATTGCAAAGTTTCTGCATAAGCAAGGCAAAGAGATATTAATTATATCATGCGCCTTTACTAAAGTAACCGAAACCAACTCGGAATTTTCATTAAAAACGCACTAGACAAGAGACAATAACCTAGTAGATGAAGAATCCAGAATACTAATTACGCGACAATTATTCGATTAGTAACTATTGGAATGTCTGATTAGTTCGGTAATTACCTGAATTGTGTAATTTCATTTGGAAACTTGATGTAATCATTCTCAATTATTGTAGATCCGTGAGCTAGTGCCATCTAGTGACTATAATTGGAACAACACTTAAAAAGAAGATACGTTAAAACGGAAACGAAACACATATAATAAGAAAGTATTAAATAGCCATAGCCGTAGTCTAAATGTGTTGATATAAATTAACAAACGAGTAGCTTACGAATTATCGTACATTTTTATTTCATTATTATGGAGCAAAAACACAAAAAAAATAATAATAATAAAACAAGATACGAAGTCCGTTGATGCATAAAATCTCGGCAATCTTGGAAAAATATCGTATTTATTGAGTTATTTCAATAATTTGTAAATATGTATCTGTACGCACACTTTAAAGTGATTATGAAATTCTTTTTATATTAAAAAATTTGAATAAAAATAAAATAAATTTTATATATATTTTCAAATTTGTTCGTAAATGCGTTCATGTTATTTTCTATCAAAGAATGTTATTTAACTTCGTCGTCGTTTTTGAGAAAAATGATACAATGTCAGAAAATCTTAGTTTAATACGTTCTACTGAATGTTCTAAAATTAAATTTTGAAAGCGACTCAAACAGATCTTTTAAGTTCATTTCTGGGTTCAACTGCATTTCAGGAGTGATAGGTCACAATTCTGCTAAATCTCATTGTGTATGCTTCCAAACCCCCAAAAAGCAGCCGCTGGATTGGACTTAGGGTTGCCAGACGTTCCGGTTTTTTACTTATATCAAATATTTTCAGAAAGTATTAAAAGATACCAAATAATTCATTCTTAGGATAAAGGGTGATTTCTTTTCTTATTATTATTATTATTAATGTGAGCAGTGATAATATTAATTTGTGTAACATCTTTGATTCTTCTTAAGCGATTCTTATGAGAAATGTTCTGGTAAATGCCCCGGTTTCTGAGTTACAAAATCTAATTGGACATGGTATAAGAATGCTATCGGCACACTGTAAGTAATTCAATAAATGTTTGCAGTACTCACTGCCAAGCAAACCCTACAAGATTATAAATAACTATTTCATGGGGAAAAGAAACAAAATACTTCGAGTCAAAAATTCAATAAAAAGTAAAATAAATAATTCTTTTCCAGCTTTGGTTAAATATTGTTATTATAAAGAAAAGAATAATTTTTTATTCTTCTCTGGTTTTAAGTGTTACTTACAATACCTACATAAAGGATTTGCCACTGTTTCAATGTTATAAAACTTTACAAATGTATTCTGATAGAAATTTATCATATAACATTCCAAATACAGTTCTCCATTTCCAATAATAATAATTGTAAAGCAATAGATGCATATGCAAAATTCAAAAAGGGAAATCACTTGCTAGAGAAATCTGTAATGTAAATATACTGGCGTGCAAACAAATCGACTCAACGGTAGTATTTGTAATTGCTCTCAATTATGTCAGAGAGGAATGTATGTGTAGAGGACAATTATACAGCATCTGAAATCATAGAAAATAAGCTTTCAAATGGTACGATAAAAATCATATCCAGCAATACTGCCACGTGATATCAGGCCTATTCTCAAGAATGCTATCAAATGCTTGAAATGTCATATACGATGTGCACCATCCTTTGCCTATAAAATTAGTGTATTTTAAAACTTACTCATCAGTCATATTTCAGAAGTTTGAAGAAGTCCTTTAATTAAGTTGCAGTATTCACACATGAAATGGATGCCACACCTGAAGAAGCAGCTGAAGTTGTTGTCTTGTTGGAAATGGGGCATTCCCAGCGCCCTGTCACTCGGCAGTTGAACATGAGTCAGTCTGCCATACCATGAATATAGCAGGGGTGACTGGTTCCTTCGATCAGAGACCAGGTTCAGGCAGACCATGGACCACATTGCAGAGACGAATGCTTCATTGTCTTAACTTCACTACAAAATTGCCATCTTATTAGAATTAACATCCAATAAAAACTGCGAGGAGCACTGGAGGAGGGATGTTAGTGAGTGGACAATCGGAAGATGGTCGAGTACCCCTCTTGACGGCAGCCCATCAACAAGCACATCTTCAATTTGCTCGCGATCACATCGACTGATGTTTAGAGCAATGGAGCAATGTTTAGTTTTCTAAGGAAAGTAGAATATGCTGGCACGACAGCGACAAAGAGCTCTGGTATACAGAAGGCCTGGAGAACTTAGATATGATCTCAGAACAAGTGAGCTATGGCGGCAGATCCTGCTTGGTGAGGGCTGGGATTTCCTTCGAGATGAAAACAGACCCCGTTATCATAGCTAGTGGTGGCCACAAAGGTGATTTGACAGCATATGACTACATTAGAAACATCTTAGGTGACTATGTGGTCCCGTATGCAGAGTTTGTAAGCCAGGACTATTGTAAGGTGCACCTGACAGTATCTGGATGAGGAAACCAGGCATGCCCACCATGGACTGGTCTCCAGTCAGCCCGGGACTTAAAACCCATCGAGCACGTATGGGATGAGCTGAAGAGAAGGGTTTGAGCCAGAAGTCCCGCTCCTAGAATAAATGACAAACTGCAGGCAGCCATGGTAGAGTGGGAAGCCATTCTGCAAGACATGATGCACAAGTTATTACAGTAGATGACAAACTGCATGGAAGCCATAATAAGAGCCAGGGGTAACACCAAATACTGATTAGAATAAAATTTGTTTGTTTATAGTATTTTAGCTTTTCTTTTCAAGCAAACCTTTTCCATTTCATTGCTCTGTTTTCAACATTTTCTGTTCTAGGTTCTATAGTAAAGAAAATTTTGTTGTATTGATACCATTGAAAAGTGTATTTTATAAGCTTTCAAATGATATATACATTGTCATTCAATATAATTTAATTTCTAAGATAATAGGCAGCAAATGAAAATTTGTTGGGTTTTTTTGTTCACCAGTATACACATCACTATCTATTTTAATGTGATTAGAATTAAACTTCTTCTTGAAGTGCATTCTTTAATATGGAGGTACCATGGAAATACTCTATGGCAAATACTATGCAAGCGTCACAAGAACCAAGCATAGGGTTGAGTTTTTCTTCTCATCTTGGAATTGATACTGAGGGGATTTTCCAGACTTTCCTCAGGAAACCATTTTGGAATGGCTTCAAACCTGAAGAGAAAGTGAGGAAAAAGCAGACAGATACAGGAAAGGAGAATTAAACTTATATACAAATGTATCTAGAAAAAGTATCTTCATGTCTTAAGGTTCATAAGCATGTATGTTATTATGGATAATAATGAAATTATCATAAAATCACTGATTTCGATGTAAAAATTTAAACTTGTTAAGTCGAGGGATATTTGCCATCAGTTAGAATTGTATAAGACTTCTCCTCCTTCAAAATCTGCAGAAGTTGGATGCGTGTTTGCGGTTGCGTCAGATGCTCACGAATCCGGCACTCCAATTCATCCCTCAGATGTTCAATAGGGTTGAGGTCTGGACTCTGGGCTGGCCACAAAAGTTCCTGAACATTATTCTTCTGAAACCAGGCGCTGACAACAATGGCCTTATGACATTGTGTTTCCACTTCATGATAATAGCACCCACGGTCGACTTTGGCAGGTTCAGTGACACTCCTATGGCTCACACACTCTGGCCACTAATGTGGCAGCCTACGACTACTCAACGTTGAAAATCGCTCAGCTGCTTTGATGTTGGCATTTTACCTCAGCATGTGGTTAGACACCAAATGACTCCAACTACATATGATTGTGTTGTTTTATAACGAATATATTCAAATTATTGCCCGAATTTGCAT
>JAFIDM010005346.1:16670837-16698039 GCA_023159025.1 Thereuonema tuberculata
CCTGGTCGTGTCATTGTAAAATTAATGTTTCATAAAGTTATCGATTTAAGCAGTATACAGGCTTATAATGCTCGCGGCTAGAGTTGAAACTACCAGATTTTCCTTTCCTGGTCGTTCGCTAGGAACGGCTAGGAGAGAAAATGGCGGTCGCTGCTTCACATTCAACATTTCAATGAGGAAAAGTTCTCAACAGTCAAGCTAGGGAAATTAATCTTAACATTGCTTGTCGATTTCCCTAGCTTGACTGTTGAGAACTTTTCCTCGTCGAAATGTTGAATGTGAAGCAGCGACCGCCTTTTTCTCTCCTATTTGAATGTTAGCGAACGGCCAGGAAAGGAAAATCTATAATCTCCGTTGCATTCTGGGAGTTTCAACTCTAGCCGCGAGCATTATAGTTATTGTTTGTTTAAGTTGGTTTTATTTTAGAGGATAATTTCGTAAGTTGAATTGCTAAAAATAATTAATGGGAAAAAAAAAAAAAAAAAAAAAAAAAAGACAACTTTCAATCTCGGCAAAATACTCTGATGTAGCCTTAATATACAATTCATTCTTTCAATTCCTGTTAACTGATGATTGTTTCTGTATTTACAATCCTATCTCTTTCGAGGATAAGAAAAATAATAAGTTAGTCTTTCACTGAATCTTTATCATTTACATCAAATCCAAGAATGTTGCACATCTTTAAGTAATAGCATTCTGCCATTTATACAAAGTAGAAACCAAAAAAATAATGAAGACCTGAAAAATTAATGAAATAGCTTTTACTTGCAGCTTCTCTGAAAAAAAAAAGTAATGCAATAACAGCCTTGTTCTTCTACTTTAAGATAATAGCACCGTTTTTATTAGACTGAGCGACTAAGATTCTTGGGACAGACTCTCGGGAAATAAACAAACAGAATTAAGTTGAATCAAAAGTCTGATCTCGGAAAAAGACTCCATCCTCATTTTATAGAGGGTTGAGTCATCTGAAAGAAAACCCTGGGGGGAAAATAAAATCTCTCAAAAAAAAAAAAAAACTCTATGAGAGATTGGAGCATCTCCTCCAGCTGATAGATAAGCATTAAATACTTTCTTGAGCTACAGGATTCACGTCATTTCAAGATATCTTACATTTTTTTTTACAAATTTGAAGATTCCTTGTAATACTTCGGCAATCTTCAAATTTCATGAATAGATATAACAGATAAAAACGCAATACTTTTAAAAGCAACCAAGCAATTTGAGCTCCCTTCTTTTCAATAGCTGTTTCATTTTTTTTTCTAAATGAAGCAAATGGTTCACTGAGCTGCCAATGATATTTAGAAAATCTTCACATTTAAAACTGACTTAATTTTTTCTTAATTTTACTTTTATATTAAGAGAAGTCCCCACCTGCTACAAATGATTACAGGACGATTTAAAAGAGGCATTTTTTTTTTTTTATCAATCGGATCTTTCTTACATCAGTTTAAATAATTTTTTCATTCGATAGTCAGACTTTGTTTATCTTATATTTTATTTTTTATCAATTGTAGTAAAGCATAAAACTCCAAAATATAAGAACTTATCAGAATGAAGCAACTTTATGCTTATGAGAGTCAAAATTCATAAGAGATGAATTAATACACCTTCACAACCAAAAAGTAGTGGGAGGGGAAAGTCAGACTAAAAATTATTTTTTCTTTACATAGCTTCTTTGATCAAAATTAGCTTCATTAGTTTTTTGCAACAGTTTTTGAGACTTTACAAAATTCAGATGCATCGTGAAAATATATAATTCAAGAATTTCAAGTATTTTAGTAATATCTCTAAACACAGGCACTCAAACTAAAACCTTCTGAACATGTAACGGAAAATAAGTTCTCAGTAATTTGATTTTTAAATCAAATGTTTTTGTTAAAGATCCATTCTGCTATGAATTTTTTGAGCAAACTGCAATTTTTCAAAAAAGTGACTTTGTATAATAAATCATGTCAATGTTTAGAAACGCACAAATACAGAATAGAATAAGAATCGTACAACGGTGCATGACTAACAGGTGATGAGAAATAACAGTGTTGAAAGCTAAGCTCTATATGAATATATTACAAATGGATCTGCAAACACGATCTGGAATATTAAAATACAAGAGGTTCATTTGAATAACACTCCTGATAACAGTTTGCAGAAAACGCGCATTTAACTTTCAATCAGTTGCTCTAACTTTTAATCTTATTAATTGATATAAAAACAGAAGCATTCAATAGGAAACGATACCAATTTGAAAGCCAATTAGCTAACAACCTTATTTTAATCAATTTTTAACATGTAAGGGCAGCGTTTATCAATTATCATTAAGTTCCTTCTACCGAGTTGTAATTATACAAAGTTATAATACTTCACTAAAATCATCAACAAACTCTTTGTACCACATTGCATTAATAGCCAAAGTTTATTCTATACTCCTTTAATGTAAATTTCTACCATTTATTTTGTACTTAATGCTGATTTGCTGTAACAATAAGCTTAGTAAATGCTGTTTTATAATCTAACTTTTTGAAAGGCTAACTGATATGCCAATTTTCAATAGAAAAATTATTGTAGATATGATTTATACGATTCCTTTCACTTTAAAGGCATTAATTTCAGGAATATTTCACAGACTGTCAAACACCACATTTTGTAAAATTTCAGCACTTAATTTTTTTTTCTTCAAAAAGTTTTGGAGTCAAATGGGAGTCGTAATTACATTTAATATTGTTAATTTCTAAACTTACACTTGCAACATACTGCACATCAGAAGAATCATTCATAATGTCATTTACACACTTTCAAAAATACTAAATAAATAAATAAATATTCATTTTAATTTATTTGCTTGACATTGTCAAAATTAGTGGCTCATAAGAAAAACACATCAATTTTTATCAATTTTATGTTTGCCCAACAGATGATGCAACCATTTATTTTGAACAAAATCCTAAAGTTGTTCTAAAAGCACTGATATTTTACAGTTGCATCGTTCTTGAAATAGGAATTTCAATTAAATTTTAATATTAAGAGATCAGAAGATGTTATCACCAGTAGAAATGTAATCAATTACTAGTAGCTGCCAAATTAAGTAACTTTAAACCCTTTTCATTTTCTTGATTTTAATTTTCTGTAAAAGATGGATAAGAAAAAAAACAAAATAACAATGAAATTAAATCAAAAAGATAAGAAGCCAAATATAGATCGAAAACAAATCTAGAGTTGCAAACGCATCTAAGCCAAAGTTATCTGAGTAAATAAATCCTCTTCGGAGAGTGATTATGAATGCAAATGAGACTAAGAACAATTACCTGAGGATTCATTGCGACTAGGAAATAAGAAAACTTGGAGTTGTTACCTGAGGATGGCTGGAAGGCAGAAAATGAGAAATGTTAGCAATAAAATGTAAAAGGAGAAGACATTTTGCACAGGAGACCTTGCAGCTCAAGATTTGTTTAGTCACTAATCCATTTGGCTCCATATTGTAAGGAAGGTTTGCAAATGGATTGGGCAGCAAAACTGTTCATTCTCCTGTTTCACTATAAAATAGTAAATTATCTTTTGGAGATTCGTTTGAGTTAAGTTTTAGCCAGATTACAGAATGTGAGTTACAATAATTCAGTCAAAATATCGCCCAAAATACCTCAAAGCGAATGTAGTTGAGTCAATGACACAGAAGCAATCACTGCTTTAAACTGACAATTCACGACCTCAATCTATCTCAGGTCAGGCTTCTAGCTTGGACTAAAACAAGCACTTGTGGATCAAGTGTAACTCATGGAGTTTAAATATAAGCAGTCATTGAACAAGATCTTGTAAAATACAAATATTCTCAATGACACTGTGTTATTAGATATCTGTAGTAATTGATAGGCAATTATTTCAAAGGATCGTAATATATAAAGATAGAAACATTAAAGGTTATTAGAAAGACTTCCTTAATTTCAAATCAACAGAATGCACATTATCAGAAATTAAGAGAAAAAAAAAAAACCTTTCTAAATTTAATATTTTGATTCAGTTATGAAATCTCTTTAAATATTAAATTCAAATTAACAAAATTACTATAAATAAGAATTATTAGGAAATGAATAATGAAGGGTCAGGTAATAATTAAACTTCTCTGTACCAACTTTCGAGTTAACAATATTGCTTATTTAACAATAGTACTTGGTCTGCTCATTTCAAAACATGGCACACTGTCTATTTTGTTTTTTAAACTGCTGGCTAAAATTTTAGAATCCGCTGGCACCGACTCCTGCTGGGCACAAGTTGAAAGTTAGTCGTCATTGGATGCATTCATCAAACCATGAAATTTCTCTGAGATTGCAACATCTGTTAGATTAGATTAGGTTCAAATTTGGTGCCAACAAGTCTGCACTGAAAATTCAAAAGCCTTCACTAAGAGACAGTATTCAAAGTATTCTAAGGTGACAACAACATGTCAGTATATTCTAAAAGTATTCCACATCATCTGTTAACAATATTAATGTGACCTAAGAATAACAGGTTGATGATCAAAACTTTTGAAGTATTCTAATTCTAAAATCAAAATTTGTTATTCAGTCACTTATGGGTCTGGCAAGTAACAGATTTTGAAATAGCATTAGTGCTATCATTTTATCATTTATTGCCCATAAATTGTGTTTTGTTAAGTTGTATCCAAAGCAAATTATTCTTATATAACTATCCTTTATCTTTCGTTAGTCTGATATGTTCTTAATTTTCTCTGCTATTTTTATTTTCCTAATGATGATGTATTTCTAATTATCTTCATTCACTACTTGACCTTTTTTTTTTTTTTTTTATTTAAACAGCTGTCAACAAGGAAGGAAAAAAACCTATCTCCAATTAAATTCTGACTTTCTATATATTACTCTGAATTAAATCCAAAATTACACAGCTTCACATCAATACAGCTGTTTGCAAATTGCTTTGGTAACTGTGTAAACTATTAAATTTCAATAATAGCACACAGTTGCTATCTAATTACAATTAATGCTGCGTATTCTTATGAGAACCTTTTATAAAATTCACAGTGATGTTAGTGATCTGTGATAGTCATTTAAATGACAGCAACAGTGTTGCAGTATATTAAATACAATGATTAGGCCAGGCTGTCTATCTTCAAATCTCCTATTGCTCTACTTCATTTAAAATCAAAATAAAACATTTACTCCTCTTAACTTTTTATAAAATCAAATCAAGCATTGTCATCAGGCATAAAATAAACAGCTATTCAAAAATAATAACAACTTGATCATTCATTCAATTTTTAAAAGACAAACTTTCTTTTTTGTATGTATAATTTAAATATACATGTCTACATTATTCTGTATTATATGTGCTGCAGATAAATTAGCTTGAAATTCTAAACAGTTTCATTATGTAAGTTTGTACATATAATTTACAGAAGCCGATATCTGTAATTCTTCGAGCTCTTATGTATTTTCCAGATTCAAAAACCATATGTATAGCCTTTAAAAATTATACTTGAGAAAAACTATTATCAAAATAGCTTAGAAAACTTTTGTGGAACCTGGAATAAACTTAAATAATATGTTGCTAAATGTACATTCTTAATGTGTTTTGTTTTTTGTTTTTTACAGTTTATTTACAAAAAGATTAAATCAAAATCTTAAAGCTCTATGTTGGTTGCAATTCCTTGGTCTTCAGCTTCCTGAACTGCTTGATAAAAGTCACTGAAATCAACGTAAGGTTCAATGCGACCATCCTCATCTAATGGCAACACATTGGTTTGTCTCTGAGGAAACAACTGACGTTCGGAATCACTGCTGCTATTAGTAGTAGCTTGCGTAGATTTCGGAACACTGGAGGTTGTTCCAGTTTCTGCTGGCGAATCAGCAATATCTGTTCCAGTGCTTCTTGGTGGTTCCTCGGGGGTAAGTGACTGCTTTAACAATGGCTGGTAACCGAGGACAGGATAAACCCTAACACCAGTAGGACTACTCAAAGCATTCGGCATTGGGTGATTGAAATTTCTAACTAGTAAAGTAATATCGTCTCTCTTGTGGCAGGTTGCTGCACAGCTTGTGGTATATATGTCATGGTGAATACGTACCACTTTATCAACAACTGCTTGAGCTACACCATTTAAAGTAGACTGAACCATGAATTGCTCCGTCACCATTTTGACTATCTCTTCATTCACTTGATCATTCCCTGTAGCTTCTTCTAATGCTTTGCATAATCCATTCGACATTAAGAGCAAGAAATTCAGTGACTCATCTATAGTTATTCCACCAAGAACTTCAGGTTCACCTACAACAGGACGTTCTCGGGCATCTCTGTAAGCAAATTTGAAAAATTAATAAGAAATCGATCTCCCAAAAAATGGAAAAATAAATTAAATGAAAAACTTTAAAAAAAAAATAACCCTGTTAACCTTGACAAGATTTGTTTTTAATTCAAATTGAAAAGAATTGGAAGCTATTTGGGACATCTGTTCCACACTTATTAAAAGTCAACTCCAAAGAACGAGATAAAAAGTAAAGAAATCAAGCATATTTTTATTTCTAATAATATACTGCACAATTTATTTTAACAATATAAAATTAATGTGTTTACTAAATAGTCATAATAATTATTTATAATAAATAAAAATTTAAATTTTAAACTGAAAAGCATATTTCTAATGCTAGCACAAATTTACTATGACAAACACGAATAGATTTTTACCATAACTATGTAACAGCAATATTCCTCTATGTTCACTCTATTCCTTTTCTTCTCCTTTTTATGGTTCCAATCTTTTAAATCTTTTTTGTGTAACTTAATATGAAATTAATTTATTTCTTATCAACTTATTCAGTTAGTAAATTGGACTAAGTGGAATTATTATTATGCTCTCAAAAGCAGTTGCAGGAAACCTTCACTTATTCAGTTGTAAAAATAAATAATTTTGTTCTAATACAACAGGATAAAGTGTCAATTATCTATATCTGCTTAGACAATGACAATTCCTCTCAATTAAACTTCCTTCTAATAATTCTAGTTAGTTTTCTAAATACATCTTTTAAGTTTTAATATTTAGCAACATTTGAAAATCTGAAATTAAGATCAAATCAAATTTTTTATTAAAGCCTGGTGGATTTTTTTTTTTTTAGCTTCAGCTCTTCATTTATTTAATTGACAGATTATCTTAAACTAATATTATAAAGCTGAAGAGTTTGTATGTTTGAACGCGCTAATCTCAGGAACTACCAGTCCAATTTGAAAAATTATTTTTGCGTTAGATAGTCTATTTATTGAAGAAGGTTTTAGGCTATATAACATCCTGCCACGACCAATAGGAGCGGAGCAGTAAACATAAACGTTTACAACCAATGGGCGACAGGGCGGCTTGGCTGCACGACAAGAGCCGAACATTACCGATGAGGGCCGAATTTAACACAGGTGACACCGCGGGGCACAGCTCGTCTAAAATAAAAAGTGCCTTTTCTGCTTAAATAAAATCATGTTATTGAAAAATATTTTCCAATCTTCAATTAACTCAACTCTAAATGGATTTCCTCCCATTACTTAATTTATTCTGTCAAAATTCTTCTTCATTTCTTCATAATATTTAATATAAGATACATTAGACTCCATTTCAAAAAAATACTCCTTCTATTTTAGCAATATTTTGCATGATTAAAATCATCTTGCTTCTTCAAGCCTTCTTTTTTAATTATATCAACAACAAATAAGCTTGTCTACATTTATGACAAAAAAAAAGCATGTCTACATTATTTAAATTTAAATTATTGAAAAAATCCTATTCAATGTAGACATGTTTATTTGTTGTCATAAATACAGACAAGATTATTGTTGTTGATATAATTAAAAAGAAGGCTTGAAAAAGCAAGATGATTCTAATCTTGCGAAATATTGCTAATAAAGAAGGAGTATTTTTTTGAAATGGAGTCTAATATACCTTACTCTGTGAAAATTAGATAAAGAGTGAGCTACCTGCTAAACTAGAAATCATTATACATATTAACACATATCTTAACTACTACTTCACATCGGCCGATGTGAAGTAGTAGTTAAGATATGTGTTAATATGTATTTAATGGCATTTTAAGAAGATTTACTAACTAGAAATCATTATTCTTGTTTTACTAAGTGTATTCCTCTGTAAGTAACTGTTATATTATTTGTTCTATTTATTCATTCGTTTGTTTTTGGGTTTTTTTAATTATCTTAAAGTTCATTTCATATTCAATTTTAATTTATTTTTGCCCATTTTTTTTTTTACTTTATTTTATTATAATTTTTTTTCTTAATTTTACTCCTCTCCTTTCCTTGAATTTTAAACAAACAAACCAATTTATTTCTCCCTCTCACTTTTTTAACTTGTCCTTTCCCCACCAAATTAAAAATATCCTCAAAGGACCTATCGTGTTTCCATTCCTCACTTTCTTATCAGATCAGTGTCTTTCCAATGTCTTAAGACAGGAAGACTATGAGCATCTTCTGCTCCAAAACAGTGACACTGACAAAATAATGGCACAGGCTTTTTAAACGAATTCTCAAAATTGTCCTGACAAAGGTTCAAGGGTAGTGAGGCAAAATATTGAACTAACTTAACCTGGAATAGAAAAATCCCTCATCCAAGCTTATATTATTTGTATATATAATTAGCATTAGAACTCCTACTTCGGTTCTAAGTTATTGTTATTATTAATCTATTACTTAACAAATGAGCTTACCTTAAGTTTTCAAAATCTCTGTATTCTTCTTTCAACATGTAATTCCCAAGGCAGCGAGTGTTGCTCTGATTTCCAATCTGGCGCGACATCCTTACTTTTTCTATATTCAATCCGAGATCTGAAAGTCTGAGCAGTTCATCCTGATTGTTCAAATCATGACTAACACTTAACTGCTTTACGTGGGTGACGTGGTCTTTATCTGTTCGGAAGAGCAGAGCTCTGCTATCGCCTGGGGGAAGGGGTTCAAAATTCAAAGTTTTAGGCAACTAAATCTTTAAATTAAAATTTATGATGAATAGTAGAAAAAAAATCCATTGAAAATATCATTATAAACTAATGGTTTTGAAAACAGCTGAATTGTTAGTTTTTAAAATAAATTTTGTAATTAAAAGAATGTCAAGAATGTTTAGGCATCAATTACTTATAAAAGATAGTAAGTTTTCAATAAAACTGAAATGAAAATGATAAAAAAAATTGTTCCTTATTGTAACATTTGTAACATTTTTGGGTAAGACAACAGTTTAGAAATTGCCATTTTATCTCTGTTGAATCAACAACTTTATGATCTGAATTGACATTGAAGTTAGGAGGCACTGTTATAATCTATGCAATTTCAATCATAAAAGGTTACAAAAAAAGATAAATAAATAAAAAAAGTATCATCTGCTGGATAAAACCAATGATATACAACTTAATTGTTGGCAAGAATTAGATGAAATATCAGCAGGCATTTAGGATAGATAGCAAAGATGAGACTCACAAATGAAGTCAAGGATCTTACAATAATAAGTGGAAGCATCTTAAAATAAAAACATTAAGGATAATTAACTGTAACTGCACAAAGAAAGAAATTCTCATAAATACATATAGTGCAAATACATACCTATGTTCGCAACATAAAGTCGATTATTTTTAATGAGAGCAACCACAGCAGTCGTACCACCAGAGATTTCACTTGTTATTTGCTGAAGTTTGCTAAATACTTCGGGACACTTCTTATAAGCTTCGTAAGAATTTAAACCCTATAAAACACAATAAAGATTAGTACTTTCTTAGAAATTTGACAAATAATAATAATAATAAAAATCTCCTTTAATCTTCTTGCAAATTAGAAAAAAAAAAGTTTTCCTTTACCTCAGACAATTAATCACATTCAATTTAACCATTTGATTCAGTTTTCATTTAGATGGTTTCATTTCTTCTTTTTTCATTTCTTCTAATTATATATGAACTCTTTACATTTTTATTATAGAGTTCATTTTAGAAATTACAAAATTTTTATTATAGAGAAAAATGTTGAGAAGGCTTAATATACATTGATAAAATAATGTAGGAAATGAAATGCATTTACTTGGTCAACACGAAGTAAACAGCATAAAAAAGTGATTGGATACCTAAAGTTTTGAAATACTGGGTACATTCGATCCTCAGGGGGCAACACAAACATTTAGGATGATACAAGGTTAAGAGACATAGTAAAGGGATGGGAATGGCTTAGCAATAGTGACTGGCGTTTTGCTGGGCTTTGATGGGATTGAAGGCATTAAGCAAGATTACATGGATAGATTCAGAGGCCTGTCACTTTTGCTAACCACCCTCACACCTTCACTATGTCTCTTCACCTTGCATTGTCCTAAATGTTTGTGCTGTCCCTGAGGATGGAATATACCCAGCATTACAAAACTGTCACTATCAAATCACTGTTTTATGCTGTTTACTTCATTTTTGTCCAGTAAGTGCAATTCAATTCCTATTTATTATCTTTAGAGAAGATATTCTTCCAAAATACTGAAAAACCTTAAAATTTTTCAATAGGTATGTTGATATTATCTTTGAAGTGAAATAAGGAAATAAATAAAAATTATCAGAATTAACAGAATTAATTATTTTTATTAACTGAGATGTGAAAAGAAAAAAAAAAAAACTTACTTCAGGTAATTCAAACTGCAGATTTGCCTTTTCAGCAAGAAGATCGTCAATCGATTCAAAGAATCCTCTCTCAACGGCAACAAAAGCCTGCATCAGAACTTCTTTTACTTCCTTGTCACTAATCTTACCGTTTAACTGTCCAAGTAAGACTTCTGCTGGCATCCTTTGTGCTGCAAAATGAGCTGCTCGGCTTCCCTCATGGCCATCAAAAACACCGTAAAAGAAAGTGTCGTCATCAACTCTTTTAAAAGAAAGCAACAACAAAAGTTACTTACATTGCATCGATGAATTACAAATAATAACAAAAAAAGAATTACTCTGCAAACTGACTTAGAAAATTAGTTAACAACAACAATAATAAGTCGTCTCAGCATCTGGAATCACTACAAAATCCCTTGAGATTCATTTAAAGAAATCATCTATCTTATAAATAAAATTAAGAAATCAGTGATCCTTGAAATTTGTAACATTGTTTGCAAGTTCTAAATTTGGATATTTAAAACCATTTAATTTGTTAGTTATTCTATAACTGCACTTGTTTACTGGCTTTGCCAAGTTTTATAAAACAATTTTTAATAATAATAATAATTTGAATTAGACTTCAAAGCTTGCATTGATGTCATCTAATACTTTTTACTGCACTTATTTACCCACACTGATCAAAAAGGTAAAAACATTTAAGATAAAACAGGTATTAATAAAGGTTAGCAATTTTTTTGTCTGAGAAGGCTTAATGTGCACTGATGAAAAAAAGATGCAAAATAGGAAATGAAACGTACTTCCTTGGTAAACATGAAATAAACAGTATTCATGGGCTTTGCCTTATCAGGACTCATTGCTGTCCTTACATTAGACTACATTGAAAAACAGATGCTTTCTATTCACCGTTCACACATTAAAATGTATGGAAGATACGTCGATGGCATCATCATCTTCACAACCAAACATCACATCACACACATACAAGATCACCTAAACTCTGTGGATTCCAATTACGATTCTCATTAGCAACACCCCTCCAATAAACACACAAACTATTGGGATGTCTCCATTACTTACAAAACAATATTGTAGTTGAAAAAACTGACTAAAGTCATAGAACTCAAACCCTCTTTCAGATACATCCCATTATTCTACTATCCAATCCTTGAATATGTTATTAAATAATTCCTTGCCCCAGACTTCAAAACCCTAAATATACACATCACAAACAATACCCAATATAACAATCCCACCAATGCTGTATTTTGGATCCCATGTAAACAATATTCCTCTGGATACGTGGGACAAATCGCTACCCCCTTTCCAGATGCCTCAAAGAACACCAGCACACTCATACATTAGTCACACAAAACAACAAAACTAGAAATCCCCCCTCCCAACTTCACGAATCATGCCAAACTCGTTTCCTACCACAATCAACTATCCCACTGCCTTTTCGTTAAATCTTTCCATAAAATCCAGCTTAATGCTACAATCCCATTATTGCGAGTAAAACACCTGTCAATATTGATAAACCACCCTCACACCTTCACTATGTCACTTCACCTTGTGTCGTCCTTAATGTTTGTGCTGTCCCTGAGGATGGAATACACCCAGTATTCCAAAACTATCAGTTTCTTAACCCTTTTTTACGCATTTATTTCATATTTCCCAAGTAAATGCACTTAATTTCCTATTCATTATCTTTTCTATTATTTCAAAAACAATATAAGTTAATTCCTCCCTTTTAATTTCGATTAAGAAAATAAAAAGTAACACAAGACAAGTTACTGCATATATATAAGAAGAATTATTTTTGTAAACTATTAACTGAAAAAATATTAAAAAAACAGATGATTCACAAAGAAAAAGAAAACTAATGTAAAATTACTACTGCAAACATCAGTCTATTTTCTTTTTTTTTTTCTTTATCATTTACCGACTTGTTGCACAATTAACATTAAAAATTACAAAATTTAAATAGAAAAAAAAGAAGATGATAAAGATGGCTAAATATTTTATTAAATATTAACACTGGAAAGAATTCATTTTTAAAGAAAGAGTACTATCAAAAATTTAAACTTTTAATACAAAAATAACATTTTTAAATGATGTCTGACGAGTCAATATCACTGAACAAACTGAAATCTGTATTATAATGACCATAGATAGAAAGCGTTCTTTAATAAGAATTAGCAAATCCTAGTAAATGCAGTTTTCATAAACAATGTCTTTGAAGCTTTTCTGAAAACATTTTGGGCCTATATCTTGATGAAGAAAAGAGCCAACTAAAATAGCTACAAAGTGAGAAATTTGAGACGGTTTTTCTTTTCAATGGATCCTGCCTCTTGTCTAAGCATGATTTACAACATCAGAGTGGAGTAGGAAGACTCAGGCAAAAAAAAGGAAACCTCAAAGATTTAATTAAAAACTGAAGTTCACTAAGTAATGTCGAATATATCCTAGACTCCAAACAGAGCAAGAACAATTAAGTATGTTAGATATGTTTCATATAAAAAAAAAATTCTATTAATGCTGCAACAACAACTTTTATTTCAATCCCGCCATTAAAAAGAAATAGACTTACAGCAGTAGTTTCATAATTTTGAATTTATTTTCGTGGAGATGAAATCATAAAATTTATCACATTCAAAGAAGTGATAGGTTGCAAATACTGAACAATAAATTTATTGCAATTAATAGAAATGGCTATTAAACTTAACTGAAGAGGAACTTCACGAAGATACTTTCTCTTTTTAATTATTACTGTCACTCTTTTACTAACCTGAAATGAAAACTCCTATCTTCACATTCATGTTCTTCTCGGCGCTGTCCATCTTCTCTATAGATCTGATTTGTTGAGAGACCCACTGCAGACACACGGCAAACTGGCAAATCATCAGTCCAACTTCTGGACACCTGCACATTAAAAACTACTTTATCATTTGATCTAAATACTTTTAAAATTTTCATTTATAAATCAATGAAAGATCATTATCTTCAAAATACTGGAATATTTAACAAATGATTCACATTTTGAGTAATGAACATTGAATGAACTGACACCAATGACGTGTTTTTGTCAAATGAAAATTTTAACGCATGTTAAGTTAGCAAGATCTGCAAAAAACATTTAAATAACGAAAGAAAACTATGTTAGATGTACTGCAGTACATCTTCAAGATGTTCTAGAGTATAAGGAATATTTTTATAGTTTAAAAATCAAAATAATTCAAAGCTAAAAGTATAAATTATTGTAATAGTTCATTGCAAAGCATAATTAAAAGATTTATTTTACACTGGGAAATTATTATTTATAACTACATTTTATTTACTTTTTATATTGAAAATGGTAAAATTTGTTTTCCCTCTTTAAAAAATGTGGAAATTAATAAAAATTATAAAACATTTAAGCTTATGAGCCAATCTTTAGATATTGAACCAAAAAAAATAAATAAAACTAATGCTACTCTTTTTAATAATTCCTAAAACATTATTTATACAAAATTGCATTTATTTTGTTTTATAATTTTAAATGTTTTTATGACCTACTAATTTTTTATTATTAATAAATAAGGTAGAGTACAACGAATACCTGCTTATTATTTATACATATTATTATTATTCGTTTGACTTATAAAATGTATTGAAGATTAATTTCATTAGATTTTAGGGGCTATTTAAATATTTACTTCAATTTTCCAAGACTTATTTATCGGATTATATATAATTCTTTGTTTGTTAATTTAATTTTTAATAAAAAACAAATGGGTTCTTAACTTTCTGAAGTCAGACACAAGTGGGATAAAATAGATATAAAATCTTCCAAAATGGTGAATCCCAATAAAATTCATGAATCCAAAATACTTAAGTATTTCTTTCAGATTAAAACACATAAAATACAGAACGTTTCAGTCTACCGGTAGAGTATTTTCAACTGGGACTTTTTTCTTATTTAAGTATTTTGGGTTCAGGAATTTTATTGAGATTCACAATTTTGGAAGATTTCTGAAGTTACATAGTAACACTTAGCATGGCTTATTTTTGTTTAAAATCAATAGTGATGTATATACTTAAATCTAATTCTCAAGCAATACTTTTATTTAATTTTTAGCTAAGTAAACAGATTACGTCATCTTTCCAATAAATCTTCAAAACTATAACATCATAGCGTAGCAATTTTTTTGGAAAACTACCAAAATGCTTTATATCTACGGATATAAAAAAAAAAAACCTACTTTTTTCTTATTAAAAGTTTATAAAAATATGTAGTAACGTTCAATTTGTTCTTTTCTTTAAGAGCCACGAAGTGAACCACAAAATATTAGACCCATGAAAGAAATCCACGGTGACAAGATTTTTTAGCCGAATTTGGATAAATAAAACTTTAAATTGAATATATATATTTGTCAGTAACAGCAAATAATCTATATTAATCGAGAAGAAATATAGATACTATTAATACATTTAAGAAATCAAATTTTAATTTCTACAAAGGAAAACCCGACAAATTACAGTGTTCGTGACAATTTGCTCGTTTAAATTCCTCAACATCCGATTTCTTATTTATTTATTTATTTTATATTTTCTGATAAATCAATTCTAATGTTTTCGTTAAACTTTAAAAAGACAAATCCTATTACGACGCTTTATGGGAACTTGACGTCTTTGTAACTTACCTCTTGGATTTCCAGACCCCTTAAATGTATACCCGAGTGGGTTAAGCGCGAAGGCATTTCAGCTCTGGTTGGCATCTCGAAAATCAAAACTAAATTAGTTTCGCAACAAATTTATAAAAATAGCTTTTGGGTTTCAATGTTGAAGCGACGGCGGCAAATGGTGGCCTTTCAAGGCTCACAGCTCTCAACAAAACTCACATCGGAAAAGCAATTGTTTAAAGTGTTCGATCTGTTTCCTTTCTCCTTCGACGTCTTATGGGTTCTACCCACTTCAGAACATCACCGAGATCATGTCATCAGGAGACAAACGAAGAACACGAGTAAACATTCATATTGAACCGGAAGCTGATTCCAGGATACAATCGTTGTGCGAAGCGTGTATGGCAAACCGTTCTCTACGATATTTCAGGTATTGAAAACTAACCCAAACAAAGTTTCTGTAATGAAATTCAATCTTTGTAAACCTTTGAATATTTTTAACTAGGAAATGAAAAATAGTTCGATAAATTGAAGCTATTTAGTTGGGCGATGAAAGAATTATAAACGAAACTAGAGCGTTAAATCGTTGAGGTCAAATAAAAAAAAAATGAAGAATGTTTAATTTTCTTAGTTGAATGTTTTTAAAGGCTTCTTTTTTTAAATTTTATTATCTATCTTAATAATAATAATAATAATAATAATAATAATAATAATAATAATAATAATAGTAATTGATTACAATTAATAAAATATAGAAACATTATTTTCATGCTATTTGGTGATCATCAAGGACGAGCAATAATAGCGAAATATCTTGTTGTAGTTTTGTTTTTTATTGTGATTTTGGTCTCTTTTTTATTGGGGCGAATTATCACAATATTGTCTATCATCTGTTTATAATTCTTTTTAGAAACTCAAAGTAAACGAAACTATCAATTAAAAGTTTGAAAGTAGCAATATTCAATAATCTGCTTTGTAGTAAAAAAAGACAATTTTAACTCGTAGCATCGCATGTCCGTCTTCAAGGTAATAAAAAAGAACTTTTTACCCTATAAAAGCTGAAACTTTTAGCGATAGGTTTAGGATAGTAAAATCAAAATTCCTCTTGACTCTTGTACAGAAGATATGAAGTTAAGACCTAAACAAGTAGATCTAGAGACAGTTTCCTAAAGATCTTTAGAGACAACTGTCAATATACAGATAATTCTTAAATAGCTAATAACCATGATATCTCAAAAACTCAAAGTTAATGAATATTTTTTTTTTTTTTTTTTTTTTTTTCGCTCCTATTTTTTTTTATATATATTGGGCCCCCCCCCCCCCCCCAAAAAAAAAAAAAAACAAACAACGCATTAGCTAAATCATGGTTTCACGATGCCTCATGATCCCAATAATTCAAAACGTAATTATCCAGAAAAGCTTAAATTTTGATTTTAAGATAAAGATTATATAAAGACTTAGTATTTTTGTAATATTCAAACTATTGTTTATTATGACGAATAAATAAATATTAGAAAAAATAAAAGCTATTAATGTACATATAATTGTTAAATACCTAATATATAGTTATTGGAATATCTCCTATTAGTAAATATTGTGTTTATGTAATGTTGTATAATTTAATTGCATTTAATCGAATAACTTAGTTAAAAAAAAAAAAAAAAAATCATGTAGAACAATTTACTACAGGTGTGAATAAAATTCTTTTGTTCAAACAACTTTAAGAATTCCTGTCTGCTGTGACTGTGAATTTTTTTTTTCCTTGTCTTTTATTTTACGAATATTTCGTAAACAAGTTTTATCTTCCTCCCACTCGAAATAAAAATAATAATAATAATGTATGAATATCAAGATAAATTCACTGACCAAATTAGAAATTGATATTATTAGAATATACAGCGAATAGTTAGATATTTCGAATAATTATAAAACTTAGTAAGACTTTTTGAACTTATTGATTTATTTATTGAAACGTTCATACAGTATGTTTACCGTAGTGACCCTCTGATAACGAAAAAGGAGTGGTTTAGCAATAGAGCATTATGGCATTACGGCGTTTGAATTTAGATAACTTCCTTCCTTATGTCACGTATTGTCAATACAACTTACATAAAAAAAAATCTAATGAAACAATCTGTATTGATTGAATTTCTTTGATTACGAAAATGCAAGATAAAAAACAAATATAAAAAATGGAATAATTTTCGGAAATAATAACAGTAAAAAAAAAAAAAAAAAAACCCAACTAAATTGGTGATCCAATGAAGATTAGAATACCCATAAATAAATTAAATATTTGTAATCTTGAAAATTAACAATAAAATATCGAAATTAATATCTACATTTATACTGTGGAGGGCTAGTAGCTTTTAGACAAAAAAAAATCGAAAGACCAAATTAAATAATTTGATAATATTAAAATTAAGTCATTTTTTTTTATTCTTTCTCTTTTCCAACCAGAGGAGCCCTCCACAGTATAAATATAGATATTAATTTCGATATTTTATTGTTAATTTTTAAGATTTCAATATTTAATTTATTCTAATCATCGTTGGATCACCAATTTAGTTGGGGGATTTTCTTGTTTTTTTTTTGTTTGTTTTTTTGTTTTTTTCTTTTTTTAAAATTTACCTAATATAAATCTTATTGATTATTATCTTATTTTGTTTTTTCTTCTTCTAATTTTTATTACTAAAAAAAAACGATCTTCCAATAATTTACATATGAAAACTTTTAAGGTGTGCATTAATTAACTATTAACAGTTGAATTGAGGTTAACACACTTTAGAATTAAACTATAAACTTATATATATTTTAAAAACACAAGCTTACTTTCAAAGTGGTCTACACTTCTTTGTCAAGCGGATAATCATCTTGTATTTTTAAAACATATGTAAGTTTATAATTTAATTGTAAAGTGTGTTGGCCACAATTCAACTGTTAATAATTCCAATATTTGTATCATTATTATTTTTTTTAATCATCTCAACAAAAATTTATTATCAGTTTTATATTTTTGCATTTACAGAATTTATTTTCCATTTTTGTTTTAATTTGACTTTTTTTGAATCATTCGATCTTTTATGATTTTTTTGGACTGAAATTGTTTTTGAGTCGTTTTTCATTTTATCGAGTTAAAATATGGAAATTTCAGCATTTTTATATTTGCGTTTAATTTTTATTAAGTCTATATTATTTTATTATGGCTATTAAAAAAAATTCGAAATAGTAGATAGCACATTTCTATTTAAAATTAATTTTCCTTTTCAATTATTTCAATAACATGTTATTGGAAATGCTATTCTTAGCTTCATTAGCAACTGATACGGAATCTGGCGCTGTCCAGAGAATAATAAATCATCAAGAATTTCTTTAATGTACATTTGACTTCAATGTTCTCTCTATTATTGTTGATGCTCTCAGACAGGATTTGGCGTCTGTAGTGCGAAGGGAACTCTATCTATGGAATGGATTCCTCACGTTTTGAGTAAAAAGACATGAGACAACAAGAATCTATGATTTAGACAACAACGTCGGGGATGGGGACTTGCGTTTGGTACCTGAGCCCTGAATTTGACGTGGAGGGGCCTGCTTGTCTGGTAAGAAATCCAAAGAGGAAAATCTCTAAATTCTTCTGATGTTTGATCTGATTTCAATCTGTGATTGTTACTTTGATCACCATGACTACAGCAATATAATCAAACATACAGTGAAAGCAGATAGTTGTAAGGTTAAGATTATTAGCGCTTTTATTTCAATTATTACCAGAAATAATAATAAAGCTTCAATGTAATCTGAATTATTTCTTAAATTACATTCATTATAATCTATTTTAAATATCTCTGAGCTATTATTAACTCTTTGACAACGTAGTGGATGCAGAGGTGTATTTACACGAGGGCTAAAAGGGCTTTAGCCCAGGGCGGCAACTTTAGGGAGCGGCAAAAAAATAGAAAAAAAAAATCCTATACTATTCAATAATATTAATATTCAAAAATATTAAGTGTCATATTACAAGCAGAAAATGATGGAAACATAAAAAGAAAATCATTTCTTGGCTTTTTGATGTGTCTGTACAGTATCTGCAAACAGAGCGTATTTTTGGCTTTGAGTGTATATAAACTGTAGTTTATTAGTGATATATTCAGACAGGAGGATCAGGAGGAAGGGCGGCAAATCTGACGTAGTCCATAGGCGGCAAAAGTGTAAATCCGCCTCTGAGTGGATGTATGATTGTGGTTCTATTATCAATAATTATTTACAAATCGTTCTTGTAATACAAATTTATTTATTATTTTGTTACAGTAAATAAATAAATTATTTATTTTCTGAGATATTAGAAATGATCTGTACAATGTTGTAGTTCATCATTGTTATTATCATAGATTTAACGTTTATTATTATCTATCTGCAAACATTTCTTTTTATCTCTGTATCAACGTAAGTAATAACAAAAACAAACAGTGCCTGTTTTCTCGTAAATGTGTAAATAAGTATTCATCAGCTAGAATATTTACTTACATTTCAGAATACTAATGTTTTAAATGTTAAAATTTAAAAATGTTAAAATTTAAAAATGTTAAAATTTAAGTCTTCTATTATCGAATAAGGACTAATAATCCAATAACTTAGTTCCTGTATCTTGTCCAAGGTGCTTAATATGCCTTACCTATCTTCTCGTGAGACTGAGAAATGGTCAACCAAGGAAACTGTAATGAATTGGAATGGATTATTCAGCAACATGCCCTGACCAACACTCCTCGTTTAGTCTCCTAGTTAATGAATGACACTTCTTTGCAAGCTAAAAAAAAAGTCCCTGTCTACGACAATAATCAGCGGTACGTGAAAGCAGAGATCGCAAAAAGTCGTTAGATTACAATGATTAGCGCTTTCATCTGAACGAAAATTACATGAATTGGATTAAAAAAAAAGAAAATAGATCTAATTTCATGGGAAAATACTGCAATTAGAAGAAAAGGAGAGAAATATTGAAACTGAGATGTGGACGTCTGTTCTACAGAGGGACAGAACAAGAGAGTGGATTTTAGAATTAATAAAAATTAAAAAACAAAACAATAAAATAAAACATCTTCTGCGGACCTCTGGAAAAAGAACTAAGGAAGAGACTAGTGAAGTGCTTTGTGTGGAGTGTGGCATTGTATGGGGCAGAAACATGGACATTACGACGCAGTGAAGAAAAAAGACTAGAAGCATTTGAAATGTGGATATGGAGAAGAATGGAGCATGTGAAATGGACAGACAAAATAAGAAATGAAGCTGTGCTAGAAAGAGTAGGTGAAGAAAGAATAATGCTGAAACTGATCAGGAAGAGAAAAAGAAACTGGTTGGGACACTGGCTGAGAAGAAACTCCCTAATGAAGGATGCACTGGAAGGAATGGTGAACGGTAAAAAAGTTCGAGGCAGAAGAAGATTTAAGATGATCGACAACATTAGGGTAAATGGATCTTATGTGGAGACGAAGAGGAAGGCAGAAAATAGGAAAGATTGGAGAATGCTGGGTTTGCAATGAAGGACCTGCCCTTGGCAGAGAACTATGTATGTATGTAAAATAAAATAAATAGTAAAGGATGTCCCAGGTCAATGTTTTGGGAGGTGATAGTATCGGTCATTTTAAGCAAAAAAGTTCATATGAACGAATGTCCTGTTCCGAATACTTTCCGAGATAGAGCTATTTTAAATGTACAGTTTCAAAATGAATGATAACAAAGAGATACTGTGTACTGTTTCTAATATTGGTCAAGTTACACATTTCTTACAGTTTATAATAAAGTTTCAAAAGTTCCACCTCCAACGTCAATGCATTTCTCAACTCTTGTGAGAACATGACGTGTTTCTTGTCTAAGTTCCTTTATGCGCTCAAAAGCATCCATTATGTGAGCGAGCAATTTGTCTCTGGTATTCACTATACGTCTGTACACTTCACTCTTCATCCAAGTCCATAAACAGAAATCCAAGGGGGTGAGGTCTGGAGATCTTAGCGCCAGGCGGTGGAAGAGAAGGAAAACATAGGGTAAATATAGGGCATTTAAGGATTATTGAAAGGTTAATTAACAAGAATAACAATATAACGATTAATATCTATATAAGAATAAAACGACAAAAGACAGAAACCTCAGTTGACAGGTTTGGGAAAAAAAGAAAAACTGAAAGTCTACTCAACTTTTCTATGAATTCTTTTAAAGAATAATAGAAAACAGATAATTAAAAATTAGAATATTGGAGAACTGGAATACATATGACTGACAAAAACTATGTTACTGAGGATAACAATGTGCTTAATATCTTAATACTGGAAGCGATGATCAATTAGCAAATTATGCTTGAAGTTTGAGATGGAAAGACAAATACTCATAAGAAAATCAAGTCAAAACCCAGTACATTCATTTTACTTTAATATAATATAATTTTAGATTGGTAAGACTTAAAACAAAATAAAAGCCTGAAACCTGAAATTTAAGCACAGGAAAGGTGTTATTAATTATTATTGAAAAGCTAATATCATGATTGTTTTGAGATACGTTAAAAAAGGAACAAATGTATGAACAGTACTATCAGTTTAAAACTTAAAACTTAAAACTTCTTAAATGCCATAATACTTAAATATTGTTTTATGTAATATTTAAGTACTATCAGTCTTAAACAAATCAATTACCGACAAATGCTTTAGATAGAAAGAAACAGAAAATGATGGATCACAAAAGATATTCTATTGGAAAAGAGATGGAAGAATTTTGGTAAATCTTTTTGCTGAATATATTGGAGTTTTTGTTATGGACTTCATTGGAAACTGAGGTTGTTTTCTTAGTTATCTGCAGATAATTCTCTGAAGGAAAAAATAGTGAAAATTATTTGGCTTCTCAGTCTCTGCTAACTAGAAATGATTTATGAAAATAGTTACGGAAACTGCAGGTTTATCAGCAAAATGATCATAAGCGACAAGTCATTAAGAAAACCAAGAAATGCAAAATGTCATTTCGATTTATTGATAATGGAAAGAAATTTTTATTAGTCATGTCTACCTCTATTAGTATTATGAAAAAGGATAATATGCCAGTAACTAGAATTGTTAAAAGTATTTATCAGGATACAATAATAATGGTTTGTTTGCAGAAACAAAAATTATCGAAAAAACTTTGCAAAATATTAACAACAATAACGCTTGGGACAAGATTTTTTTCTGAATTTTTTTAAACTCAAAATTCAGAAACTTTATTTATTCTAAGAAAAAAATTGTAAGCTATAAACTTAAATGCAAGTTAGATTGCAAAGATTTTATAGACGTATAGAATGATAGAGTGCATTGATTCACTGATGAGTTTCAACCAAAATCCACACAGCGTTGTAAGAGTTCATATAAAAGTTGTCACGCCTGTTCATGTTCTAATGAAGAAGCATTCTACTAGTTCTGTGTTTTCTCCTCGAAATCTCTCTCATAAATATTGCTAAAAGGAACAGTTTTTCTTCCTTCAATTTGGAATCAAACAAACATCCACCCCCACTTTATTTAAACAACAGGAAATTCCGAAGTCAAATCAGATGATAATGGAGTAAGCAAAGGCGTAAGGAAGTTTTTGAAAGTTATTAATGAGGATGTAGGAAATGAAAAAGAAATTTCCAATTTATTTCCTACCTATTTCAAAGAACTGTGTAATAAGAAACACGTGTTTTTAATCCATCTGGGCTAAACAGCACCAGAGGAGGGGTTATGATGCTCATCGTCCAACCAAAAAAAAAAAAAAACAGGTCCAAAATCCTAACTTTTGTCCCATTTTCGGATGCATTTTGGGGAGAGGGGATTCTAACTCTATCAACATTCCCCTCGGTACGGCAGTGAGTAAAGTCACGTAATGGAAACTTTGAGAAAGAAATATAATGCTTTCCTTACAGTAACGGATTAACCTGTACTGGATATTTTCTTATTCCTAAACTTATATCTCAAAAAGTGAATGAACTAAACATGAAGATTCTCGTAACTAAGATTACAACAGGACTTTATTACAAATTAGGTGTTGTAATAATTTTCTAAAGAAAAAAATAACTAACATGTTCTTCTTTTAAAAAAGTTCGCAGTAAAAAATTAAAATTATTCTTAATTAAAAAGAAATTGTAATTTTGCGAAATCTAATAGGAATCATTATTATTTTTAAAAAAAAGCTTTTTATTTCGTTTACTTAATTACTTTAAAAATAATATAAGATATAATTAGACAAATGAGGCTTATTTTTTAAAAAAAAATATGTTTCACAAGAAATTTTCACGTAATGGCTAATTTATCTGTTTCAATCGGAGTTTGAGTTTGTCAAAAGATTGATTCTATTATTACTTTTTAATTGCCAACAATTAAAACTCTCGAGCCATCAATTATATATCAAGTATGTAATTAAAAGATAATGACATTGGCGCCATTTTCTATTGGATTATTGAACATTGGAAATGGTTCAACAAATAAAAAGCGATAGAAAGTGGGTTTTTTTTTTTTCAATACGCAAAAATTAGTTGAACTTTCATTGTAATTATTTTTGCTTATTTATAAAATTAAAATAAATATAAGCCAAGGACAATTGACATATCAATTGTAAGAAAAAATATATTATAATTTTGAAATCTATGTCATCGGGCTACAGTAAGTGCAGAAAAGTCAAAGTTGAACTATTAAAAACGAGGGTTTAATATTCCCAAGTCACCTTGAATAACAACTTCCTTAATGACATCCTAATCCGTGCGAGGGAAAAGCTCGGGGCGAGGCTAGAGGAATAGACCGCAAAAAGATCATAAAAAAAATCAACGAATTACAATGTTTATTCGGGAATTAGTCTGCAATTTAGTTCGAGCCTTAATTTGAACGAGTAGAAAATTCTATTCTATACCCGAAACCTCCCTGAAATAAATATTATTTGCAATTTACTTATTCTTAATCTGTTCATTTAATTTCAGTGTTCGTAAGAAATCAATGTTCGTGTAAAAAGAGCAAGCAATTATTTGTTATCCCACAATTGTATCCTTGATTCCTATACCAAGTATATCAATGTTCTAAGAAAGAATAACAAAGAAAGATGAAAAAATAGAAGTCAAAAACTAACCTTAGTTAGTTTGGTCTCATCCATTGTTATAACTAACCTTAATCTTCATGTAGCGGATGTCAGTTAGAGAAGAGTCCAGAAACAAAATCCTTTATTGATTCGTTGATCAATCATTGTCTGTGTTGGGAGACTATTTGTCATCTTCAATGTGAAATTCTTGCTGGAATCGCTCAGAAATCATCATCAAGTCAACGAAGAATCAACGACGAAGTCGTAGCTGAGGAAACAACAGTCTGTAAAAGCATTCCATGGGGAAGTTAAATCAAAGCTTAGAGTAAGTCAGGATGTTGTCTATCCGGTGTGTTCTCAAAGTGAATTATTTTCATCCGTCTCTGTGATTGGAATCCGCCTAGGCCTAGAAGGCCCGGGCCTAGGGGCCCTGCCGTATTGGATTGTTTTTTTTTTTTTTTGGTTGTTGAATTGGGGTTGTCCTTTTTTTTTTTTTTTTTGGTGGGTGGATTGGGGGGGGGGGGTTTGTTTTTTGCGAATATCAAGTGCCTAGGGGCCCTGGGTTTTTAAGTTAGCCCTGGGGTAGTTAATTGTTCTTTTGGAGACATCGTTGGTGATGAAGCCATATTTGGTCAAACTTAACCAATTCTGTCTTTGAACAGTAATGCAAATCCCAAGGAAATTACTTTCTGGTGGGTTACCAAGTTAGAAGAGTTGTTGATACACAGAACTGACTGTTCTAATCCACACTTAAGTTAAACTCAGTCCATTTTATTACATGTTTGCTTTGAACACACAAAACAAAAACAACAACAACACGAATAAATAAAATAAAAGATTGGAAAAGTGTAAAATTTTTTGAATAACATAACAGTACATTTAGTTGAACAGCGATAAAGATCTTATTCGAATCCCCCATTTAAAAAAAAAATGGAGCTTCATTCAAAACGATTTTCTTACAGCAATTTCACAGCAAATGACAACGAACTCATGGTCAAATTTTCATAGTTGGTGAAGGTGATCTTGTGAAAATTCCTTTATGATTCTGCAACAAAGTGACCTAATAAAATGCAGTACAGGAAAAACACGTGCATCATTGCCTTTAGCCCATAGTAAAAAGTTTGCATACCAACTTAAATAAGTAAGAATTTTATTCTTAAAATCTTAATAAGCAAGAAAAAGGATCAATAGAATCCGAATATGTGTATCTCTGCTTTAGGACCATCTTAAGACACCCGGTAATTCTGTTGTTCTAGATACCTGATTAAGAAAATACTTAGACTTTAATATTAATTGTAAAGGGAGAGATATATCAAACATTCCACCCTCTCTTAAGATATGTCTGTTCTTAGTGATGAGTGTGACGATGACTGATCGTAAAGATTCTGATATATAGTGTCTATTTGTATATTAAATGTCAGCTTTACAAGGTTAAATTTATCTTTATGTCATTATTAAAAAGGTTAAATTTTTATTAATTATTTATTTGAATTAAATTTTTAAAAAATATCGAGTTAAATTAAAAATCAATTTATATTTTTTGGCGGAATTAAATTGTTTTTATAATTGTTTTCAATTATTGAAATTAATTGTTATTACTTCTATAATCATTCATGCAATAATTATTTACAAAGAAAAAAGAAAGAAATGAAGTTATAAGTGTTGAAAATGAATATATTACATTAAAAAAAAGTTAAAAAAAAATACTGTTTACACAATTGCAGCTGTTAAACATTAACAAACTGCGACCTTGAAATGACTTGAGAACTTCAAGGAACACGTTTCAGAATATTGTATAAATTATAGCATTAACATCTGATGAAACTCTGATAAGTTTCGTTCATAGAACTCGAAGAAATTAGCGACTATAAGGATAAAAATGTATTAAAAAAATAATAAGTTTCATTCATTTTCAAAAAGAAATCAAATTATACAATGGTTTTAAGTCAGCCAAAAAAAAAATCAATTTTTCTTTATAAAAAAGCATTACCATTAATGAACTTATCATTAAAATTACTATTTGTTATTATAAAATTATAAAATAAAATAATAAAAAAATTAAAATACAAAAAAAATAAATTTTAAAGTTGTCTCATAGCATTTCAGTTTATCACAAACATGATTCATATTTTATTAAAATTAATTAAAAACTAAGCACAAAAATTTAGAAAGATTATAACAAATAGGCCTATTAAATTATACAGACTATTTAACTAATTTGTTTAGATTCATAGGTTTTTGCTTGAGAAATCCATGAACAGAAAATCCAGAAAACAGAAATATCTAAATTGAAATAAATTTAACGTGCCGCAAAATTTAAACTAAATAAAACGAGCTAACTAAATAAAACTAAATAAATTGTGTTGACCTTGTTTCTTATTTTATTCAGGAATATCCAAAAATGGATCATAATAAAATATTATACAAATGACTTAAAAATATACAATAGCAGCAAACCCAATGTACAAACACAGTAGCTATATACAAAGAATGCAAACTTCAGATAGAAAAAAATATTATAAATAATACAGAATTAAGGGGAAAATAAAAAGAGAGGTAGATAAGAGAGGACCAAATGCTTGACAAATAAAATTCGGCTTTCTTACAGTGCAATGGTCAAATATCATAACATATTTCCCTGCTTTTAAGAACTTACTGTTTACACATGAGGAATAAATATCAAGATAATCGAAATATACAAATAGACAATTTCTTTCCTTCTCAAATTCTTTATAAACGTATTATAAATTTTTAGAATCATTTTAATTGTAATTGGAAACAAAATACTTTACATATTTCTAAAAGTTTCAAGTAAACGTCTTCAAATGATATTCAAACTAAAAAAGTATGTTCTACATGAGGAAAAAAAAGGAATTAACA
>JAFIDM010005346.1:16708039-16725072 GCA_023159025.1 Thereuonema tuberculata
ATGCAAAACCTAATAACTAAAAACCTAAACCCAACCTAACCTAATAACTGAAGCTTAAAACTTAAGTGATGAATCAACCACCCTGCATGGGCTGTCGGTTCCCCATTTCTAGTTCCTCTATTTCACCATCTGGTGATGGTTCTTCAGAGCATCATCATCAACTTATATAATTGGCTAAGTTCGTCTGTCTGTCTGTCTGTAACTCGATATAATTAAGCTATTAAGATAGATCCAAGGTTCTCAATGGTACCATTGAATCAAGGGTACTCAAATTGGATGAAATATTAGTTCATTTTGTCATTCCATGTTGTTTCCATCGTTAACATCCATCCATCAAACTTTAAATATGGATGGTATTTATGTACCAGAGCCTGTTTTAAGTCATGGACAGTTATATGTTGCTATTTCTCGAGCACGTCGTGCTTGATACGTCAAAATCAAAATTCTTGACCGAATACATCAAGGACATCTGATAGAAGGATCTGATGCTGTTTTTACAAAAAATCAAAAATTTACAAGGAGATATTTACTTTATAGTTGATAATAAAATGATTTTCCAGATTTTTTTTATTCCTGTCGTCCGACAGGCTTTGCTGCTAGTTTTACTATATATATATATATATAACATAGAAAAATCCCCGTCATTATTAAGAAGACTAGATACCCGCACCGCACCAGAATGAACTTAAGTTCCTCAGTCTTCCATTGCTTTGGACTTAGAATTCCTCCTCAAAAAATGACGAACAGCTTCTTATCGACGACTGGAAACCTTTCTCAACCTTTCTCCGAAAAATACGCTTATATACTTTTATAACAATACAAGATAAATTATTTTATAACAATAACATTCCTTCCTGAGTTTTATCATTGTTTCAACAATATTCTTTTTTAACAATATTGTTATAAAATACAGTGGACTCTCGATATGTCGAAGTTGAAGGGGACGCTAAAAAAAATTCAAGATAGCGAGTTTTCGAGATAACAAGGTCATAACCAAAACATAAAATTTCACGTCCAAACACAAGATACGGAATAATATTCTAAAAATTAGTATTGATAGATGAGAATAAGTATAAATATGTAATGTTAGTTGACAATAACTCTAAATATGTAATGATAGCTGACAACAAGTCTAAATATAGCAATGATAATTTTAATTTTTAAAAGTAGTCGAAAATAATTACATTAAATTGAAAAGAATTAGTAAAATACAATGAACTTATATTGCTAGAATTTCTTAAAAAAGTCCAGTATCGTGGCCTGGCGACATCTCTTTTGAAATTGTTCTTCAACCAATTTTTCTATTTGAAAAATAGCGGCAAAGTCATCGTTTTCCACGTTATCCGAGCATTCCTTGAAGCATCGTAGTATGTGGACAGCATCTTTAGCTTGGGACGCAGTAACAATGTAACAAATGACTGGCGAGACACAGTAGCGCACACTCGCACCCTCCTTTCCCCAAATGGAGTTATCGACCAGATGGATTTATCGGAATCGTCCTTGACCACTCAGAGATAATGAAGGGTATGAGAGATTCTTGATAAAATACCTCTATTTGCTTCGACACAACTGAACGGCGATTTTTCCTGAAAAATTCATTTTTTACTTCGAAAAATATTCGAGATAACAAGGTTTTGAGTGAAAACTCTTCGACATAAGAATTAAAATTAACATTAGATGAATATGTAATATCAAGGAGAAAAATAATTTTTCGACATATCAAGGTTTTCGAGATATCGAAGTTCGAGATATCGAGAGTATACTGAATATCCTAATACATATTTATATTTTTCGCAATTTTAGTTGAAAATTAAACAAATTATTTATATCACAAATTTTATAAGAAACTTCATATCAAATTTCAGCAAAAAATTCGACAATCTGATGCAACTCATCGAAGAATGACCCTAACTAGGCATATGCAAATTTTCTAAATATTTATTTACAAATTAAAATCCTATTTATTATAAACTATGCCGCGTGGTTGGCGTTGTCGCTAAGACACTTGCCTCTCACCTCTGAGTACCGAGGTTCGGTTCTCATGTGGGTTTCGTGATGGTGGACGATCCGCGCTGGGCAGGTTTTCTCGGGGTTCTCCCATTTCCCCTGCACTTCTCCCACCATTCTTTCTCAGTCTTTCTCTAAGTCTGTCCTTATTTGGACATGGGATAGCAAAATAGACCCAAGGTCGCAGTGCTCGGATTCCCTGCCACCCACATTCACCACATTAAATGATATTATAATAAACTATGAGAAAATACAGGCATGATATCAGGATTAGTTAAAGTCAGACAGTAATTGTTCTATTTAATCAAAGAAATAAAAATGGAAGAAAATCCTTTGCTTCCTTGGTTTACACTCACCGAAGTAGCCACAGCAGCCATTATTTCATTATCTCGTCTTGGCAAAGCGTAGGAAAACACAGTCCGTGATGTTTCATTGGCTGATCGCACCCAAAAACATAGGGAAAGATCCGAGAGCTCCGAAGGAATAGTAGATAATTTAACATAAGGTTTGGTAGTATTGGAAGAGAAAGTTAATTTGAAGGAATGCTTACAGCCAATGGCAGATGCAGTAGCCAGATACATGACGATCAAGAATAATCTAGAAAGAGAATTGGTAATGATTCAATAATAAATTATTACGCTTTATTTATTAATATTAGATGCTTGTCTTTGGAGAAAGTATTATCGCTGAAAACTATTGAAATAACGATTGTTCATCGTAATAACTTAACTTCAGATAAAACCTCAAAATAGTTAAATGGAATTAAGTGTTCTAATAAATCAAGTTCATAAATTCAAAAACAATAAAATTTTTTGAATCTTACTTTGATTTATTTTTAGGATCCTTCTAATTAAATAATATCTATCTTTCTCTTGCTTTTCTTACTGTCATAAATAAAGTTTCAACATACAATTTTGCAATAAAATTTTATTCATTGTTTTGACATTTAATTAAGATAGTTTTAATAATTTTTTTAAATTTTTTTTGATAATATTACTTTGATTGTTATATCCGGTTTACGCCGTTTGATGGCAGATAATCTGATTTTATGTTATAAATATAATTTTTATTGTTTCTTATTTCCTTTTATTCATATCCCATATAGTTAATATCAATAATAAACACTGAAAAGCAAATTTAACGTCCGTAATTATTTATAAATAGAGAGAGAAAATCACAACCGGACAATAAATTCGCACATTGAGCCAACATCAAATTATGAATAATTACGGACGTTAAATTTGCTTTTCATTGAACTTATGATGTTTCTTGTTTGTAATTAAATTCCTTAGTGCCTTTCAGTGAAAGGACAAGGGATTAATGCTGTGGATTTCACAGGTTTTTTTTTTTATTTGAATGTTTTTTTATCTCGGCGGCCCATTCCGGGATCGAGAATGCTTTCCTTTTAGCTTTCGTGCAGACTGAGCCCATCAAGGGCAAATTCTGCTGATGATTCCTAATAAGGATGAAACAACTGTTTAGAATTCCCATTGATGTTGGCTGAATGTGCGAAGATATATTTATTGTTCGGTTGTGATTTTCTCTCTCTATTTATAAACACTGAAATTAATCTTATTATTAAAAAAAATTATATTCCTAATTTCGTCTCACACTTCTCCTAATCTTGTATCTTCTTATCGCCTTATTTGTTGTAGGTAAAATTACAAAACTTAACAAAGACCCTCTACGTTCAATAAACGATATTGAAGTTTTTCCATTTAGATATAGCAACAGTACCATTCCATTAGACAGTAAATAAAACGAATTTTACGATGATTTGGCTTATATCAACTTTAGTAGAGGTTAATAATTTTTTTGAGAAAAAATATAAATGTTAATTAGTAATTTTATTTATACGTATTTTTTAAAACTAATGCAATTGGTATTAGTAAATATTATAACCATATAGATTAGAATAGATGTGACAGATTTAAGTTAATTTCTGTTTCACTAACTTACGAATTTTCAAAACTGCAGGATAAATAAAATTTTGTTAATAAGCATCAATAGATCACGTACGAATATTATTAGACCCTGCTTTTAATGCGAATCTTATTAAAATTTTTAAGAAAATATATTTTGATTCGCCATATTATTATAAGTTAACAAATACAACTTGGAATGAAATTAATTATTTAAATAAATAATCCCGAAATAAATACTGGAATGTCCAGAAGTTGCAACAATCCTGATATTTTTAATTATTAAGGGGATATTTACTTAATCACATTGCCTGATCATTATTTTTGATTTGTGTTTCTACAATTTATATCAGTTCTAACTATACTAATAAGATACATACCTTCGTGAACCTTCCATTGTTAGACGTCAATGTCTTAGTCTCAATTTCTCTCTCTCTTTTTATACCTGATTAATTGTAGTCAACTGAAACTGTAACTTAAGTCACGAGATACACGTTGATTATCTATTCTCTAACTCGAAATAAATTAAAACCACATTAAAAATACAATATAAGAGGAAAATAAATATTATTTATATAGATAAAGCTTCTTAATGTTATATGCTATTTTATTCCTTTTATTTTTTAAATAAAGAAACGAAAAAAAGAAAAAAGAAGAAACTGATCTCAGGGCCAGCCTTGCCTCCGGCCTTCCTGACCTGTTCAGCGGGGATTCCCCATTTTGTGTTTTTTTAAAAATCTAAATACGTAATTCATATTATAAGTAAATAAATAAATAAATTCCAGCTTCATAAAATAACATTTTAACAGATTAATTTATGATTCATTTATGATTTATTTTTTTTAAAAAATGTAAGAGATTAAAAAAAAAACACAAAAAAAAACCAGACAAACACATAAGATTGTTTTTTTCTTCATTTATTTTAAGATCGGAAGAATGTTGGGTTTTTTTTCCTTCAAGTTTTTCTTATTCTTTATTATTAATTCTTGAAAACATGTTTTTAGCCAGGTACTGTCTTAATTTTACATTTAAATCTTATATAGAAATGTGTGTGTGTTTCTTGCAATGGTTGATGATTAAATAGTGAATGCAATTTAATCTACAACATTGGGTGAGACCAAATTGTTTACCAAGTGAATCCCAGAATAGCTGTTTCACGCTCTTTGGCGATCATCAGCAAGGGGCAGTCACCAGTAAACAATCAGGTCTCAGTACTGTGGCTAATATGAAATATTGTTTAATTTTTTTTTTTTTTTTTGAGGCCTAATTTAATCTACTTCTACAATTCACCAATGAACTTTGTCTGAAGCTGTATAAATCTCCCGGAAAGGGCAATATATACTTCACGAACAACAGTAGAGAAGATTAAGAAGCAACAGGTTATTGAGAAAAAAAATACAAACATTTAAAAAGTCTTGTTAAAATGTAGTCCATTCCAAACGGACTGGATATTTATCAGATAGAATAATAATTTTTCAAGATGGATTTCTGTAAGGCTGTTTTATTCCATTCTTACTTTTGGAATTACATTATGCTTTTTTTATTTCAGTTTCGGGTTACATAATTAAGGATAAGTTTACATAAAATGAAAATTTAATTCCATTCATTAAAACGATTCCCTAAACGAGTACTACAACATACAAAAGCTAATTCCCTGCATAATAAGTTCTTGTTTGCAAATAATCATTTCTTGTTTGCAAATAAGTTATATTGTAGATTATGATCTTTTATTATTATTGTATTGACATTTTTTAACTGTTAATGTCAATATTTTAAGGTCATTGTTGTAATAGAATCTCGTCAATTTATTATTATTGTAAAAAAGGCTTGAAAAAGAGGAGACGGTTAATTTTTTATCTCCTTGAAAATTCGTTTTTTCAGTTAATAAATGTAGTTTGACATTTATTGTGTGGTGTTATGATGTTTAATAATAAACAAGAATGTATTAATAATTTTCATTTTAACGTGTAATGATGACTTTAGTATAGTAATATTCAATAGGAACGTTAGTATATATTTAATAAATATATACATTTAATAATTATTGAATTGCTAAACTTTTGTTATTGTTTTTATTAAAATGCAGCTTTGTTATCTACTAAAGAGTATTTATAACTCATTAAAACGCGGATTTTCGACATCTGTGGCAAAAATAAGATATTTCTTCAAGTCAATAGATGTAATGGATTCATTGTGAAAGTAGACAAATAAAAGAAAACATTATAAGACAAAGTGAATAGTTTAAAGGCGTAAAAATATGAAGCAAGAAACGATCTGCAAGGTATTAACTAAAAGCTAATCTTATCCATTTCTGTCCAGTAATTACTTCAGTAGTACAGATACACCGAGTCAGTCAGTGGGTTCAATCCCTGTATTTGTAACAGTTTAGAGCCATGATTCCCATTTAAATAACAAGAAGAGAAATAAACCGCTAATACCTGTTACAAATACGTCATTGAAAACTAGCACAAGTTCCAGATTCAAAACATCAAAATCTACTGCTAACAACTCCGTTGAATTGAGGCGATTTTGTTTGTGATACCACATGAGATTGCAATTTCCAGCAATTTCTTCATAGAATAGATCCTGAAACCAAAGAATTCAATGTATGATTATATATTCTTTGCTTGAAACTTTGTTGACCATCGGTATGACGCTGCGATTTTCCAAACTTCATAAATCAAGACAAAGAACAGTTTGTAATTCGGTTTTGATTTGAATTTGATCTTAAAATTGTTAAAAGACATCATAAATATGGAGAATCGCATAGAATGTTATTTCAATAATTATATCGTTTATAGAATATCGATGCATTATCCAGATAAAAGAAAAGCAGAGAAGGAATTAGACTGAATTAAGAAAAACTGTCAAGAAAAATACAACATAAGTATTCAAACATATCCTAACATAAGGTGGGTGGAACTTTCAGAGTCCCTTGCACAGCTAAATTATTCAAACAACTTTCCTAAGGACAGTTCATCGATCGAGGCCAGTAATGGTGATCTTCTAGTACATCTACTATGAATTCGTAATTTTTATTTATCAGTAAGAGATATGATAAATAAAGTTATCTCTTAACCACCTACAGAAAGAATCAGTGAGGACACCACATGCTGATATTAATAATACCGCAATAAGTATTATTAAATATTAAGTTAAATAATATTTAAATTAATTATAGGTCATTATCTAGGGTTTCTAATCTCACATAAATGTAGCTTCTGGTTCTGAAGGAGAAGTGGGATATGATACTGGATAGATCTTTGAGAGATTTTCCTACACCCTGGAAAATCAAACAAGGATCTATCCAGTATGTAGGTTCTTTTTTTTGCAGCGCCATGTTTTCTTTTGTGGTGAATTTTTGAACTAATTTTTCCTTACAGTATTAATTTTCCTGGGAAAGATCTATGGTTTCAAATAATTGTACATCAACCACACATATCTACAACATACGTTCTTCCTGTGTAGTTTTAAAGTTTATTCTGTAGGCTACTATAAAGCAGGGATTCCCAACCTTTCTTGTCTCCCAATCCGTAAATAAGTCCGTAACTATCCAACCAAAAGAAAAAACAAAAACAATCCCACAATTCCATTACAAGATTTCCTCGAGAACAACTGTATGGAAACCTTGTGATAAAACCAACGTGCATCAAAATGAATGATCACGGTAAATATATAGTTACTGTTAAAATCTAAGTTGCTTTTTTTTTAATAAATGATAACTACTTTTTTAAAGCAATTCATATATAATAAGTTTATAACTTCAATTTATATTACAAGATATTGTTCTGATATAGTAAGGCTGCTGTTTGTCAAATATTTCTCTCTTAAATATTATAACTGCGAATACAGATCCATTAATTAGAATCATCCTATATTTATTATTGTATTTGATAATGCTTTACAAAATTCTTTGTTTTTTTATTTAGAGTATTATTCTGGTCCGTCCCTGTCGTTATATTTATATATTCTAATTTTTTATTATTTTATCTTATCGGTTTTATTTTGATTTTCCTTTGCCACACCTACTTTGTTAATGTGATCAGATAAGAGAAAATAACAACTGTTACTTCAATCTTTCTAGGGAATTTCCCGGAAATGTGATATTTGAAAAGAGGAAGCTCCTTTTGTTCGCCGAATTAATTGTGCTAATCAACTAATTATACATTTGATTAATATAAATTTTTGAATAAAACAATTATTTTATCTCAATATTAGCTTTCATATGTAATTTTTTAATTTAGCTTAATATTCTCTGCATTTCTAAATTATAATATATTCGCTTATTTTTTCTTTGTATTCTTGTTACATTCGTCAAAACATCCTTTCACTTGTGGAATATGGTTTCTTCAAGATAAAAATAATCGATTTTTTTTTCTGCATTGTAAAATGCATATATATAAATCCGGAACAGTGATGTGAAATTTGAAAAACGCCTATACAAATCCCATATAAAGCCGGACAGTGATGTGGAATTTGAAAAAAAAAATTTCAAATTCCACATCACTGTCCGGCTTTACGAGGGATGTTCAATAAGTCAGTGCAAAGTATATAAATTAATGTAAAAAATCAAAAATTTTTTAGCCAACCAGAAGCGCCAAAGTCTACTTACTAGAATAAAACATGCGCGAGACTTTGCGCACACAGCTTCAAATGCAATTAAGCATGTGTCGTTCCATTGTGACATGAAAGCCATGAAGATGTTGTTGTGCAATGGAGATGTCTCAGGAAGCCTTTCGTGCTATGATTTTCTACGACTTCAAAAAGGGTCTTTCAGTTGCCGAATGTCGCTCATCTTTGGAGCATGTGTTTGCGGATGATGCACCTTCCATCCACACAATTTATAAGTGGTATGGGCATTTCCACTGCAGAGTGTAAGCCTTTATAGATACACCTAGAGAAGGTCGCCCTCCGGTGCTGTAACACCAGAATTGATCACTGCATTGCAGAAAGCTGTTGCGTCAGACACCCATGTCAGCATTGCTCATTTGTGCCTTGTGTTGAACATTTCATCGGGAAGTGTTTTGGCTATCCTCCATCAGCATTTGGGATTCAGGCGCGTATCCAGTTGTTGAGTACCACATCAATTGACTGCTGAACAGAGATCCAATCGTGTGGAGTGGTCATGGAAAATGTTGCGGCATTTCAACAAAGGTGCTTTAAATGCAGTGAGTGAGATACTAACAGGTGATGAGACTTGGGTCTATCACTACGACCAACTCACGAAACAACAGTTGTCCGTATGGCAGCAAAAAGGGGCACCTCCGCCATTGAAGTTCAAGCGTGAACGAAGTGTGAAAAAAATGAGCATCCGTCGAAGCGGTCACGTGTGCACAGTACCACTGGAAACACAGAAATCTGTCACGGCAAAGTGGTACACGTATGTTTGCCTATCCCGTGGGCTGGAAACCATTGCCCAGGTTCATCCGAGGACTGGGTGCAGAGGCCTGCTACTGCATCACGACAATTGTCCTGCACACACTGCGAGGTTAACCAAGCAGTTTCTGGCGGAAAACAAACTCAAGGAACTAGGGCACCCGCCCTATTCTCCCGATTTAGCCCATCTGGACTCTTTCTCTTCCCAAAGGTGAAATCAAAGTTATGGGGACAACATTTCGAAAGTGACAAAGAGGCTCTGGAGGCATACCTACATGAAATAGGTGAGATGTCTGCTGCGGACTGGGCTGGGTGCTTCTGTAGTTGGTTCAAACGGATGCAACAATGTATAGATGTTAATGGGTATTATGTTGAACAGCTGTGAATAAAATTTTTTGAGTAAATGTATTCTTTCTATTATTTTGCACGAACTTATTGAAGACTTCTCGTATATGTTTAGTAATATAAGTTAATGTTATTCTTATATTCTGTACTTTCTAAATTGCAAATGATTGATTGAAATCTTTGCCTTGCAAAACTCGAAGGGCTTACTTTGAGTTCTGCCTGTTCAATATATATATAGTATAACTACAAGCGAATTTCAATCACTTGTGGAAAAAAAGGGAGGTCGAAGGCCAATCGAATGCTTTCCCACCTTAAGAAAGAAACATGATATTCATTGGCCAGGGTTCACTGAACTCTAGAACCAGTCTGACGAATAAACGAACAGCTTGAAATGAAACGTAAACTTTCATTCAACGCCATAACTGATGTTCAATAAATAATGCGGGAAATACATTAAATCCTGAGAGCTCAAGTAATTGACAAATTAATTATAAAAAATAGATTGTTTTCTTGATATTAGCCTTAATATACAAAAATTAATTGAATGACACTGAGCATGAAAACCTTCGTAGCTCGAAACAGCTGTCCCAAGGACAAGTAGGATTCCAAATGTTACAATTATTTTTTTATTATTTTATTAAGTAAACCAAAACACAAAAGGGTTTATGTATTTTTCCACTGCTTCATGATGGTATTAAAAAAAACAAACATTATATTACTTATATACTGTGAAGTGAGTTTACATTCTCATTCACTCTATGGACGTATTAAAGCATTGAGTGATAATAATAACGCATTGTGATTGGTGCAAAAGTTCAATTAGCTAAACATTATGACATTGTGGTTATTACCACAATGGACTAAAGGTTATCAATAAGAAATTATAAAACAACTAAAAAGAAATACTAATAAAAAGTGAAGAACCAAATGCAACAATTCCTGAAGTAAAATGCAACTGCAAAATCTCAAGAAACAACATAAAGCTGGACACTGTGTGATCTTAAGCAGCCTACAAAATTAAATATTAAAATTAAGACAGGTTTTGGACGAATGAGTTCTTTATTCCCTTTATTTCTTCAGTTGCATTTTCTACAATACTAACTGAAAATTAACTTAATAGAGTGGTTTCAAAATATTAAGAAACCCCTGATTACACATCAGCTGCAGAAAATGTAAAAAAAAAATAAAATAAAATAAATAGGTCACACAATGAATTTTTGTTTTACCATGTAAATAGAAAATGAAAACAAATAAATTTGTAAAAACAAACCTGAATTAAGAAGGAAAAAAAAAAGTCAACAACAACAGGGAAGCAGTCGAATTTGTTTCATTCTTTGTTCAATGTTTTTCCAAAGAAAAAAGGTGAATGCAAATTAAAGAATGAAGAATTGAAGCAAATATTTCATGTGTAATGCAGATCCAATAAGTAGAGGATGTAGAGGGTAGTACTGATCTCTAGCCTAATAATACTTCTGGGTGTCTTCTAGCACTGAGAGATGATGAACCACTAACTGAGAAATCAATGAATGGTTTACCTTCATCAAATTTTCTCACGTGTTTCAGAACTTCTTCGATTGCTGAGTGTTGCCTTCTGTCCTCCATAACTCAAATTTTCATCAATTGACTCCTAACACAAGTTATCAATTAATATTTAAATTGAAAAATCACCAAATAGGTATTTAAAAAAAAAATAATTCTTTAAATTTATATATATAGGATATCAATGACATAAGATCTACTAATATTGATTTGACATTGATTCAATTCTTAAAATTAAACCACAGTAAATTTTTCAATAAAGCATATTCATAATATACTTGATCCTTTTTTCAAGTACTTTATACTCTTCACATCCTCCTTCTTCAGTTCCACAAGCCGCCGAACACTCTTCTATTTCCCCTCTAATTTTCTCATTTAGGAATCGGACTCAAAATTACCGAGTGATTAAAATTTAAGAAATAAAATCCCAATGGATTCCTTCTAGAAAATTCTCGAAGACAATGACGATACGAGGGATCAGAGTTTGGTTTAAATATGCTTCTTAATAAAACGTCGCTTCTTTTCCAATGTATCTTGTGAGCTAAAAGTACTTTTCCAATAAAGTCATTTTGAAAGAAGTTGCTAAGAGCTCGAATTTAGGGATGTATTCTGACAAGGCAGAAAAACTGCCGTTAAGACGTGTCCAGTTTAACATTGCAAAAAAATCAGTTGCATCATTGAGAAGCTGCCAAAATTGATTTGTTTTTGTTCACTTTTGAAGAAAACAAAATGTCTGCAGCAATTGATAAACAAGCCAGTATCTTGCATAGTGAGCTAAGGAATTAGAGGGGAAACAGAAGAGTGTTCGACAGCTTGTGGAAATGAAGGAGGAATGTGAAGTGTACAAAGCATATACATAAACAATTTTAATTTAAAGTAGGCTGTCAAAATTTAAATTTGATTAAGCATATCTTTTCTTGAAAGGTATTATCAGGGGGTTTAGTGAGAAACGTCCACTATTCCTGGAAGACATTTATTGTTCAAAATATCTACATAAAAAACTCAATAATTTAGAAAACATTCAGGGTTAAAGTAAAATGATAAAAAAGTATATTCATTGAATTATTGTTCTTTTATTTTTTGACAAAAAATATTTCAATTATTAAATTTAATAATTGTTTTGAATTTAATAATTTAAGTTAAAAGTTATCAAGATAAAGTTAGAAATCTCAATGGAAATCGTTACAATGAATAGAAGAGATGTGACAATGCATTACATTCTTACTGCTGCAGAGTACTTTCAGAACTATCCAAAGCAAACTGCTTCAGCAGCTCAATTGCTGTCAGAACGAGCTGCTAACTGCACCACTGTAGGTGGAGGGCATTTTGAGCAACTGTTATACAACTGCTGCAAGACACATTAATTGTACATTCAAGTGTTAATTGGCTTTTGTTAAACTGCTGATAAACTTCTAAAGGCCTTTTGGGCTGTCCATAAACTATGTACGCATGTTGGTGAGTTGTGCTTAACATGACAGTGTGCAGAGGAAGAGAAAGAGGATCTGATAATATGTAATGTCACATCTCAGACCAAATGATAGAGACGATCATCTGATAGTCAAATAAGCCCAAACTGTTCTGGGAATTCAGCATCCTCTAAACCAGAGGTCGGCAACCCGTCAATCGCTAGTCCATTTTTGGTCGCTTGTGGAGAAATTTGAGTCACAAGATTTCTGAGCACTCCAAGTAATAATCATTGAGTTGTAACTATCATTATAGGATTTCAAACCTTATACCGGAGATGAGAAAATATAGAAATGTTACCAGAACTCAGATTGATGATGATTTTCAAAGTGGTTCACGACTTCAAAACTATCGAGTCACTAGATCAGTTCATTTCGAATCCATATATGTCTCATAAAGCTAAAGACTTGTCCACTGCCATTGAAAAACATTTTCATGACGATGGACCTAAACCTTAATTCGAAATAATTAAACTACAAAACGACTTTTTTGAAGAATATCACTGGACAAGAAAATGAAGAAAGATCTGATCTGTTGTGCCCAATGCAAAATACCCAGTGTTGATCAACATAGCTCTGAAAATGAAGGTATTTTTCTGTTCTACATATCTCTAGGAGTCAACATTTTGAAGCATTAAATTTATAGAAAATAAATATAGAAACAGACTGATAGATGAACAATTAGACTCTTGTGTTTGGCTTGGTATAACCAACTATGAAACAGATCTAAAAAAACTGACTGACAAAATGAATTGCCATACATCACATTAAAAACATACCGATTTTGTTATTAAAGTATTAAGACTAGGGATAGGAATTCGTTCACCTGAATTATTTGTATTTTAAATATTTGATTCCTTTTCTTTCATTATAATTATGTTATCTTCTGTTTGTAAAAAAAAAAAAAAAAATACAGTTTGAACACAAAATTGGTTCGAGTTCAAATGTAAGTGTTGTTTCATCTGCTTAAAAAAAAAAAGAAAAAAAAGTATGCAAATAAAGAAGAATCCGATTTAAATCACAGTAGATCTTCGGCACAGTTTGTTAATTAGCTCATGTATATCCATTGGTTGCCGACCCCTGCTCTAAGCATTATCCTTTATTGTAATGGATCACCATGAGGAGACTTACAGAGACCCACTTTCATTCTTGCTACTGCTTAAGATGTTTGCCATTAATCATCCAATATCAAAGGCTATATAAGAACTTGTACTGAAAAACATTGGAGGCTTCTAATGGCAAGTTTTCATTTTTCAGTGAGAATGACAATATCTAATGAGTGTTCTTTATCAAAATTGAAAAGATGTTTTTTCAATATCAAACCCTAAGGGATGTAAAAGGAAAGAGGGGTGAGGAGATGGGCAAATATTGTTGAACGATACTTCTATGAGGTTTTCGGATAGCACAATAAGAACATAAGATGAATTTGTATTGATCTTATTGATTGTTTACCAACTGGGGAAGGTTTGGTGTGATAGGGTTATGAACAAGGGGAGGGAAGTCATATATTCTCCGATCTCGATATTAATATAAAATATTACTTTGTGCCTATCATGTGATTTTTTGTACAAACTGGGAAAGTTTCAAAGTGATCTAACAATTTCAATTTGTTTCTTATCCACATCCGAACGTCTGTTTTTTGTAACCAATATGAAGAACAGGTCTTTCAGCTAGTTCTATATATGACAATGACTAGTTAATCTTACTACAGCAATATTGGATATTCTGGGGGAAAAAAAAAAAAGTGATGATGACAATCAATTACAGGATAAACTTGGATATTCTTGAGAGAGAGAACTTAGTTGAAAATCAGGCAGCTACTTATTTGCAATACATGGGGATCAATAATAGCAGTCCAATGAAAGGACCATTAAAGCCAAGCATTAATTGGCATAGCACAAATGTTCAGAGAAAAAAAATAACAGAAATTTATGTGAATTCTGCATCAAATAACAGATTTTTGATCATTTCACTACTGCACTTATGTGTTCATACCAAAGATTTTAATATGAATCTTTTTATCTTTTATTTGGCACCACATAACTGTTAGGGCAAAAAATATATGATTTTTATATAATGTCTCATTACATGAATATTGGATTGATGCTTAAAATAAATAAATAAATAAATACTCATTATTTCTTTAAACAAAGAACAAACTTTAGAAAGACACTGACACTTAAGAGTGAGCTATGTTGTTAGAGGCAATAGTTCTGAAATAATTTTGTGTTGCTCTCTATCCAAAAAATTATCAAAAGAGGTGCTTATTTTTTTTTTTTTTTTGTAATAGTAGACTACGAGAATATACACATTAAAAAAAGAAAAAAAATCATAAGATTGTTAAAGTACATGGTCCGTATGAAGTTCAAATCATAAAATTAAAAAGCCAATAGGACATATGCATTATATATCGTTAATGTAGGAAAGCAATGTGATTTTTTTTCCATTCCAGTGACATTAAATAGGCAACTTAGGTTGAGAAAAAGCAAGATAAATATTTTAAGTATTAAACACAAAAACAAGAGTAATTGATAAACCTAAAAAAAGACTGGAACGCTGCCTTGCAGAAATAAATTCGACAACAGTAAAGCATTCAAATGAAGGATTTTATTCAGCATGATGAGTTTATATACTGATTCATGAAGAATTATAATAGAAATGTCATGCAATAAACTCAGCTCTTGAAAAAAGTATTTTAAATAAATAAATAAATAAATAAATAAATAAATAAATAAATAAATAAATAAATAGAAATGTTTCTTTTTCTTTGGACTAAATAGAACAAGCAAAATATTTTTAAAAAGTAGATAATAGCCTAAATTTCAGATCAATGAACTACTGAATGAATAACAATCAAAGTTAAAAATACTTGGGTTGACTGCAAGCATTTTTACTGCATTAATACCTTTATATAATAAATGTGTATTCTTAGACTTTGATACATTATGAAAATTCACTATCGATTGCTATTATGTACAGGAGTCCCAAAAATATATCTACTTTCAAAATTTAACAAGTATTTATCAGATCTAAGCAATAACTTTCTATTAATACGAAACTGTTAACAAGAAATATTCAATATTTCATTAATTAAAGCAACTCTGGAATAACAACTAACCTATACTTGTTACTGATTTCCTGCTAAAGTTTTTATGGTATTTTTTTTATCAATATTATACAATATATACAGAAAGACAAACTTTGAATCACAAAACAAGTCTCATCATGAGAAAATAACAAAAATAACAAGTTCCATCAAATGCAGTCAATTATTTAACCCTCGGGAACTGTGGTGATATTTTAGAACAGTTAGTGTGGTAGATCTCTACCAAAGTACTTTATGTTTAGTCTGAACATTTGTTAAGCTTTAGTAATTGCTAATTACATTTAGAAACTACCTATTTTTCACCTTTAAAACACTTTCTAATATTTTGTAATACTTGTAATTTGTTCATATATTTCACATAAAAATAAAGATCATTTTCTTTAATACAATAAATGTTTTAATAAATCAGTAAAGTAAGGAGTATAATTTATGTCAATGCAAACCAGTAGTTAATAGAACATTCAGTAGACATTTAAATTAATGAACAGAATGAATACAAACAATACACAATCAGAAAAGTGTGGTCGGTGTCAGAGACCAAATGGTTGCTTATTTCCTAAACAATGGATGCAATGAAACTGAATCACCTACTGGCAAATAGTTGAAACTATTTCAGGAAGCTACCAAAAAGAACAGCTCCTCTCATCTATTGTTTAAAGATATAATTAAAACAATTGTATGTGAGACCTCGCCACACTAACACAGGGTTAAAATGGATGGCAACATTAAAAGTTATGTAAACTTCACTGGCCACATACTTTTTTATCAATGTATCTTATTTCTGAAGTTTATTCCAATATATAGCCAAAAATGAGATACGATTATAAGATTCAGTCAATGCTATCACAAGTTAGACAAAAATAAATGTTGGCAGGTTGGTTTTCACTCAACTTTAGATCAGTGCATCTCAACCATTTTTGTTTCACGGTGCAGTTTTATATTTGCAGAAATCCCACAACATATCAAACTTTTTCATTACTTTTATTGCAAATGCTAGAATCCTTTAAAGAAAACACCTATGATTTACAATGAATATAACAGTCTATTTTAAACATTTTTTTTAAGCTGATCTGTATAGGATGTAATACTTTATTAACATTAATTGTTAGAAGGAAACATAATGTAGTTCATATTTCATGTGTGGCCAGGTTATTTGATGTTTAGATCTTATACTAGATATGAGCTTTTGGTTAATTTGAAGCTAAATCTTAATTACACATGCAGCGAGAATTTTTTCGCAGCACACCAATTGAGAAGCTCTACTCTAGATCAAAC
>JAFIDM010005346.1:16725082-16760707 GCA_023159025.1 Thereuonema tuberculata
TAGTTTGTCTGAAGTAAGCTTACAGTAATAAAATAGTAATACACTCAAAAAATTGTATCACTTGTAGGGAATTGTAGTGAGTTTTTTTTGGCATATCAAGAAAATGATTGGGTATGGTAAGCTTTGATTAGATTTATACCAACCAAATATACATACGTGATCAAATATATCTGGACATCCCTCTGAAATAGTGAACTGAAGTCTAGATGGCACAACAACATTATATATATATATCGGTATAAAGGTGACAGGGAGTCATGCATTGTTAATTGATAAGAAGTAACAGCAGAATGGGTCGATCAGCAGAGCTCAGTCACTTTCAACATGGACTGGTTATTGGCTGCCACTTGAATAATAAGTCTGTCAGGAACATTTCAATCCTTCTAAGTTGCTGAAATCAACTGTTGGTAATGTGGTTGTGAAATGGAAAAGGGAAGGTGCAACCACACAAAACCACAACTGCATAGGTCGCATATACTGTCAGACTGGGACAGTCGAGTTTTGATAAAGGTGGTTTGTGCAAATAGCCAGACAAGGGTTGCAATATCCACCCATAAGTTTAACAGTAGTCCCACTCTAGCCAGCACCACAACTGTTCGTCGAGAAGTCAGGGGAATGGTGTTTCATGGTTGAGCGTTGCTCACAAACCAAACATTTCTCCTGTGAATGTTAGGAGAAGCCTGAGCTGGTGTAAAGAGCAATGCCACTGGACAGTGGAAGAGTGGAAATGTGTGATGTGGAGTGATGAATCATACTATAAAATATGGTGGTTCGATGGGAGTATTTGGGTGTGGTGAATGTCCTGGGAACAATATTTGCCATCATATGTAGTGCCAACAATGAAATTTGGCGAAGGTAGTATTAGGGTGTGGGGATGTTTTCATGGCATGGACTCGACCTTCTTATACCACTGCACAGCAATGTAAATGTAAAACAATACAAGGACATTTTGACCAGTTATATATTAACTACAATAGCTGCCACTGCCTCAACCAACATGACAACCCTCCGTGTCATAGAGGTCCGTGAGGGAATAGCTTGTGGACAATAAGATTCCGGAAATGGACTGGCCTACTCAAACAGTCCCTACCTGAACCCCATCAAACACGTGCAGGATGAATTAGAATGTTAACTTTGCTCCAGACCAACGTCCGACATCACGGCCTGTTCTGGCTGCCATTCCTCCAGAGAAGTTCGGATGCTTGGTAGAAAGTCTCCCCAGGAAAATCACAACTTGGATACAGCAAAAGGCAGACCCAACCGTACACAAACAGGGAATATGTCACAGGGAAAGTCTGACTAAGATTTCAGTAGGTGTCTGAATGTTTTTGATCATAAAATAATGTAAAATCATATGGATTATTTCTTCATATATTCAATATAATCAATAATGAAGATAACTAAGTATCTTGTAATAGAACAAGATGCTGTAATTCATTTTGTTGTTACAGAGCATTTCTATATTTTAATCAATTATAATTCTAGTATTTATTAAAGTCTTGTTTGATTGTAATACTTTATTAATTGGTTCTGGGAAAAAAAAGAAAGGCAAAGAACAAAAAATTTTAAATTTACACATCACAGCTCTAGAATCTTGTTACCTTTATTCATTTATTTAATCTCTTTCATCAAATTCTTAAGTTTCTTAACTGCCTACAAATAGTTCAGTACAGTTAACTCTGTACAACTCCATTATTCCTACAAAATTATGAGGTAATTCAAATGTTTGAGTTGTATTTGTTTCTTTAAAATATTGTTTTGTATTGTTAAAAATGTGATTTAAAAATACTCACAATTCTGTTAATTATTCATTTCTGTAATTACAAAGCTGATCATTATTCAATGTTATAAATTGAAGGGAGGTTGAAGTAAATTCAAGGAAGACCAAAATTAAGGGTTTAAAAAATATACTTAATTTATAAAACAAACAAATTCATCTGGGAAGTTTCATACCTGTTGTTAGCACGTAGCCATCATCAGCAATTTTGTACTTAACGTGCAAAATATAAGATATAACCGATCACCATTCTCAGCAGAAGAACTTGTTTACTTCAGTTACCATCACAGAAAGCCAGATTCAATCCCTGATGCTAGTAGATCCGTCCATGCTGAACTTTCTTCCTAGGGTCCACCAGCCTTCTATCCCCTCTTAAATGGTTACCAGTTTTCTTTCCCAGGAGTTAAAGGCAGGTGGATGTTGGCCTGGCCATCCTCATTTCAATTTAGCCCTGTTGGTCAGGATTTACCTCTCACAACCTCAAGAGCCTACATAAAACTGTAGTGAAATACTTCAACTATTCTTACTCAAACTTTTCCTTTTTTATTAAATTTTTATCTTAATTACTGGAAAGCACAAATCTGGAGACGATAACTGTGCATTAACTGAAACTGCCTAGATAATTTAAATGTTTTATGAATTTTGTCATATTAATAGCAAAGCATGTAAAAATATACATGGATAAAATACAGTAACTAAATTAAAGGATTGAAATGAGGCTAATAAATTGTAAAACCATGTGCTACGTGCAATAACCAAATGCTTGGGATTCACGCTGGTAAAAATTGAGTTTCTCTTTAATTTCAAGTAAATACATTTAAAATAGTTTCAAAAAGACCAGACACAAACTGTTTAAAATATTAAAAACATTAAAAAAAATGTAATCATACTACCAGGTTTCAAACCGGAAATGCCGGCCATTTATAAGTATGAAATCAGAATGGTACAGGTTGCTTACAACAGAAATTCAAATAATGATGGGTCTGTGATTGGATTGGGCCGTCATTGCTTGACTTTCTGTTATAAGCAGCCATGATGATTTTGTACTTGTAAATGGCTGGCATTTCTGGTTCAAAACCTGGACGTATGATTAAATTTTTTTAATGTTATTAACATTTTAAACAGTTTGTGTGTCTGGCCCTTTCGAAACTATTCTAGTAACTTTAATATTAAAAATCTAAATACAGTAGAACCTCATTATAACGGACTAATAGGGGCTGAAGGTTGTCCGTTTTAATGAAAGTCCGGTTTATAACAAATAATTCTTATAGGGGTGTAATGCAGCAGGGTGTACATCAATGAAAATACAATAGTTAACTATACAAAGTGTTTATTATATATCAAATAAAAAAATAGCCTTCAACATAGTAGGTTGAATTGAAAAAGATGTGTACGTATACACTGCATTAATTTTTAGAACAAGAAGGTTCATGTTGATTGCTTACATTCATTGGTTTGAAAAAATAATTTATTTTCTGCTGGGTTTGTTTGCTGCTTATTTCTTCAGTTAATAACTGACGGAAATGTCGTAAATTTTCATAATATGCAAAAATATTTTCATTTGCCGATTGTTCAACATATTGAATAACAAAATTTAAATGGTCTTTCACTTCGCTCACCTTAATTGTAGGCTGACAATTTTTTTTAAAACTGTCCATTATAATGGGGTCCGTTATAATGAGGTTCTACTGTACATTTAACAAAATGGCTCTCTGAATAAACTCACGATAGGATTCAAGAGGCTCAGAGGAACTTTGTGACTATTTTAAGATATTACAGTTTGAAAAGCCAATTAAAATTCTAAAGGACAAAAGAAAAGTAAATATATTTAAATGATACTTCACATAAAGTACAATTATAGTAAATTATTGCATTTCATAAAGCAACTATAACCTTCTTTGATTTTGTTGATTAGGCCACTTCGACTCTAAGCCTCTAATACACGCCTTAATGAATTCTAGAATATGTAAAGAGAAAGAAGTCAAAAAGGAATGCTTACACATCCAAAACAAGATTAAAGGGCTGGTAGTTTGTATTTATTAGCATTCATCAATCAACTATACTTAGGATTTGTAATGTAGATTAAGGATAAATGGATCTTACATTGTTACGGCAATAGCATCACAGAAAAAAAAAAACCAAAAAAAAAAAAAACCACAGTAATAAGAGAAATTCATTGTAAAATACTGTATTATAACTGTATAAACAAAAAAATGTTTGGTGAAAAAGTATTTAATTAAAACAATATTCTTAACCAGTGCTTTATAGGATTCCTGATGCTCTCTCGAGTGGTGTAATATATGCAAAATTAATATTTTAAGGTAAATTAACAAAAACAAATGAGACAGAACTATTTCGTTTCATCAAAGCTGCATGTTGTTATATTTTTTAATTATTATGTATAATTACATTGTTTATAATTGGAAACAAAAATAATTTATATATTTTTAATAATAATCTTTAGGACTAGCCAGTAAGACAATGGACAAATGACCGAATCTCTGAATTTTGTTTACAAACAATAAATAGTAGAGTCCGGCTTTCAATGACTTAGAAATCTTTAATGTATTAATGAAATACATTAAATTATCACTTAAAAAAATTCCCAAAATACGACCAAAAAAGATGCCTTAAAATTTCTTAAAGAAAAAAAAGAAATAACCATTCAACCCCCCCCCCCCCCACACACACACACACATACACTTCGCTGTCTCTGTTCAGGAATCAGATAGAAGCAGAAAATATCCCTAAATATGACGAAATACGTTCCTACTGGCCAATATATGCTTTAAAACTTAAAAAAAAAAAGGTATGCACAACAAAAATTTGCTTTAATTTGAATAACTGAAATATATTTATAGCAACTTAAAAATAGAAATAAAGATAAGGAAACAAACTTCAGGCTCTAATTACTATGTATTTTTAAACTTTAAGCCCCTCTGTCTTTTTATAGCTATCTCATACCTTTTAGGAACTCATCCCTTTAAACAACTAATAAGTGGTGTGTGAAAAATTTTTACAAACCAAACAGGTGCAGGACAGTAAAGTTTAAGAACTACTTAATTAAAGCATAATAAGGAAGTTCTAAACTAATTAACAGAATTTACATAAAAACATTAATAGGTGCTATTATGCATTAAAAATAACTTTTAGGTAATTGCTTTTAGAAATAACAAGTGAAAAAAAAAACCTAACTTTGTTTCACTCACTTATGTCTTTACTTTCAAACTTAAAAAAAAAATATATAAGGTCTAGAAGTTTTTTCCAATTGAAAAAAAAAATATAAAAAAAAAGATATTCAATAAATGGTGAAAGCTTCATTTATGTAGATCTATTAATATTAAAGGAAGTTTATTCAAGGCAAAAGATGATTGAGGTGTTAAGTTTAATGTTTGATTTTAGATGGGTTTTTTTTCCCCAATAAGAATCAAGGTTAAATGTCAACAACTTTTTATTTCCCTCTCTGGCATCATTACAAATGAACCATATATCTTATCTTCATTTTTTTAGCTCTGGCTTCATTTTTTTAATCTCTAATAAATAATAATTCTATAATAAATCTAAAAACATATATTTCAATAGAAGCATCTGATACTTCCAGCTTTTTAGTGCTCACAACGTCAATAGAATTTGAAAATTTCATAAACTCAAGATAATAAATAGCTGATTTCCCTGCATTAAATTCTGGGAATTTCTTTTGGCAAGGCAAATATTTACAAAATTATAGATTATTCCCACTGAGCTCTGACATAAATATCTTATTTGGAAATATTATTATTTCGCATTTAAACTCAATTCCTATTAAAATCACTCTCAACTGTGGATCCTGATTCGATGCGCACTAAGTCCTGACGATGTTGAGAAGCTTTTTGTGCAGAATTCACATTGAAAGGGTTTTTCACCAGTATGGATGCGAATATGGGAAGTGAGTTGTCGTGACTGGGAAAAGCTTTTCATGCAGAAGTTGCAAACAAATGGCTTCTCTCCTGTATGTGTCATCATATGGCGTGTCAAATCGTAGGACTGCGTGAAGCTCTTCTTACACAGTTTGCATTGGAAAGGTTTTTCTCCTGTATGAATGCGCAAATGACGGGTCAAGTCTGGCAGCCGAGTAAAACTTTTAAGGCAGAATTCGCACTGAAACGGTTTTTCTCCCGTGTGGGTACGAAGATGAGCTGTCAATCCTGATGACTGCAAGAAACACTTTTTGCAAAATTCACATTGAAAGGGTTTATCACCAGTATGGGTCCTCATGTGAACAGTCAAATAGGATTTGGAGAACCTTTTCGTACAAAAATTACATTCAATAAGATTCCTATCCATTCTCCCATTCTCGAATAGCTGTGGAGTTTTACTAGCATCCTTCATAAAATCCTCTAGCAGGAATTTCTTTAGCTTTGTTGGCCTACGTTGCTTCCGACGGAACCGTTTCTCCGACATTTCGCTCCCCAATATCTAAGATGAAAAGAAAAGGAATACATTGAGAAAAAAAATAAGGAAGTTCCAATAAAAGTGTCCATATTGGTTTGCTTAGTATTAAATTAATGAAAGAAATAGAAGAGTGAATAAAAGTAAAAAATGTTTGCAAAAAAAGTGGCTAAAATTGGCTAAACGTAGATAAGAAGTACAAAACTTCGGGATGAATTTTAGCAAAAGCAGTCTTAACTCCATTTAAGTTGGCTTAGAAAATTCATAAAGTTATTAAGAAATTATTGTGATTTATATGAGATAATGATAATGGAATAAATATTGTGTTTTTATTTCCTCATTTCTCAGTGAGAAGGAATGAATATTCCATGTACATCCACTTTGGGCACGACACTGACACCTTCCAACATTCAAAAAAACGATCTCTTTTGGGTTAAATCGTGAGAATAATTCTGAAAAGGAAGGAAATATTACCTAAAATGTATAAATTAAAACTAAATGATGTTAGAATTTCAAGGAAGTTTTTAATTAGAGAGAAAAGCTAGTCGAAACGACCAATGTTTACAAAGACTTGTATTGGTATTTAATAACTCAGTGAGATGACGTCCTCCATTCAACACAGGAAGTGCAAAAAAAAATGGCTTCCTATTTGCCATCTGCGCACATCTATAACTGCTATATTTCCGCTACAAAATTAAAATCTTATTACTGTGTCTACCAAATCGATTAAATATTAAGCTTTTTCCTAAAATAAAATTATTTAATTCAAAGATAAATAAAATTAGTTTTGTATAGATAACTTTGGTACACATTTGCTGAAATTTACTTTTTGGCCGCTAGATGGCTTCACTAAATGTCGAAGATTTTATAAAATTCGTCCTTGTGACTTACATTATTTTTCATAAACCAAATACTATGTTTTCTTTTATCTTTCTTTTAGCGTTTCATATTTACATAAAAGATCTCTTACATAAAGAACTTTTCTTTTGTGATTTATTGATAGACAGATGATGATCTTTTATAGTTTTGCTTAGTGTCTAGATCAGTTCAGAGAATTTCAGGGACAAGTAAATCTAATGCTGCAGAACGATGAATGGAAAAATATAAAGCTATTTCAGATGTTTGTTGAAATGAAATAAACAAAATCTTTTTAATATATTTGGATACATTTCTATTTTTCGAACATGTAAAGTTTTCAATCTTTTTAATGGTCTATTTTATTGTACTAACTAATAAACTATTATAGCAAAAAAAAAAAGTCAACACCAATTGGCGTAAACAAATTTATCAAAGATATTTATATAAAATAATCAAAAATTGTTATCATTGTGCATAATAAAGTACCTATTGATAGATTAATCTATTATAAGGGATTAAAGAATAAAATAAAATAACCAATGAAGACGAGAACCCGAGAATTTCCTCAATCTCGTCAGCAAAGTTCGCTCATTTCAAAGAGGCATGGCATTAAGAGAAAGTTTTAAACTTTAAAAGTATAAGTGACTCTTCCTATCCTAAAATAAAGAAAATTTAAGAACCAAATCCTCGCCTTCCATGAAAGACGAGGGAGAGGAATTTGTTCCGTAAGAAAGGAAACAAAAATCAATTTTATTTGTTTAGTTTGAGTTTTGTTGCTTTTACAATATCTTTTGCCAACCGAAATCAAGGTCCGACCATTTAGCTTACACTCATTTTTATTAATATTATTCTACTACTTTTTAGCGTATGAGGAATCACTTATTTTTTTTTCTTTTCAGTCCATTAGTTTACAGTTAAAATTTGTAAAAACAAAATAGGTTTATCTTATTTTTAAACCCCGTATATTAGCTAGTGTCTACAGACGTCTGATCTAATACCGTATTTGTATACGAAACCGAAACTTAACTAGAACTTAGATTTTTAAAAGGACGATTCGATTGATTTTTGATATACATTTTGGCAATTCATATTGTATGAAATACTTGTAATCAATTTCGATTCAATAATTACTAAAAAACAAAAAAAAAAGTTCGTTTCCCTGTATTACGCTTTTCACTTTCAGTCCTAGCCCATTTGGTCCAATATTCCCAAGTGTGATGCCTTGCCTTGCACATTGCGTTTAATTTTTATTGTTTCCATTTCTTTCTGAAGAAGAAGTTTAAAGTTATGGTTATCTTCATGATGCAGATGGTTAGGCATTTGAAATATTATATTTAAATATTCAACAGTAGCATTTTATAAAATATTATTTGTGGATATGAAGATTTTTAAAAATAAGAATTCAAATAAATTTACGATGAATAATACTAAAATAAAGAAGTTTTAGGAGAATAAAAGTAAGAAGCCAACGAAAACTAAGACAATTGAGAAAGATTTTAATAGAAATCAAATGGAACTTGTCACTCTCCTCGAATGCCTGCAACACATGTATTGGAAAATAAAGAAATCATTTGTTCCTCAAATCATCTCGTATCCAAGCAACTTCTTACCTCAGATAAATCAAAAGTAACAATTAAACATCATTGTTATAATGCTAGGATTAATTTTAAAATGTTAAAACAAAATGGTCGTAACATTTCTATTGTATTAAAAAAATATATAAATAAAACAAACATAGAAAAGAAATTCCTATTAATAACTGAAAATCTATTTTATGTGAAATATTTATGCTAATAATTTTATCTGAAGCTTGCTTGTTATTTTAAGGTTTAAAGACAAAGAAAATCAAGATGAAACAAAACACCATCAAGTATTACAATGCCTAACAAACACGCTGTGCGTTTGTCACGAGATAGCGCGATGTGTTAGCACTTCATTATTACAAACCTCACACTGTCAATTATTGACTGCAGTTCGGAAATACATGACGGCGCATTCTAAACATCTAAAAGAAGCCTTATTTGATAAATCCGTCGAAGAAGTCCAGAATTTCTAAAAAAAAAATGTATCAATAAGGGTTCACAAAAAAGTTACAATGAATACCATGAAGAGGGCGGGTAGCCGCTTTTTCTCCGAGTTTCAGATTGGACCAAGCAGACATTTGAGAGAATTTTGTGACATGTGGAGACGACACAAGCACCACAAATACGTGAGTACTTCGAGTAAATAGTTATGCAAATCATTTTACTTACTCAATTTCGTTCTTTGTTCTTTATAAAGTTTGCAAAAAGTAAAATACATTAAATTGGAATGTGGAGTGAAAGAATAAAACAAGGCAGAATTTGGCATTGTTACAGAAATAGGCCTTCTTTTCAAATAACGGCAATGGATTTTTTTATCTCATTTCTCTTTTTCCTATTCTAGCTATGGCCCGTGTATTTCGCAATGTTGTTACCAAGTGGGATGGTAGTCTTTGCTGCTATTAATAATGCAAGAAAACCAGATGTCCAGTATGTATTGAAAATCTGCTTTTTTTGAGTTAGGACTTAACCAATATACTTTTAACTGTAATGGAAAAGCTTAAATTTGTTAACATTTTTATAAAGCCTAACAAAGTAGACTTAAATAAAAAATTTAGTGAATAATAATAAAATGTTAAATCACCAAGGTTTTATTTTTTAAATTTTTTTATTTTTTTTATTTTTTAATTAGAATTGGAAAGTTAAGGCAGCAATATCTTTTAGGGATTTGAAAGTACTTAAACTTTAAAATGTGAAACGATTTTAAATATGTAGGGTTCAAATAATTAAAAAATTAACAAATGTATAGAATTTCCGAAAAATATTGAAAATTAATTTTTCTTAAAGTTTTAAGTAAAATGTTTGTTTGTACATATTAGGGCTTTTTTTTTTTGTAGAATTGTGAAACATTCTAATGACTTGTGTAATGTTAAGACTTCTTAGCATTGTTTATTTAAACTACGTTCTTTGTATGTGAAATTCTTTGTGCTTCAAACTGACGATGCCAAATTGAGGAAATATCGTATTTACTCGCGTAATTTTCGCACCTCAAATTTTAAGGGCAGAGTTTGGATTTTTTTCCTCGCATAATTTTCTGTTATAATGGTCAGTTATAATGGTAAGGGCATGGCCGTAACTACCTTTTTTGGGCCCCTGGGCAAGATCTCATCACTGGGCTCCCGTACAGTTCCCCCTATAGAATCAATCCTTTATAAATTTTCGTCCTGAATCATTTCACATCAATGTATTAAAATTTACGTCATCGCCCTGATTTGGACCGTGTTTGACAACAAGGTATATTATTTCCTTTGAAATTGGAGGCCAAGAAGGCGGATCATTGTAATTCAGAGACAGGGATATTTCATTTGAAAAAATATCGTCATCACTACGATGCCACTGAAGTTGTGGGGAGGTGGGCTACTGTTTTCGGACAGGTTCCCAAAAAGTTGTTGAAAGGCGTACAGTTTTTTTTTAATATAATGCGAATTTTTTAGATCTTTCTGGGGCCCCCCTTCCGTCTGGCCCCTGTTGTCCCTGCCTAGTTATGGCCCTAGTAAAGGGCCTCATCACGCTCATCTTAAACTGCCTTCCACCCGATCATAAAACGTTTCTTTCGTGAAGGTCGCCTCTCGCTTACAAGCCCCCTCCCCCCAACTGAGGTTTGCTACAGCTATGGGTAATGATAAATCTCGCAATCGGTGTACTTGTTTGCTATTTGTGACGAAAATGAATGAAAAGCAGAAGCTTACCTGTAAATATAGTAGTTACACGGCCAGTTTTAAAGTTCGTGTAATCCTATTTTCGGAGAAACATGGGAATCGAGTTGCTGGGAGAAAATTTGCTGTTTCGGAAGGATTTTTTTTTTTATTTCTCGCGTAATTTACGCACTCCTATTTCAAAACGATTTTTCCTCCAAAAAAGTGCGTAAAACACGCGAGTAAATACGGTAACTTCAGTTACAATTTCGCCTGCAAGTATCGTTGCCAATGATTGAATACTCAGGAAAGATAGAATGAATAGTAGTTAGTCGAAAGTCGGTACTCTTCAGAAAATAAAATTCTCTTTTTTCTTTCGTTTTTTTTTTTTTTTTTAATCATATACCATTTATGGTGTTCGTTTAGCTGCCCAATATTTTGATTTCCACATTTTGATGATTTATTTTCTTAACTTAGTTTTTTTGAGGAGTCTTTTGTGTTTCTATGAATATATTACTTATTCCCTCGTATGCTTTTTGAGCTCTTACTTGTTGGGTGTAGTCCTGGCTGAAGCGAGCCTAATAACTTCGAAACAGCTCTCCAGGATGTTATTCAAAAGATTCCCTTTTATAGTGAATGGGAAACCATTTTATTTCAGAGCTAGGTTGGTGTGAATCAATATCGACTGGAAAGAAACATCGGCAGATCGTATTTTTTCCCAGTTTTTATATGCATTACAATTTTATCGTTAATTACTACGAAGCCCTTGTTTAGCATTCGATCACTTACTGTAAAGAGGTTGCGATTGGCTAAGCAAAAATCACAATGTTTTGTACAGTTTGAAAAGAAAATGAAACCAAAGGTCAGGGTGCTTGACTTACTGCCATCCAAACTTACCAACACATGATACAAAATAGAAAAAAAAAAATAAAAACATAATAGAATATGAAATGTAGCTGATCTTTCAGTAAAATTTCATTAATATAAGTGAATGTGGTTCGTTTACCATATCTCGAAATCCATTCATTAAAGAAACTTCCACAATTGTTAGTGTTGAGAGCGCTGGAAGACATACATTAGCAGCTTAGCCTTCTTATTTTATTCCTGATAATAAATCTTTGAATTTTGTAGAGATTCAATGCAGATTTTTAGAAATACTTTGACGGTTTATGGTTCTAAAACAATACCATGACGAAAAGATTTATTTATATCATAGAAATATGACATTAAGAGAAAACTTATCTCTTTGTCAGTAGCCATGTTTCATTTCAATTAAAGCTAGGCAAAAGGTCATCTAACCCTTTATAATGAAGAGATGCTTTATTAAGTGTAAAGACCTATAGATTTTCTGGCGAGTTCAACGTAAGTGTTCATACAGATATTAACAGTAAGCCTATAACACTGACATGCTTTTTCCATTTCCATAGTGTCATCAAGTAAGATCTAAATATTTTAACATTGAAATTAAATATTTATAGAAATTCATCAAAATATTGGCATGAGATCAGCCTTCTACCAAAGATTCCTCGAAAACTAAAGAAATCAGCTGCTACTGTTAGCCAGTAACATTCAGAAGAGATGCTAATATGTACATAGCAATTTAAAAGGTGAAGATGGAAGAAAGTACAAAGAGATAAATCTATTATTATTATTATTATTTTTAAAGATTCAACAATTGATAAAATGAAATCAATCGAATCATATTTAAGTATCATTTCCGTCGTCCCGCTGCCTTCGTATATCCAATCAAAATCTATGGAAAAATTGCCGATATTAAGATGACAATTGGATAGATTTAACTCTACAAGTGAAATAATGTTGGGAACAACAAAAGAACAATTCAAATGTATTTTTATTTGTTGTTTACTTGTAAAATTCTAGCTTCTAAAATAATTCTAAATAGTAAAATTCTAAACATAATTCTAAATAAACCCTAAAATAGTATTTTTAATGTTTCTCTAAAGCATGGGCGTATATAGGGAGGGGGTGTGAGGGCATCCCCCCCCCCCATCTGAAATCTCGATGCATAGATTTAGCCTAAATTTTTTTTTTTTTTTTTTTTGTTTTGGCTCGGTAGCAAGTTAAAGGGATCTTGGGTCCCTGCCCTTTCCCTCGAAAATTCTGAAAACGATTTTTTTTTTTTTTTAATTTTTGATTGTTATTGGTCAGTTACCTAACTTACCCCTTCCCTCTCAAAATTAAAATGCTATATACATACGATCCGTGTCGGCGTGGCCGAGCGGTCTAGACGGCGGTCTGCCGTGTGCCGGCATCTGGGTTCGATTCCCGGACGAGGACTTGGCTGTTTCAATTTCCTTTCCTGTGTTTGTCAGCCTCCTCTTCGCTTTCTCTTTGGTCTGACATCATTCCTGAATGGCATCTGGGGCAGGTAACGGGAAACCACCTCAGTATCTGTTCCCTAGTAATGGGTGGCTCTCCGGTTGGGAAGCGCCTAGCGACAAGGCGTTGGCCTTTAGAATTAACAAAAATATACATACGTTCCTGCGCCAAAGTTAATTAGAATTTGCTGTAATGAAAGACAAGGGAAGCAGAAGGGCTTCAACATTATTGAAAGATTTCAATTAGCCAATTCTTATTTCAAAAAACAAATATTAAAATTAAGTTGTTGAATTTGTTTGGAATTTTTTTTTCAGAATAACTGAGAATGCTAAAATATTAGGCATAATATTTAAATATTAACCTCTGGTATGTAACAATTTAACATTCTTTTTGGTTGAATTTTTATTTATTAAATATTTAAATACTGTATTATGCCTAATATTTTTTTAAACAAAAAAGTATGTTAAATTGTTACATACCACATATTACCCGTTAACATAAATGCACCAACTTTGCAATGTTTATTATTGGCCATTCTTTTCAAATGAAAGCAGCAAACATTGACGAAGAAGGCATACTTTTCATACTTCGACAGACATACGCTTTAGATAAGAAAATGTTCATATGCTAGAGTTTTCATATAGGCTGCAAATATCGTTTAATGGTTATTTGCAGTTTGTGATACAGTGAAATGTTTCCAATTTCACCACCACAGCAGTAACAGATGGCAGGGATTTAAATAAACATTGAATTTTTGCCTGGTACTTTAATAATACCGTTTGATAAAAGTATGAATAAACAAGCTCTTTTTAAAGGGTGTTCTGAATTCATTTGAATAGGAAACCTCCCCCATAGACTGAATAGTATTCCTGAATGACCGAGATAATGAAATACTTTTCAAAATCTGTGGATGCTGATGAAAATTCAGGCGGGAGCGTAAAAGAAAATAAACAGGCAAATGGAAATACCCACGCCTACGTTTAGTGGGTCTGATTTTTCAGATATGCACAGCTAAGCTTTAGTGTGAGCAAATATGTTAAAATATATGGTCATAACTAACAAGTGATAAGAACAGCTGTGCTATGCTAATAAGAAAACATAGTTCATAAATGAGATACTGAAATTAGGCCCGTCATAGGCGCCTTTTATTCCTAAATTAATATTCAGTATTAATGCATTAAAATACTTTTAACGTGTGCGAAAATAACTTAAATAAAAAATATAATAAGAAGCAGCACAAAAAAAAAATTAAGAGATTTTTAAAAACATTTAAAAAATACTTAGGACCCTTTCGAGTTCCTCCATGGAACTCCTCTTCAACACCTTCAACACTAGGTGTTGAAGAGTTCCGCGGAGGAACTCGAAAGGCTCCTAAGTATTTTTTAAATGTATTTGTAAATCTCTCTTAAAAAAAAAAATTGTGCTTCTGCTGCTTATTATATTTTTTATTTATTAATTCATTACTTAGTGATTTTTTTTTTATTTTTATTTTTTTTACATAATATGGCCAGTAAGGTCATTGGAAGCCATTAGTTTGTGAAGAAAAAGCTGTCTGTTTACAATTTTCCTTTAACATCTACAATTATAAAACGCATATAGCTATTCTTTGGTTAGCTTAAGAAGTTTTAAGCTCCTAAAGGGTTTTCGTTAACGAATATTCGCTATACAAAGTAAAATTTTCGTAGTTTATATAGTTTGGTACTAAGTTCTTGTAACTAACAATGAAAAAAATTAATAAAAAAATCTCATATTTTTTTTTAGCTGTAATTTAGTAGCAATTCCAATGCAGAAGTTGAAGTAATGACTATTACAATATTTTCAAGCTAGAGTGAAAGAATGAACAAATTATAAATAGTGCGACTGCTATTGCATTTCAACGGCTGTCGCCTTCTTTGTAGCTAGTACAGTAGTATAAAAACCTTCTATTATACAGAATATTCGCAATCGAGAGTTAGGAAGGCTGGTTTTTTTTTGTTTTATTATTCCAAAATGTAGTTAATCTAAAGCATCTAAAAATGTTAAAGGACAAATTGGGACATAAATTTCTAATAAAAAGAACGTGAGTTTAATAAACTTTATAATTAAATGTATTCTGTACAAAATTAGGCTCAACTGAATGGTATATGTAGATATTTGACAAAGAAAGAATTTCAACGGAAAGAACTAGAAAAAAAACAACCTGGAGACACCTTCATCCTCCAGTGGATGGAAAATGATCATTTTGAAAGGAAAAGATAAAATGGTCTGTTGTTGTCCATAAATATGCTTACCAAATTTCAGGAAGATTTTATTCAGTCACTATTGTTGTAGATGAACACGTACAAACACGTTGGTTTTATGAACCTAGTTAGGAAAGGCTACAAAATGAAAAAATAAAAACAGATTTTCTGTTTTTGGACTTTTTTTTTTTTTTTTTTAATGAATTTTACAAATTTACAGTGAATTCAAACTTGAATTGTCAATGAGCAACGACAAACAGTATTATACTTACAATATTTTCACTTTTGTAGATAATTCACATTATATTTTTTTTTTACTGTTATTTTACAATGTCGGAATGGCTTTTTCTTAAACATCTCTATTTTTAAATTAGGTGGGTGCACTACAGAAATGATGGATTTGACAAGCCAGGTTATGAATATGTGGATTTAATGCAGCCTCGTATTCACAGGGTGAGTGGATTGCTTTTTACTACATGTATGTGTGTTTATATTGTTGTTTTCGAAGAATGAAGGAAATTTAAATGCTTTCTTTGTATTAGTAACAATCAAAAAGCAACGTATTGACGAAATAACAAATGAATGCTATTGTATCTTAAGATTAAGGCTCTAATCCAAAAGACAGTATTTTTTAATCGTAATTCTGGAAATTCCTGCAGGAAAACAAAAAATGCAGACACTCCATTTTGCAAATTTTGATTTCAAATTACATAACAGCAAATATTAATAGAATCTTTGTGTAAAGAAGCTTGTTCAGAAAAGTGGTGGTATACGATTGCTGTTCGGTTCTTTGGACTGTCATGGTAAACTGATAGTATGTCTAAATCTACCTCTACAGTGTGAATACTAAGAACTGTATTTTCAAAAATTAACAAGCTTATCGAGGTTGAATTTCATGATCTACAGTCTTTGGATGTAAAGCTAGCTCCAGATTGAGTAGTTTGTAAAAAATTGTTTAAACTTTATTAAAAGATTTATCACTTAATAATTTTTATAAAGTAGTTAATATGATGATTTGTAAAGCAGTTTATGTCTCAAGCTTAACAAGAACATAAAATAATAAAATCTGGCTTTTGAGACCTCCCCTTCTTATTAACATTCTGTTTTGTGTACGACTCTGAATTTCCTATTAAATATTATTAAGCACTACAGTTATATAACGCTGCTTCAATTTTAATCTTTTAAAATTTCTTTGAGCAGAATACGTGCAAAAAGGAAATAAAAACAAAGAAAATGATCATTGTCGTATGGTCTGCTTAGGCCATGAATACATCATTTAGATGAAGAAATAGAATATTTGAAAAACATCAAGAGACCGAGTGTTTTACTACACTGATTTCCACGATAGAATATTTAAACTTCAAATGAAAAAAAAAGAGTATATAGCGTCGTAGTCCACCTACGTCAACTGAGTGTCCGAATTTCATTCAACTCTCTTTATTTTTTTTATTTTTTAGTGTCCGAAGTAAATAAACAAGACTTTTATTCTTCATTGTAACTTATCCTTCTCTTTATTACAATATTTCATTTCCTTACGCAGGAAACTTCTTCAGGTAAATTCGAGGACAGGAAAGCTGCTTTTCCTTATCTTCAGAATTCGTTAATAAATAACTTAAATCATTTTTAAAAATAATACATAACAATAATTGAGTTTCATCTGTACAAATTGAGTTTCATCTGTACAAATTGAATTTTAATAATCAAAACAGTAATTCCCTTTCATTATTTGAATAAAATCTTTTCTCACATCAATAAAATATTAATAAAATTATATTTACCCATCATTAAAAATCTTTTTTTTTTTTTCCAAACATCAATAAAATCGTATCCATTCTTCTTTTACAGATTCCCTAATTTATACATATTCATGTCTTTTTTTTAATTATTTTTTTTTACTATTTTTATATTTCTAAAATATTCATATCTTATCTCAGTTACTTTAAAAAATTTATTTTTATTTACGCACGACCTTAAAATTGATCAAACATGATTCGATCATTAACCTATGTTTTTCTTTTACGTGATTATTGAAGATTTTAATGAAATAAAGAAAGAGTTACTGTTTTGATTATTAAAATTGAATTTAGACATATCGTGCAAATGAAACTTTAATTATTATGTATTTTTAGTATTTATTAACGAGTTCTGGAAAAGAAGCTTTCCTGTCCTCGAATTTACCTGAAGAAATTTCCTGCGTAAGGAAATGAAATATTGTAATAAAGATGATAATGATAGTTACAATGAATAGTAAAAGCCTGTTTATTTACATCTTAAAAGAAGAGAATTTTTGGAAGTGATGAAATATTAGTGTCCGAAGTAATCGATTTCTTAGGTATTACAGAACTGAAAAAAAAAGGGCAAATGGAATATAACCTTACGCTCTTAATACACACTTTATAAGAAACAAATTTCAGCTCAAATTTCAGCTCATTCTTACCTTTCATTATTATAGAAGCTAAGAATTCGATTTCACATTAGCTGAACTGTTAGCAATACGGTACTGCTTCTTTACCTGTACTAAATTTATTTATAGTCTATAGCTATCTACTCATAATTATAACAATGTACATTTAACGTAATATTGGAAAGCTTTCATTAGTCATATCAGTATATGTTCTAACTACCACAGGAAAAAAAATAAACAATACAAGGATATCAATAAAAATACATATATTAATAGTCAACATGCTCACAATATTCAGAAATATGAGTTTTCATAACATTTTGGTGCATTATTGCGGCGTTAAAGTAAGAGATCATCAAAGATTCCTTGTGCACGTTACACAATGTTTAAATTAATGCATATAATATGATGATACTTGCATCGAAGTAGGTGGCTGTCAATTCAAGCATTTCTTTGTAAACATATAATGAAACAACAGTAACCACCTGTTATGCTTACTAGATCATTGTTGTGCTAACGACAACAGTGATATTATACGCAACAATCTACTGCCCTTATCAAAAAGTGTTCCATTTTCATACGCACTAGAAGTTTATTGCATGTATTCATTTACACCGTATATATAAATCAAAGTAAGAATGGCATAGAAACAATATTAAGCGTAAATTCCGCCAACACATTTTTTGCAAGCAATAATTGTAAAATGTCCTTTTGTCTTTTTTTTTTCATAGCTGATCATCGTAGGTCAGCCCTACTGTGGCCTTCCCGAATTGGTGAAGTTGAAACTGGAGATGGAAAAGGCATTACTGGAACTAAAATGCAGCGGAAGCTAAAGTGGAAGAAAGAAGATTGGCCCGGAAATTTTGATGAATATCAATTGATCAATCCTTAGGCCAAACATTTAACTATGATGGAAACTTTTTTTTTTTTTTTTTTAAATATATATATGTAGTACCGATTATTTTCTTTTTCTGAATAAGCTGAATGCTTCCACAATATTCCTTTCACTTTGCAATTTTAATTTTAAAGAATTTCTGGATTTTATAAAGTTGCTGTTTATATTTTTATTTCTTAATTAGGTTTTTTTTGCGAGACATTAGAACTGACTTTTAATGCAGCTAAGCCCGCACTGAAGTGACTCAAAATGAAGAAGGCGAAATGCCTTGGTAGTTTTTATTTCTTTCAGCAGCACTTTCTTTAATTGTAGATAGATTTAAATTGTACCTTTTTTTAATAAATTATTTCTGGAATTACATGATTCTATGCTCATCAGAGATTTATGTTAATGTGTTAATTAACAAAATAAACAAACATTAAAACAACTTTTAAAATTACAAAATATATATATTTATATAAATGTATAAAACTTAAAGATAACTTAAAAGTTTAGTTATCATTAATTAAAAAAAAAAAGGAATATTTAAATCTAATTAAAAATTAAAAACCTTTTTTTTATAAAAAGGGGAAAAAAATAAACTTAATAATTAGATTGCTTCTAAATATTAAGTTTAGAAACTTGCTTTAGAATTTTAAATTTAGTTAATAAAAATGAAATGAATTTTTTTTTTGTATTTCTGTATTTTGTTTAAACAAAATCGAAAATATTTTTAAAACTCTTTATCAAACTTTTTATTAAAGCGTGAAAGCAATTTAATCGGAAAGTTTTAAAGCTCAAGCTTTTTATTATTATAAAATGAGATATTGTTAAAACAAACTGAAGTGAGTTGTTTTGAATTAAATATTTAATTTGTTAATGAATTTGTTTGTAAGAACGAAAATGTGTTAAACTAATGTTGTCAAGAGTTTCATTTCTTTTTCAATTAGATGTAGAAAATGGACGAATAAAATGTTTAATTGCATTTCATTTTTAGAAGATAATTCGGAATTATTTCGATGAAAGGTTTCCTATGGGAGTAGGAAATCAATACCAGTACAGAAATCAGTCAATTTGTTTTTACAAAAGAAACATAGCGAACATAGCATGAGAGGGAGTCAGTACTAATAAACGTCGACTACATGTTCGATCCGTTGTAAGAAGCAGTGGCGTATATAGAATATATTTTCGGGGAGGGGGGGCCAAGATTAATATAATTAAGTAGACACCCATGGAAACCTATCTGTTCAACCAAAAAAAAAAACAAACAAAAAACGGATGAAACCTATCTGTTCAACCAAAAAAAAACGTTGGGAGGACATATCTTCATTATTTCGGAGGGGGCCCGGGCCCCCTCGCCCCCCCCCCTTATATACGCCCCTGGTAAGAAGTAAGCAGTCTCTTAAAACTACTTTCTGTAATAATGGTTGCTGTAAACTGCAAACATGCAAAACTGATACTACAGCTTCTGTAATTATTTAATGGGAGCTTATGGCTTCCTTCAAAATTCAGATATAGGCCTTAAACAAGTTAGATCCTGTAGATGGATGGAAATGCAATTGGAGGCAATATTCACCCAACAGTTGTGTGATGAGATTTCGAGAACGACGACGGAATAGTACAATGACCTGCTAAAACAACTGCTTGAGAACAGATGCTACTGTCTGTCAAGAACGGCTATTCACAGAACAGCAAAATTTGCTGTTGGTAATGACACTGGTTCACGGTAATGTACACTGTCTGCTGTCCAGAATGAAATGTGGCTTTATGTTCAGGGAAGGTATTCTACTTTTTGTGAAGTTCAGTGAAGTGGAATTCTTGCCCTCTGTAATACAGTAAAGATTTGGACACGATACCATATGAAACTTCCCCCAACGACTGCGAACATTTTATCTGTCAGTGATTAGTCTTGTGTAAGAAAATTTTTCAAATTGCTTATATATCAAATTGATAGGCCTTTATTCCTGCCATTTGCATATAAATAAAAGCTTGCAATGTATGTAAGTTTTTGTCTATAGCTAGAACATTGCAGGATTTTGATTAGTTTACAAACAATAGTCTTCGTGGATTGAATTTACTGTTTACTTTTCCTTACATTATTAATATATAGCAATTATATCTCGTAACAAATTTGTATCTCATAACAAATGCAAGCTCATGTAGTTTGCCTTACAAATGTAGAGGAAATGGCCAATGAAAAGTAGATGAAGTTAACGCTTATTCCTTTGTGGTAAGACTAATATATGCACGTAGTATGAGAAATATATTCAGTTAGTGATTTTCGCGTTTTAGTTACCTGTCACCTGGTTTGGAAAGTTTCATCTGAATTTTGAAGGAAACCCAAGTTTTCTGCAAAATATATATAACATATAAACATTTTTACTTTATAATACTTTACGTAACAATGCTTTATACTGTTTTCTTTTTTTTTTATATATGGGAGTAGGTGAACACAACCCATTTAGGAAAGGTATATGCTTTAACTAGAAAATAGATAGATTTTACAAAACAATATTTGAGAACTAGTTTTTTATCTAGAAATTTTTATTTTCAGTTTCGAGAATGCAAAATAACCAAACGAATACATAAGAAAAACCAACTTAATTTTACATGATTTAATTAGGATATATGGACCCACTGTAGAAAATAAAGGAACACAAAAATATTCATTAATTTGAAATTTAGAAAACGTTTCTCTCCTTTCTAAAGGTTTTAAAAAGTTCTTACCCAATTCCTGATCTTTAAAATAGTAAATATGCTTTTAATTTGAAATAAGTTATCGAATTCTGTCTTTACTATTAGGTGAAACGGCGCAGAACTAGCTCAATTTAGAATGAAATTCTAGTGTACTTTGTAGTAGTAGCGTTTGTGGTAGCTAAAGATGTCTTTTATTGTCTTTTAATCCTTATCAAGAACAGGAGGTAAGCAGTGGTGTGCAGTGACAATTTTCAGACGGGACCAATTGAAAGAGACACCCTTTATTTGAATAGAGCGGTCCCGTTACAGATGGCGCTGGAGTTGACATATTACGATTCTTGTACCGAATCCCTTTCCATGTTCAGTAAACAGTGTAAAACACACAATATTGTTTTTAATCCTTGTTAAACTTCACTGGAACGCTTTCAATACTTACCTGATAATCAAAAATAAATAAATAAATAAATAAATAAAAAGACGTAAGGTATTCTTTCTAACAAGAATGGAGATACGGAAGTTGTTTACCACAGAACGCCGGAGCGTGTGAAAATGTTAACGTGGCGAGAGGAACAGGAGTCTCGGAACTAGTCCTGTTGGGCAGTTGATTGCTTGTTGAGGCTGACGAGAGGGTGGATAAATGTCAGCTGGCGGAGTCCGCCTCTACAGGCGCCCAGGGAAAAGACCTCTTTGCTGAGCAGTTAAGTTGTCATGTGAAACATTTTTAAGCATGAGATAAATTAGTATAATTGTAGAAGATACTTAAAGAAGTAGCCTAGTCCTACTAGTCTATTGACGGCCCACCGCTGGAGGTAAGGCTTCTGCCGCCAAACGGGATGAAGTTGACGTAGGAGGACTAAAGAAGTTAAAGATGTGAAATCGAAATAAAAGTTCGAAATGTGTTCGCTTACATTATTCCTGCTTTTTTTTTTATTATTTCTTTATTTGTGTTTTCTTTACTCTAGCTTTTCAGGAATTCCCCGTCTCATAAAATAGCTTTAGAATATTTTAAATATTTAAAACTATCTTATCATGAAGTAGGAAGATCATATTTAAGAGAAACCACGGATTACATAACTGATTTAAATGAAAGATGTCGCTTACTGTTTCTGACAGGTAAAGCCCTATGTTTACAAGGGAAAAGGTATGGTTTTATTGACAGGATGAGTACTGGTGGGAGAACAGCTGTCTGCTACAATGATCTCAAGGAATGGAACTAGATCTAAAGAAAGAACTAGATCAAGTTTTTCTGTAGGAAATGGAGTTCTGATTCTAAACTGTGAAGGGTTAAGAGAATTGTGGAAACCAACCTAACCTAAAAAATGTCATGTTTAAAAGTAATTCTCAAGACAGAACTATGTGAGAGCCTCTATTCTGAAGAAGGAACGAAGATACACCCACTAACACCGTGGGAATCAACCACACCTCAACTTTTACCTTTGAATTACAACATTCCATCCAGTAACGGACAGTACGCAATCTTTCTTTCAATATTCTTACTCAATGAATTTAAATTATAAAAATATCTCAATAAAACTACAACATATGTAAATATATGAATGGGTTCAGAAATGAATTCTCACTTTATCTTTGCAGATTATGAGATGGTGAAGACATCAGTTAAATTGGCTTCATATCTTTTTGTGCATTATTTAAGACGAAATTATCAGATAATTATGAAAAACAAATGTGTCTATTCTAAAATTTTTTAGAGAAATTATAAAACCTTTATCTATTAAAAAAGGTATCAAAAGTGATAATTAAAGGCTTATTGTTTCTGATCGTTGTCTTTAGGATTTCTGTTTAGATAATCATCATTTAAATCTCAAAGCGCTTTGGATTTGTTGTGTTTTTGAAAAAAAAAAAGTTTTGTTGTTCATTGATAATGATTGTCTTTATTATTTGAACTGCACGTATCTTAAAAGCTCGCGTTTAAATGTTATATTTGGTTTTCTTTATTATACATAACTATTGTTATATGCATAAAAAATTTGTAGAAGATGGTGTATTTGTGTTGGTTTCATGATGTCTGTTCGGTTTGAGCATGTCAACCTATGGCTCGATCTTCAGTCCTATTTTTTGTTCAACGAATATCTCGGCCTGTGAAACTATTCCTTCTGGCCATTGATGACAGTCTTCACAAGCGAACTGATTTGTGGATCACGGGATGGTATGATTTCGAATTGCTCACTTGGTTGGATCCAATAGGTTAGCTTTAGGATTTATTGTACAGAATAAAAAAATAGTCTAAAACAGTGGTTTGCGGCAAAATTTGAGAAATGCAGTGTAATTTAGACTGAAAAGAAAAGATTGTTCTAAAGGTTGCTGCCGTCATTCCAAATATTCTATTTAAATTTTAATTTGAACAGTGAGTGATTAAATGTCAGCTTCTTCTAAATTATACGGAAATATTTACAAAATGGGGGGGGGGGGAAGATGAGACTCTTCGGTCACATTCGTTACTTCAGAGCCTCATCAATTGTTTTGAAATGAAACATTTGACATAAATTCTCCTCGCCACTGCAATTTAGCGATATTTGTCACTCCTGATAGAGGCATTGAAAAAGTAAGATAAAATCATTACATATTGCGAGGACAATTAACGTCAAAATCCACGAGCCAGAAACAGAGGTCGTAGAATAATGAAGTTAAGCCTAAAATATTACTTTCTTGTAGGATAAAGAAGCCGTTTTAATTTTCACTAAAGTAATTCATAAAGCAATAGTTTTCCTCTTCTAAAATCTGCCCTATGTAAAGATTTGGGAGACAAAGAGAAATAAATGTCAACTATAAAATAATCACAAAAGAAAGCAATAAAATCATTTTACCTTTAAAATTAGGATTTACTCAAGTGTATAAAAGATTATTCAGGTTGAAGGAATATTAAACGACTTCTTTTAGAAAATTAAGTGAAATATATTGAATTCAATATTCTAACTCAAAACATAACTATCGTCTCTGAAATATATATTCCTCCTCATTCATAACTCTTCATGAACCGTCTTATTTTTATTTATTTATTTATTTATTTATTTATTTATTTATTTATTTACTTATTTATTATACAAATACAGTTTGAAAGTATTTTATTATCCTTTCTCCCCTAATTTCTTGATATTTGATAAACATTGCTAACTTATTAAATAAATTATTGCTATTTTAAATTTTTATTGATTCTTTCCGATAATCATTAATAAATTGTAAATATACAGACAAATACAGTTTTCAAAAAATTAAAAATAATATGGAGAAGAACGATAATTGTGTGAGATCCCGTTTTTCTTATTCTTTGAGAAAGTGTCTGCAGACATAACTAACATTGAGAATTGCTTTTTTTTCTGTGTAATCTATTCGATAATTAGTCCAATTAGTCCCACGTCCCTGGTGTTCATTGACGCTGCAACTTTCGCTTCAAAGTCAGATGGTGACCCGCGAAAAAACTCGGATATAATCATAAACTTACTTCCGTTTTTCTATTTTTAGATCTACAGATACTTGATATTATCTGAATACTACGTCGGCATTTCAATAAAAAAGATAGTCTATAATTGGAAGAATTTCAGTTAGTTAGTTATTAATAAGTAATTTTAAAAAATAAAAATAACTATAAAAGGCCATGCAAGATATTCATTTTTAACTGGTTTTAGAATCTGCTAATTTCATCTTTAATTAGTTCTTCTTTATTTAAAAATTTATAGCTCCTTGTCTAATTTTTATAATGTATTACAGAATAAAAAAAAAAAAAACAATGTTTTAGTGCCTTATGATTAAGGTGACCATTTTTTCTAAAATAAAAAGGAGGACGCAAATAATTTGAAGAAAAAAAAAAAAAGTTATCAGGGGTTTCATGGGTATAAGCCTATCTGTTCAACCAAAAAAAAAACCTCTAAATCCATCTGTTCAACCAAAAAAAAAAAGTTTTTAAACTTCACATATCAAAAAGGAGGACATATTACTATTAAAACATCAAAAAGGAGGACAGAATTGACAAAAGGAGGACATTTAGGAGGACACTTCTCAAGGGAGGACAGAGCTTCAAAAAGGAGGACGGTTGGTCACCTTATTATGATGTGTGCAACTGCAGACGAAATTAGTGGCATTCCTTGTAATTTTAGTTTTAAAGTGTAACATTTGCTCAACTTCTGTGTAATATTTTCCTGATTTTAATTTAAAGATAAAAAAGTGAAAACTTCGTCAAGTTTAAAAACATCAGTATCTCTTTTGCTTGATAACAAACTATATAGGTTTCAGAACTTTTATTATTTCTTCAAACATTGATATTTGTATGTACTTAATGTTTTTAGTTGGATTAACTCCAGCAAAGAATTGACTGTGGCATAATCCAGTTTTAAAAACCAATTTATCATCAAAAATAAAGATGTTCCACTAAAGCCAAGAAAATCAGAAACAGCAGCAGTTTGTTATTTTTTGTAAAACGTATACTTTTGAACAACAGTGATTTTAATAGCAGATGTTTTTGAAAAATTTACCACTTTTTCTCGTCACGAAACGGAAACAGAAGATCACCACCAATCCTAGGGGAATCAAAAAGGTTTTTTTTTTGCATCATATCTCCGCTTTGTGCCGCAGTCCTACTTTACAATCTAACTTTTTAAGTTACATAGTCTAAGTTATTCTTCATTATTACATTACCATACTTTTCATAATATATTAAAAAAATCCTAATTCAATTCGTAGTCATTTACCTAATTATTCGAAATTCCTATTATCAGTTGCTATTTGACTCTGGACAAGGGCGAATATAAGGGGGGGGGGGGGCAAGGGGGCCCGGGCCCCTCCCGAAATAATGAAAATAAAGAAAAAAATAAGTACCGTAATCTGAATTATTTTAATGAATCATGCATTTATGCAATAATAAATTCAGCATTCAGGGCATTCAGCGCAAATTACCCTCTGAATATGAGCAGCAAATATAAAGTATCATGGGGTGTCTACTTAAAATTACTTAACCTAACCTTACATTAATCTTGGCCCCCCCCCCCAAAAAAAAAATATTCTATATTCGCCACTGACTTTGACGCTTATATTCTATAATTATAGCTCCTTATTACACCTTTTAAACTCTTTATTTTTTTAATGAAAAGATAGCTAATTCATCAACTTTCAATTATTAATTCTTCTTTTATATGAACAGGTGTTCATTAGATTCAGATCATTTTGTTGATTTATTCCCTCGAGCTCTTTATTACGTTTGAATTCGTCAAAAGAAAGTGTAATTTAATTATCTACCAAAATTTAGAACTTTATTGACATTTTTTCTCTTCTTTAATGAATTATTAAATGAATACTTATAATAAATAATCAAACAGAACAAAAAAGCAATACAACTAAAATTATTTGAAAAATTTAAACTCTCAATAGAATATTAATCCCAATGAAGCATTATCATTATAATTTTCAACTATTTTTAATTCACTGGAGGAACGCTATAAATTATAAATAAGTAATTAAAATGAATCATAATGATAAAGTCCTCACAAAAAATGGCTTATCATAAAGTCATGATAAAATTTAAAGTCTTATGATAAGTTGTGTGATAATCAAAATTCTTTTTGTAGATATTTAAAGTTGGTGTTGTCGTCAAGATTTTCAATTCTATCGAGAAATTACGCTTTTATTTATTTATTTATTTATTTTATTTTATTCTCAAATGCAAGCTGTAGAACATAGATACTGAAAGTAAAAGTCACTCGAGTTGAATGACCTTGGACTCTTTTCGAGAATGTTCTTTTTTGTCCTATATATAGTTACATATTATCACTTAAGCTTTGCACTATTTTTGCTTTTTTGACCTTATTGTTATAAATGTTTTAATTTGAACGCAATTTGTTAATGTTATTAATTTTTGTAATTACTTTTGGCTGGAAATGTTGTTGAATTTTCGTTAAGTTTACAAATTTTACAATATTAATCAGAATATTTATTTTCTATGATTATTGATTTTCATAGAAAGAAACATTGAACTTAAACTATGTGTGGTAGCGTGGCCGAGCGGTCTAAGGCGCTGGTTTAAGGCACCAGTCTCTTCGGAGGCGTGGGTTCGAATCCCACCGCTGCCATAATTTGCTTTTTACCTACTAAATTTCTATTTCATTTGCTGCTTCATTAGGGATTTTTATTGTACTGAGAAGATCTATTTTAATAGATTTTATCCAAATACCTTTAATAATTCTGCTTTTTAAGTAATTTACCAATATATAATAATAATACCAATATATATATTAATTAACTTATTTTCGGAAAAAATTGCGAATTCGTTGATTAAAGTTGTTGATTCATTAAGTATCCACTAAAGGTAATTTACTAACTATTAAATATTATTTGAAAAATTCTAATTTCATCGTTGTTTCAAGTTTTTTGTTGATTTCACTTATTTGAAACTTAATTAATTAATAAGGAATTGAAATGTTCGATGAGAAAAGCTTCTACCAATTTCATCTCGAAATCAAAAAACAATATAGGCCTACTTAAGGCCTTCTGGAGAATTCGTAGAATGTATTAAGTTCGATTTACAGTTATAACAATGGAATTGTCTCAAAAAGGAATCTGTGTACTGACCATGTTACTTATATTTTAAATAATTTTCATTTATAGTTTATGTTTAATTTATATATTAACTACACTGTACAGATAAATTTCATCAACATCATAGCAACTGTGTTTGGTAGTCCAATTAGTTAATGCTGAATTAAAAGTAATTTATACATTTTACTCACTGAAAACTTGATTTCTTTGTGTATTTATATATTTATAGTAATAAGTAGTTTATATTGACATATGTGTGTGTGAAAGTATTCAAATACGTGATATTATGGGTTTTATTTTGAACAGGCTTCATAATAACGTTTCTCGATATATTTTTCCGGAGTCGTTGCAGTAACGTCTTCATTCGTGTAACGAATTTATTCCATAATTGAAAGGTAAGATTAAAATTTCGAATTTTGAATATTTAAAGATTTTTGATAGGTTTACTTTTATTAATGTTAACATAATCAATTAGTTTGTTAATATTCATATAGGAAAAGAAAAAAAAATTAACAAAAAACAATTCCAGTTATAAGCTATTCATAATTAGACATTAAATATATCTTTTAATAATAAAAAAAATTACTTTTTATTTAATTAAAAGTACTATTTGTTAATTTTAATAATATCTTTTTGCCAACATTAATCCGCTAAATTTAAGCGGGTGAAGTTGTTCTAATCTCTTTCTAATCCAGTTGCTGGTTCTTAGTTTCCCCTGCTGAATGACGTCATTACACCAATTAGGGCCACCAATTTGTGTGTTAGAGGAGATTACTCATACACAAGAGTTATTATCTCTTGATAAAAGCCTTTATAATTTCGTAGATGTCACGAAACATCTTTTTCTTTTGTGGAATATTGGGTAGGATGATGTCACCAGATGATCGTTTTTATATCAGGAAAATTCGAAAACCCTTCATCATTCACAGTCTCCCTTTATATTCCTAATGAATTTAACCGTGGATGGTACGAATATGTCGCTAGCGGTTTTTTGTTAAAGCGCTATAGTTTCTAGTTTATCATACTAGCTACATCATCGCAAATAAACAATTAAGATTTGAGGCTTATTTGTTTTGTTCATAAAACTGTTGATGTAATTTTGGATAATGTAAGGCCATATTTCTTAGATAAAGGAAAAAGATTCAGTGAATTGTCTCAGAAACAGAATGTAGCCATCTTTACAGGAAGGATTTAAAATTCTTACGGATTCTGTGACAGTTCCTTCAAAAACCTACATTTAAAATAAAAATACCAGCTTTGGGTTTTCTCTTTCATTAGCAGGAAACCTTCAAGTTATGCGAATTACTGTATAACAGCGGTTCTCAAACTTCTTTGATCGCTAACGTTTCCGGAATTATATTTATTTGCGAACTTCTCAACCATCGAACCACAAAAAAGGACCATTACAGCCCTCATATCTCTGGATAATTTCGCTAACCAAATAAGAAACGCTGTTTAAAAATTGAATATTTTATATCTTTATTACAATTTATTATATATCTCTGAAATTGCTATTTAATGTTTGGTAAAAGAAAATATATGTATTTCATCATTGTATTTTATTAACTACAAGTTCTTGGCTATAATTAAAAAAAAATGTTGTTTATCCATTATTATTATTATTATTAGATGTTGATAATATTTAGATTCTGAATATAAAGCCAACACACACATAATAATGTTTTTTAATGTGTTAAATATTTTTTATCTTATATTTATGCTTGCTTTTTATTCAGAATCTAATTACTTCACATACGTTAAATTTTGTTTGATAATATTTACAATGTTTTTATTATCATAAGTAATAATAATTTAATATTGTCACGTATAATCGAATAGTTTTCTGGAAAGAATGTAAACGAATCTTATAAATTTAAATATTTTGAAATTTAATTTATTTTATTGATTTAAGTAACGAATCAATATATTAAAACTTTTACTTAAATTTTACTGAAAAAAAAGAGATACTGATGATTGTAACTATTTACTTTTAATTCATTCCATAACCCAGCAGCGTTTAAAAGATTTTATTTCGGGGTGGATCAAATTAGAAAGCTGACCTGCAATAGCCAAAAAAGGTTGTCTTTCGAGATGATCTCAATCGGTCATCCAACCAAATAAAAAAGAAAAGAAAAAAAATAGGCCTTTTTCTAAACACACAGGACCTAATATTCTATGTCATAATCCTTTTAGAATACAATGAGATTTAAAGTTTTATTAATAAGCTGAAAATTTTTAAAAAGAATTGTTAATAATAAGCTGAAAAATCTATTAACCGAATCGTCCTGATGTGATTTTTCTCTTGATTTACGAATCAGTTTGTGTCGTCTTTTCTTGAATTCAAGAATGAAAGCCTCCCTCAATTGATAAGAAAAGAGAAAACCTCTTCTTCATTGAGAGCGTTTTCCTTATTCTCATCCCTCGCCTGAGGCTTTAGTAGCAATGAAAATTGCCAGTGGTTGCTTCACCCATTGGCCTTGTCCACAGCTAATCGCTTGGGGTCATGTAGCCACCGCCTGCTTCCTTATTGGCCCTGCGCGTAGAAGTAAATCGCGTCTTCCTTCTCTTACTTCAGATGGTCCTTGAGCACCTGTGAATGCACTCGGCACAGATCGACGCTCTGTATTATGTCTAAAAAGGAAGAATATTAGCCATGGTTACACAATGGCTGGGTATTTATTGCTGTTTTTGCCTGGCTCTCATTAGTAAGTAACTCTTACTTTCTATTAAGATTTCTTAAATAGTATTTAGATTAATGAGGTCATGGAATTGGCGTGGCATTTCACCTTTGACACTTACACTGAACGTTACCTTTCATTCATTCATCGAGAAGATGACGATTTGTTTATTGATAATTAGTCAGGCAGTGTTATTTATTTTGAATTAATGTTATTTGTTTCTGTATATCGTTGTTTTTCTTAATAATGAATGATATCAGAATTCAGTTATATATTTACTTATTTTTATTAGTTTTGAATCTTTCTTATTTAATAATAAGAATAGCAACGACAATAAACTGATGAAAAAACATAATAGCCGTCATTCTGTTTCTAAGTAATTGCATCCTTCTGTCAGCTCAGAAATTCGTTAGATGTAAATTTTGTTTTGTCCCATCTCCATAATATTAATGCATACATGTTGTATAAAATTCTTTATTTCACCGATGAAATAGAATCAAATTCAACATTCAGAGATATTTGAAGCAGAATATCTTGTTTTCTATCCAAAACTAAACTGGAAATGACAGAAGCTTGCAAGGACATTCACTTTGGTATTAGCATAAATTCAACATGAGACAGTACAATCCTCTATCGTCTCCCTGCGAAAGGAACTTGTTTAAAATAACGCTTTCGATGATCAAATCTCATTTTAAAAGAACATAGAATTAAAAATAATAGAATATATTAGATTAAATCTAACAAACCAAGTTACAAACTTATGCATCGAAACGATACAAGTTACAACCTTAACTAATATTTGAATCTCATAATTTTTTATAAGGACTTTCCTGATATTATTGAATTTATAGCTGAGGAAGATGAAGAAAACAGAATCGGATCATTAATAATTAGGGCTAACAGATGGAACGACTGGCATATATAAGGTTTACATGTGAGGGCGGGGAAATAAGGTGTTAGGAATTCCTATGAGTATCATTTTTCTAGTATTTTATAATTTTTAGCGGTCCCATGTTACAGTTAACATAGGGAACCGCTCTTGCTTTTGAGTTGTCTATATGTCACATTCTGTAGCGGCCAAACGGTTAGAGATATTAGAATGAAACCTTCACCATTGTGTTCAGCATCCAAAAGTAGGTGACAACGTAAAAAAATCAGATCGGTAGGACCCCTCCCTGTCCCCCAAAATTAACATTTTCCATAGCAGTGTTAGTAATAATGATAACAATTAACACAATAATAATACAATTTCCAATAGGACGTCATTTTTAATATTTACAAACGTATTGTTTCATAAATTCTTTTAACATATCCAAATGATGCACTAAGCATTGTATTAGGGGCCCCTAGCTTACAGCTTGCCTGTACAACATAAAGGAACGGTCTTGCTTTTAATTATTTTGTTATACATATTGTGCATATTATTGGCCCGCTTTGCTTTTGGCACTGTCTAAAAGCATTAATTATCTTGTTTATTTATACCTTCCAACTGTACAAAATCATCTCGGAAAAAAAAATGTTATCCATTCTATGGGATTTTATTAAAAAGTAATTTACAAAAATATTTTTGGGAGGTGGATCCATGAGTAGCCTTCCGCTCCTATTTATTTCCATGCTTGGGATATAAATTTAGATTTTTAAAAATTCTACTTATCGTTTCATCTTTAATCATTATTTTTCATACATTTAATTTGATTTTGATTTAATATTCTGTTTCAACATAAATTTGCATAATTACAATTACTTACGTAATCTTTTACTTTGTTTGTGGTGGAACTATAAAAACGTAATTAGCGATTAGCGTTAAGGGCCATGAAAACGAAACTCATTGTGTTGCAAAAAAATTTAATCCCCCTCAAGGTCTTCGACAACTGATGCGCAGAACACTGTGATTCTTTGTTATTTTGATCTATTATAATGTCTTCAGGTCACGACATTGGTACCTGTTTTTATATCCATTCCATTCTTAATATTCTTTGTAATGTAACTTTAATTATTGCCAATGAATACGAGGATACAATGCAAACTGCCCATAAAAGTTGAAAAAAATAGATTAAAAGTGTCAAGGGCCAATTTAATCAACAATAAAAAAAAAATACGACTTATAATATTGGGAGTTCGTGACATCAGTGGCTTTTTTATTTATGTGGCAATTTTATTTGGATTTGACGAATATTGTTCAATCAATTGCTTAGCATTTGTTTAATTATATTCTATTATAGGGGAGGGTGGAAACTCCCCCACCGCCCTGATATCTCGAAATGTATAGAGTTTGCCATTTTATTTTCGTTAGATGGCCAATACCCTCTGTAAAACAACCCGAATGACCCCACGTGATGACGTCAGAAACAGTAAACAGGACTTCTTATAGAGGTGTTGGTTGAGGATCTCCGCCCCCAATTTTGGAGACCCTAATTTTTCTTTTGCACTCAAAATTTTTTTTGGCCCATTCTGAAACAAAATCAAATATACGTCCCTGTATTAATTTTGTATAAAACCAAGCAAATATTATTCTAATTTTGTAACTTTGAGAAGATTGTCTCATTGACAATGAAGACATTCTAACTTTGTAGCAAAAAGAAAGAAAGATTTTACATTTTCTTTTTCTAAAGTTGCAACATATCTTATTTTAAATCTGAAATTGTTAAATTTTTAAAGAAGTTAAATAGCATTTTTTTTTTTTTTTTACAAAAAAGGCACTTTAGTTTAAAACGTAAATATAAAATATTGAAGGATATTAAACCGTATTTAAAAATTGCTATAGGAAAAATTTACATACATTAAAACAACAATTCACTTGATTTAAAGATTAGTTCCAATTAGGTTTAGAATTTTTTTTTTTATTTGATCCATAGAAAGAAAGAAGAAAGCAAAAAGCTATTCTCTATATGAATGATTTTCTTAATACTAATGTGCAACTTAAAAAAAATTATCATTTCAATTATAAACAAATAATATCCAATACTTATATACAGCTTATTGGCAATATTTTTCTATGATCACTATTATAAATTATTTCTTTAAATGTGCTAAATTCGTAATTAGATTTATATAGATTTCTTAGATACTTTTATGGATGATGTAGATTAGATTATTTTTGAAAGTAAGTCTAGTTTCTGACAATTCAAGCTTTTAAAGTACGTATTAATCCATGGAAAGAGATAAGCAATCTGATAGCAGCCCCAAATGCCACTAAACCCGGATTAGAAAGTAATAAGATTATCAGGAGATAAGAAAAGGAAGTGATAGATTAGGAATTTACTATTAGCTATATGATAGCTAAAGTAACTTTATTAATGTAATCTATTATGAAAGAAAGATATTATCAAAAAAATTAATTAAATTTATAGTTGGACCTTATTTTTCTTAATAACACAAAAAACTTGAAAACATAAATATACAAAACATTTTTTGTAAACATGTAAACCTAATATAGTATTTACAAATAAAAAATACGTTTATAGCAATTTCTTAACATTTTTAGTATTTAGTAATTTTTTTATTACAATTTTCTGCCATCTTACATACTACCAGTTTACGACTTACGTAATTAATAAGTTTTACACATGTCGGGTTTCATATAATGCTATAGGAAAGAACAGACATATTAAACGCTATATTAATAGATAGATAGGTTAAATAAAGATTACACTCTTATTTTAAGCAAAAATTCAGATAAGTACATTACATGTTTACAGTACCGTACTTACTTTATTTCTAGTTCTAGTATTCTCACACAGGAGATTCTGATTTTTGTTGAAATTGATGGTACTGTATTTGAAATTAAGCGTATTTCAAATGTTTCTTGCAAACTTCTTAAAGTACCTATTTACGCATGTCAAGAGCAGTTTGTATACGTTTCAAAACATTTTTACCATTAGTTATGTTATCGGAATCTAATAAGCTTCGTTGAACTGAAGTACTTGATTTTATAAAAAGTACACAGGAAATCCAGTGCCTCAAAACTTAGTGAAATTCACAGACAAATTACTTCTTCGCTAATATTTATGTAAATCAATAGATCTTTCAGGTCGCGGTGCTCGGCTGTCAAGCCACCCACACTCACTAAATGTAGGAATTACGTTATGTAAATCAACAACAGCGATGGGAATCAACTTAGAAAGTTGAAATGCCTTTAAAAACAACTCATTTTTTCATTGTACTATAATTATTACTCGTCTACTAAGAGATTAAACTTTGGGTCATTCCATATCAAATCATCCAGAAATTTTAGGAAATGTCACCCACCCTCACAGAAAACTTTGAAATTTGGTATAATTGAAGTTTACCTAGATATATGAACATTTCCAAAATTTAAATGTTGCAGGTTAAGTAATTTTTCAGTAATGGTCTCCAGAAGTTACATGGATCCAGGAACTCAGGTGTTCCATGGACGAGCTCCTTAATAATTTAAAAATGCAATAGCTCCTACAGTTTTTGCAGTAGAACCTTGATTTTTTTTTTAAATTAAAGAGGAATGTTTATATTTTTATGTTCTTGCTTCTTTTATTGAGTAATCATAAGTTTTTTTTTAGAAAAAAATGTAAATAAATTCGATACCTGGGCATTGTATTTTTTTTAAGGTATTGCTCCATCATAGATTCCTTTGAAAATTTTACAATATTATTATAAATCCTTCTTTATGTCACACAAAAAAAATCAGTTTGTAGAAATGATGGGAAGTGTAGAAAAAACACTATATTAAAAAAAAAAAATTAAATTGATAATTTCTGACTATCATGTCACCTGTAAAATGAGCACCATAAAAAATATATATGAACAGAAGCGTCTTGTTTTAAGTAATTTAGCTGAAATGTATTCTCTCTATAAAAAAAAGTATCCTGAAGCAAAGTAGGATTTTCAAAATTTGGATCTCTTCGACCGAAACAGTGTATACTCGTAGGATCATCAGGAACACCTACCGTATGTGTCACCACTTACAGTAAAAATGTTAATTGCTTCTAAATTCTATTTCTATTAAAGTAACATACGATGATCTAATGAAAACAGTAACATGATATAAATAACCGAGCCTGTATGCTCCTTCTGTGCAAAAAATGCCCCCCCCCTCCCAGTTCTTTACTTCAAACAC
>JAFIDM010005346.1:16760807-16786462 GCA_023159025.1 Thereuonema tuberculata
GTGCAAAAAATGCCCCCCCCCCTCCCAGTTCTTTACTTCAAACACACTTAAAAAATGAAATAGAAGACTATGATCCTGATGTGATGGTTCAGTACAGTCAATGGGTATCAACTGATAGAATGACTTTAAATGTTCAAATCACCACTCTATCAGAATTCTGCGACACACTAATTCAGAAAATTGAAACACTTACTCCACACTCTTTTATTGCTCAATCATAGTCTGATTATCTGAAAATGAAGAAAGAAACACTTGATGAAGGATCAGTGTTAATTTTAATGGATTTCAGTGAAAATCTCCATTTTGTTGTTCAAGATGAAGTACAGGGTACCATTGGAACAATGGTAGCTGCACTCTTCACACTGTTGTTATATATTACAAAAAAGATCAACAGTTGCAATCAAAAAATTTTTGTATCATTTCTGATGATCTAGAACATGATGTGGCCCTTGTGTATCAGACTCAGAAGACTGTATTGAATTTTTTGAAGTTTGAATTTCCTAAAATTCCACTTGCTTATGCTGAATATTTCTCTGACGGATGTGCTGCACAATATAAAAATTATAAGAATTTCAGAAATATCTGCTACCATGAACACGATTTCAATATAAAGTGCAGCTGGTCTTTTTTTTGCAACCAGCCATGGCAAATCTCCCTGCGATGGTATTGGTGGCACTGTCAAAAGACTTGTCACAAAATCAAGTTTGCAAAGACTATATAAAGATCAAATACTTACTGCATCGCAGGTATTTGAATTCTGTCGGGAAAACCTACAAGGCATTTCAGTTCTCTGTTTCAAAAGATGAAATGGTTCAAGTCAGAAATTTTCTTTCCCACGCTTTGAAAGTGCAAAAACTGTTCCTGGAACACGATCTATGCATCACATTATACCACTATCACCAACCAAGATTGGAGCAAAAAGGCTAAGCTATGATACTGATTTTAGTATCATTCATGATTTCTCTGCACTTCCGCCACTGATGCCATTATGCTCTGTGCAGCCCAACTGCTATGTTGCATTTGTATATGACTCTTCTTGGTATCTGGGGATTGTTGAGAAAGTGAATGGCGTAGAAGGAGATGTTACAGTAAGGTTTATGCATCCTCATGGACCATCCCCGTCCTTCTATTGGCCTGATAATGATGTTTGTGATGTCCCATTCTCACATATTCTATTTGAAGTTAAAATCACCACAGCAACAGGCCATACTTATTCTCTAAACAAAAAGTCTTCTAGATTGGTGGAAGAAAAGTGGTCCTCATACAAAAAAATATTAAATGTGAAGCATTAAAGCATCTTGTCATATATATATTTCCGAATGAACTTGAATGCAGATACATATCTTATATAATGTACGAGTATATTTTATAGTTTGTAGTTTTGTTTTATATTGCAATTTTTTTTACATTTGTATATTTTTATGCTCACTTATGTTGTTAATGTTTCTTGAATAGTTAGCAGTATTTCTATTATTGTGATATTTTGGGAATGTTAATGGCTGAATGAAAATGTTTTCAAAATTCAAGATAAATTTTTTTTTGTGAGTACCATTCATTTCTCAAAATTGATTTTTTTGTGAAGCAAATTTACTATTTGCAGATCAGTTTCTAATTTTTTTCAATGATTTTCAGAGGGGAGGGCAAGTGTCCAAATTTTTTTTTTAAATTTTACAAAAAAAATTAATCAACAAAATTTTATTTGGCCAATTCTTTCACGAATTTTTTTTTGAGAGTACCATTCATTTCTCAAAACTGATTTTTTTTGTTGTGAGGAAACTTTACTATTTGTAAATCACTTTGTAATTTTTTCAATGATTTTCAGAGGGGGGCAAGTGTCCAAATTTTTTTTTAGAAATTTAACCAAAAAAAAAATTAATCTATAAAATTTTTTATGGTCAATTCTCTCATGATTTTTTTTTTTTTGTAAGAACAATTCATTTCTCAAAACTGATTTTTTTTTTTGTGATGAAACTTTACTATTTGTAAATCACTTTCTAATTTTTTCAAGGATTTTCAGATGGGGGCAAGTGTGCAAATTTTTTTTTAGAAATTTAACCAAAAAAACATTAAACTACAAAATTTTTTTTGGCCAATTCTTTCACGATTTTTTTTTGGTAAGAACAATTCATTTCTACAAAATGATTTTTTTTGTGACAAAACTTTACTATTTGTAAATCACTTCCTAATTTTTTCAAGGATTTTCAGAGTAGAGCAAGTGTCCAAATTTTTTTTTTAAATTAACCAAAAAAAAAACAAAAAAAATTATAAAACAATTAAAAAAAAATTTTATATGGCCAATTCTTTTATGTTTTCATAAACTACAAGTCACAACGCATATTCAGGGAAAAAATTGTCATCCTACTTGTTTCCATTTAAAAACTGCAGCCAATTTTCAAATTTTCACAATTCGCTTTGAAGTACCAAATTGCATCAAACTTTCTGCTATTATTACCAACAGAATGTATATAAAGCAATAAAAATTGGCAAAAGTTCATGAAATTAAGTATAATAGTAGTACACAAAATCTCAGTTCTCAACTAGGTAGTGGGTGACATGGCCTGGATGACTTGACATGGAATAACCCCTTTGTGTTCCCTAGTTTTTTCTCTCCTTTTTTAGGATTTAAATATAGAACCCATTTAAAATTCATTAACCCACATTCCTTTCTTTAAGCTACTGAACACTGACTATCTCTAGATGATAATAGTTATAAAGGTTCGATTACAAATGTCTCCTTGTTAAATGGTTGTGACACTTGAAACTTCACCCGAGGGAAGTTGTTAGTCGCTCTGTCAATTCATCATTAGTTAGTTTATTTTTTTATTCAAATTAATACGACGAACCTTTGAATATTTGTCTTAATGAAATGCAGGGAAAACCCTACCTCGAGGACAATGTCCTCTATAATATTGCCATTGCACCAACAGTGGTTGATTTTTCTACGGTTTTACAACCACAAAGTAACATCTAATCCGATTCTGAATTTGTTTTTGTTTGTGATTGATTATATTTGAGAAGCGCGAAGTGTTTCATAGAAATCATACAAACAAGGCCTTATTTTTTAAGCCTTATAATTCTGAATTAAAAATAACTATTTGATGATTGCTCCTTTACATAAAATATATATTTTTCTTTTATTTAAATCTATGATTCATCACCTCAAGTTTATTTGAATTCAACACATTCTTGTCTGTTGGTATGTGCATTGTACTATAACGGCTAAATCTTAGTATGCTATGTGATTAATATTTATCGACCAACTTAAAATATAACTACTATTTTTAAGGTCTTATTTTCTCTCTTCATAAAAAAAAATAAATTATGTGACTATAATTTTGTGCTAAAGCATAAATTTAAAGGCGATCCATAATAATAACAAAATTTAAAAATAATAATAAGAAAAAGAAGTACATTAACGTAAGGAAAAATAAAAAAAGAAAGTTAGAAAAATAAGAAAAAAATCCATGCGGACATTGAACAAAAAAAAAGATTAAGAGGAAAACAATACAGTAGATATACGGAATCGAACCGACAGCCTCCATCATATGAGTCCTAGACTTACCCATCAAGCTGACAACTGTTGCATTTCTAACATTTAAGCTAATAGCGGAACTCCAATGAAAACAATGCGAAACATCTCGAACGTAGGAAGGGGCGTTGGCCCTGAAAACATCCCTTTCTTACGGTATTTGGACCTCTGAAAATGATGGTGAAATCCGTTTGTCGATCCGACCTTCCGTTCGGAAGTTGATAGGGGTGAAAAGACACGGACGGACAGTATAAACGAAATAAGTACCATTTTACGCTATCATTTAAGTCGCTATCACAATAGCTCCCAAATGGGTGACTAAAAATCCTGATGATTTTCGAAGGCTTATTCAGACATTCCGTAATGGATACCCAAATTTGTACTTAATCTAATACACACTTTGGAAAATGTGTATGTTGCTGCACATTTAAAAATTATGAAAGCTATAACATTTTACACAGTAATAGGTTTATCAGCAGCTAAGTAGCTACACTTGTAACAATTCGATCTGTTGCTTTAGATCTGTATTAGTACTTGATGAAGTAAAGCTTCCAAATAGGCCTAATATTTGATTTCTAATATATAAAAAAAAGTGCAATTTAAGAGCCTTCCAACATTAGTCTTTCATAACAATTTAAAATTTAAAGTAAAAAATAATCACTGCCTTAGGGTGATGAACTTCGAATCCTTTACCTTACGATATCTTTATCTAGAACAGATGCATTAAAAATCTTCACTCATTTCTCCTCCTCCCCTTCCGTGGCTTTCTGTTTTTATCGAAAACTCACATCCTGGTAACACTTTTTTCAACTATTTTTCTTTCCTTGTATCAATCATTCACTTTTTAATAATCCTTTAATCTTCGCTGAGTAGGTCTTCAAAATACCTTTTGCTTGTTTTCTCAATAATTCAATAATAATTGCAAAAGTTTTTTTTACAAAATATAGAAAGAAAATAATCAAATATAGCGTAAAGATGGAACTTAGCTTAATAAAAATGAAAAAAAAAAAAAAGATTTTCCCCCCCTAAGATACTGCCGAACTGGAGTTGTTATTTTTAAATTCCTGTGAATTTCTTAATTGCTAAGAATAGAAAATTACATCTAATGTGATGGTACCCAAGTGATCCCTCAGAAAGTAAAAGATAGGAAAATAAAAACAACAAAACGTGAAATTTAAAACCTTTGGCAACCTTACGCCACCACAGAAATCATTTGATTACAAAGAATGAAATAATAAAAAAATTCTCTAATAAGTAAAAAAAAAAAGAATCAAACTGTAAATAAGTTCGAAACAGCTGTCCCAGGGTCTCAGCTTTTATCATAAAATTACATCTTTCTTTTTTTTGCTTCATGTAAAGTTTTAAAATAAATTAAGTGATTGTTTTAAACCAGCTTTGTTTTCTTTATGGATCCAGAATCTTTTTTTAGTAAGAAAAAAAAAATAACAAAAGAGATCACTGGGTAAAACCAAGAACCAAGGTTTCTTTATATGTCAAGTGTCTGACATTCTCCACTGAAGTTATATAAGGACCTTTCCGAAAACATATTCGTCAGAATTCAATTTAAATCGTTTTTGAGTTTCAGCCAGAATCTGATTTCTTTAATCAATAGTTACTTTTGATCCATATTTTCCACCCCCATTGACTGGTGTTTGCCAGATCCGTTAAGTTCTTTATCTCCCTGACCCATTTTCTGCATTAATTCACCCTAAATCACAATTCTTCCTTATTGATAATTGTGGCCTTCCTCAATCAAGTCTTGAAAGAAAATTGTTGTAGCAATTCTAGCAAACACCAGGTGATGATGGCGCTGCAGTTGCTATACCAGGATGCCCTGCGAGAGTTTGGGATTGAAAGAAAGTGACAAATTTCCATAGAAAAACACTAGAGTGTAACAGTTGATTACATCCTGCTTCTTTTAACATCTCTTTTGTCTTAGAATATTTAGCTTTCCATTGGTTTTCCATTGCACATCATTTGATCCGAATAAAATTAATCCGATTTATATAAGTAAATAATGTAAATTTAATTAATTTTTTTCCTCAGAAAATCGAAAATTTGCACTGTTTGTATTGCGTAGAGATTAGAATTGGGATATAAATGTGTGTTTTTCGTTTTTGTAGTTTTTACGATCAAAAATAGAAGAAATTTTAAGAAATAAAATTTTCAGGAAAGTAAGTTTAAAGTTTCATAAAATCAATAAAAAAGGCAACATACAAGCTTAAAAACTCTTAAATATTTAAAAATCCAGACGGCGTTTGGTCCCGTCGTCTGGATTTTTAAATATTGAGTGTTGGGCTTTTTTATTGATTTTATGAAACTTCTAAGCACACGTTAAAGTTTTTAATAAGCTTTTAAGTTTTTGCTTATTTTAACGGAAAAATGTATTTCTAGAGATTTATTAATATAATAAATGGACTGTATTTATAAAATCACAGCCGCCTTATTTACAGTTAATTTAGGAATCGCTTATAAATAAAAATAACTTTTATGGGTACTCAAAGTTACTGAGTTCATGCTCTAATGCAGAGCTTCCCAAATTTAATTGGCCTACCGCCCCCTTTCAGAAAAAAAAAAAAACTCCCCTGCCCCCCCCCCCCCCCCTTTGGAAATCTACCTTCTTTACAGAACAAACAGAAAGATGCAGTGACAAAATGTGCTTTCTTTTATATATCTCTATTTCTACCTATGTCCTACAACATAGTAAAGAAAGATGATGTTGCAAATAAGACACCTTGAAATTATAAAATCATTTATTAAAGTCAACCATAGTAACATTCGCATTAAACACATAAAATTAAGATAACGAAGGATAATATTAAAATAAAAATTACGAATAACAATTAATTTTTAACTCTACGTTACACAACAGATGAAACATGTTCGAACGGTTTTTCAAAATTTACTTATCTTCTTTCTTTATGCTTCCACCACCCCCTTATTTGGGAAACAGTGGTCTAATGTAAAGGGTCATGGAAAGAAGAAGATTGTGCTTCTGAAATTAATAGATAATCAGATCATGTTATTTTATTTTAATTTCCTAACATTACCCCTATAAGAAATAAATATTCGCCTAATTCTTATTTTCTCCACAACAGTTCATGTTTGTTTTTGTTAAATCATCTAAAAATCTAATTCTAAGTTTTAAAACTAACGAACAGAAGCAGTTTGTCAAAAAAAGGAATAATGACGAAAAATGAACAAGGAGGAAGGGATAAATGCAGGCGAATTACTGACAAAGCCAACTTGCGAATGAATCACTTTGGAGAGATTTGTCTTCATTACATCATTAAACATAGTCTTTATAGAATGCTTAAATTATTCATTGTCCATCTTTTTTCTCTTCCCATATTATTTACAGTCAGGCATTTGCCGCCCTTTGCAGATGGCTAATATGCAAATATCAAATGGGCCTCTGGCAATGTTACGATTAGAAAAAAATATTCATTTTAAGCAAACAGACACGGGTCTTGAGTTATTTAATGAATACCAATTATTATTTTTTTATGTCTTGTGTTGCATCTGTTGTATCTAGAATCTTAATTTATAAATACTCTATTAACACTATCCACACGTATATATATTAATAATAACTTTAAAAAAATTAACAGATTTCATTTAATAGTGTAAATTGTTATCTGGCCGTCCCGCGGTCCAACCCCCGAATAGCTTTAGTCCCCATTAAATTACTGTCAACTAAAATAAGAGAAATTAACAGCTTAAACATAGTTTTAAAAGACATTACTGTACTTTAAAATCAAAATATTAAATTTATTTGGAAGATAGCAATACTCTTATCTTTCAAAATCCAATATTTTTAATGAAATCGGATGAAATATTCAATTAAAGAAAGAAAAAGCAGTAAAATTGCAATGAGATATTTTTAGAAGTTTTTAGGGAAATTTCATTGGGTTATTAAATATGTTCACTGAAAAATTGCGAAAATAGTCATCGGCTTATGTGTTGTCTTCAGTAATTCAGAATTTGTCTTCCATTGTATCGATATTCCTGAAACACTGTATGTAGCAAAATTAATGGAATTTGGCGACTGACCTCAATTTTTATAGAGATTGAATAAAATTGAAGGCCATAAACCTTTCTCAGCTAATGCTACGACCATGTACAGTATATCTAGATAACAGTTGTGGTAAATATACAGAATTTACTTGTAAAACAGCAACAGCGAACAACCCATCATTAATTAATCAATGAAATGAAAAACAATATATTTATGGTTTTCCGTCCATGTTCTTGTTTCTCATTGTTGTGAAATCAAATTGAAGAGATACCAAAGAAGTTATTTCCTGTAGCCTATATACGTACAAGAAACGGTCAGTTCATTCACGTATTTCTCAGAACGGAATGGCTGCTAATCTTCGCCATTTCCAATCACCTGCGATGTTTGTGAGTTGAATAATTCATGAAATCGGAGCATTAATTCCTGGTATTTCCTTTGGGAGCATTGTCAAAAGTGCGTGGGCTGGGTCAGCTGCATTCTCCACCCTTCTCGAAATATCCACGTGATTGAATTGGAAAATAAAAAATAGAAAGCACGTGTCATTTTTAATTTCACAAAAGTATATTTTCTATCCTGTCTTGAAGTATTTTTAATAGCAAACAATTTCGAAGTATTAATGTGAATGATTTTAATACTGGATATTTTGACCCAACGAAGGGAAGTGATCCCATTCCTTATTAGCATCTATTCTGATTTTTTACCCTATTTTTTCTTAGACAGTTATATGTGGTCGTATGTGTTTGTAAGACCCCCTCCCCTCCATTATCTTTCTGGATGGATCCACTTGAAACATGGCATTCGGATTTTGAAGCAAAAAGTGGTTTAAACTTTTAAATTTCAATTTTTTCCCGTGTGGGTGTTTGTCAAAAAAGAAGTGACCGAAGTTGACAAAAACTCCCATCGAAAAGCCTATAGAACCAAAACTTTGGATTTCTACGAATGTCTTAAACAATGGAGATTAATCCGTCTTTTAATCCTCTTAATACTTGCGCGAGTTTTAATACAACTAAAACTAATCGGATTTAAACAAAGCAAATAATACGGATCTAAATAATTGGTTCAGAAAAAGGAAAACTTCGATTAACTGTAATCAGTAGATTTTATAATCTCTCTTATAGTTTTCCAGATGTGTCTAACAATTCCTCTGTGTTTGGAAAATAATTTCAATTTCCTTGGAAAATAGAAATAATTTCTACAATGAAACGTCTGCGACAGGAATCGAACCTACAACCTTCTGATCTGAAGTCAGTCGTCTTATCCATTCAACAGGAGTGTAGGCATAGATTGAAACGTTGCCGGAAGATTGTTTTTTTATACGAAGTTAGAGCCTTAGCTTAATGCCTTTAGCCCAAACCAAGTGAAATTAGCGTAAGACTAATTGCTATTCTCGAGAAAGACAAACACAGAAAAAAGAAAGTAAACTACCACGTCAGATTGGTTTTTGAACACAGAGCCAAGCGTCACAGTGAGACTGCTCGATCACGCCTGACAAGTGAAGATGTAAAGAATATTTTCCAACACTTTCAGCCATCTTGTGCAACTGCAACAGAAGCACATTAAGCTAAATAATATTAACAATTGGGATTTGCATATTCCTGCAAGATTATTCAGTTCAAGTTACATTTTAGTCATAATGTTGTTTCTACTTGCATTTCAATCTGTTGTTTACTTTATTTTATTTATTTATTTTTGTTTTTGAATTTTTTTTCTAATATTTCTAAAACCTCTTTTAAACATGAGACTGCAAATTCAAAGTTATATTGGCCTAAATCTCTTGTAGAAACATCTAAAACAAATGGAAATTTTGCTAAAAGTCATCAGCTTCTCGGATAATAAACTTTCTATTTGTTTCTGAAGCCCAACGAATATCACCTTTTTATTATAACTAAGAAGGATCTTTAATTCTATTCAGTTACGCTACGCACATGGATACGCTGACACTACAGGAGCTCTTATCACAGAAAACAGGTTTACACGGCTTCTAGAAACCGTGAAATTCATCTGATAGCCAGATCTTAAAAGTAAATTCGTCTACCTGCACATGAACAGATGTCGAATGGCTTCTGACATCTTATTCTGCATAATTACTGTATTTCCGCTTGTACAGATTCTGTTTTCTTAATTTTAAATAAATTTTAATAAATTGTCTCAGTTATCAATACGACAGTCACAACTCATTATTGCAAAGTAGAACACGTAAGAAATGTTAAGTATAAAAAAAAAAAGCATTTCGTAAAGTTTCAAATTAGATTTGTTAATTGCCGTTGATAAATGAGGCGAAACACTGGATCGTTTTAAATGCTTTACAGAATTTCCATTATGTCAGGCGAAAAAACAAAACAAGTTTTTGCTTGGAATCAGACTCAAGTCAGTTCTGAAACCACTCAACATATTAATACGATTTTTCCTATTTTCAAAACCTTATGCTCACGTTGCTTTTACAGCTTTTGTCACAAACTTTTTCCAGTTTTTAGGGCATTGGTTTAACTACAAATAAGCAGCAACAAAGTCGATATTTATTATGCTTTTTAGGTATTGAGAACGGGACTGAAATTCCTTCATCCCTATCTCAAAACAGATGAAAATTCCTCTGTAAATAGCCTTCTTTTTATAATAATCTCCGAGGCTCGATTTTTAAATCTTAAGTCATAAAAAAATAAACTTAATGTGGAACTTATTAGAACTTCTTGTTCTAATAAAATTTAATAGATGAAACTATCTTTATTGAATATTTGATTTTAATCATTGTTTTCTTAGTCATTATCATTTTTATATTCAGATTAATGGATGTTTGTTGCTTAGTTTCTTGCCTTAAGTACATTACTGATCGGTTGAAATCATCTAAAGAACAATTAAGCCATAAGATTCTGTGACTCAGACAATTTCATTCTTAAAACCTTAGATTAATTAGAGCTTTCTTGATATTCCAAGGATTGGTAAGGATTATAATTATGAATCATTTGTCGACATCTGATAAAGAGAAAGAGGGAGAAAATTATGTAATGGTTCTTGTGAATTTGTAAATAGGTCCTAGTTAATTAAAATCTTCTCAGTCACATCCTTTTTCTTATCTCTAACCGGAATCCTTTTAAATGTTTATTGACTTTACCAACTGTAAGAAAGTATTTATACTCTAAGTAAACATGTTCCTGCGTTGAGAAAGGTTTTACTAAGTTCTTACTAGTCATTCTTTTCTGCATTTCTTAAATTCATGTATTTTTTGCAATTTCTTTTCGATATTTATGGGATTTTTAATAGCCCATCGATTTTCAGTGTAAACTTTTGTTCCCTGGGGCTAATAGTAGATAAGGGAACATCAAAGGTATTCTGTACCTAAAGCAGTTACATGTGTAAGTTATGTTGTGTTCCATCATCAGCAATCTTGTGTCGTTGCAAACATTCGAAGGATGGAGAGTTCGATAACTTCCTCAAAATTTGAACTCCCGAGTTAATTATAATCGTACAATGATAACAAGAACAATATTAAATAGAAAATGGATGGATGCTAATGACTGGAGTGATATCTAATGATAAAAATGAAATGTTTGTAACATGAGACTAAAAGTAATACTCTTAATTATTCCTATTTTAAGAAAATCACAGCTGAATGTTTGATTTTGTGATTTATCGGTAGTTATTGCGTTCGTCCGTCCGTCCGTTCTTGTATGTCGCCCCCTACAACTCCCGAACGGAAGGTCGGATCGACAAACAGACTTAACCATGGTGTTCAGGGAACAACGCTTACCCCATGTTCGAGATATTTGGCATTGCTTTCATTGCTATTAGCTTCAATGTTAGAAACGCAACTCTCTCTTTTCAGTTGTTAGCTATAGCTTGATAAGTAAAGTCTCGGACTCATACTGAAGATTGACGGTTTGAATCCGTATATCTACTGTTTTTTATTTATTATTTTTTTTTCCTTATGTTAATGTGCTTCCTTTTTTTGTTGTTATTATTATGGGTCGCCCTTTATGCTTTAGCACAAAATTATATTCCCTTGTTATATTAAATTTCTATTTTACTTAAATTTATATTTTGAAAGTCATTTTGTTCCCATATGCGAATTCTGTAAGTGGAATCGAGGAGGATAACCCAACTGATGATAGATATGATCTCGAAACAGCGCTGTCCAGAATTCCTAAATAAAAGGAAAATTGATTGTTCACTGTTTTATTTTCTAATTTTTATCCATTCATGATAACAATTAATTACCTGAAAACAATCTTCTGGTTTCTTAATTGACACCAGATGTTCATTTTAGGAATCCGAGATAACTTCAGCAAGATTTTCTCCAAAATCTCCGTGTGACCTTTGCCTAATGTTAACAGTAAATTTGTAATTTCTCCTCACCTTATCTACAACATTTTGTATAAGACAGTATCTAAGGTACGTAGATGTCTTTTAGATGATACTTACCTGCAATTAATTCTATCACCACTGACATTGTCGCCCATTTCATTTGGTCAGTGACATAGATAATTTATTTGAGGATCTAGATCTTTGAAGCTTCGTCCCCTGTGCAGTAGACCAGTAGTCCTTGAAATGTCTTTGCAGCAGATCGTAGCGTAGCAGTTCCACTGCACAGTAAATAACACTTCAAGACACCCAATAGACTTGCTTGGGAACCTTTCCTCTTGATTTCCGTTAGATCTATTTCTGTGGCCACCTGTTAACATAAGTTTGATATGCTTTGCCATCAGAAACATAAAAGCACTTTTAATATAGCAATACTAGTATCTTCGAAAATTTGGTGGGGAGATGAATGTTTAGAGAAAGAGAGATATAAAGATAAACAACGATAACCCCTGGAGAAGTTAGTGGGGCCAGACGACGAAATTATAAAAGAACAATGAAACGTTTTGGACAATATCTGCTAAAAACAAGAATTTTTTTCAAGGAATTCCTTTAGTCATTTTTTGCTAAAGTTTTTTAAGTATAGGATAGTGATATAAATTGTTGCCTAAAAAGAATAAACTAAAGAGTCTTAGTCTTCAACAATAAACATGTCTATCCGATCTTCTCAAGAAGGGAAGCAGATGTCTAAGGAAGGGCATCCGATAGACAGACACTATAAAGGCTTATCTAACGAAAATGAAACGGCTAGAAATGCATCTATTTAGATGACAGAATGACTATCGTTGTCTTCTTGAAGTATCACTGTCTAGAATCTTTCTTAATAGGAATTTCATGTTTCTGTCAATAATGTAAAGGTTTGAAAACTAGATCTTATCAGAAATGAATATTACTATAATGTAGCAGTAATAATATTTGTTTAGTCTGTAAAGTCTATGATATTTAAACTGGCTACAAGACACTCAGTGAAGGTAAAACAAATAATCTTTCCTGAAAATTATCGTTGCACTAGATCGTAGGTCGTTAGAGCTGTGACTTACAACCTGATTTATAACGAATCTTCCTTATGTTGTTGTAATATTATTAATGGCACCTTGTTATGAACAAGACGATGCTCTTATTCGGAAAACTATGTGACTTGTAATCCAAGAGATAAACAACACTGGACTTAGGCCTTTTTTAAAATCCTTTTACAAATAAAATAAAGAAAATAGAACACCACGACTTATTCCAAATGAAATTAGCCTTCAGATTTTTGGAAACATTTTGATACAATGGAATACATTTTGATTTAAAGAAATTTACATGTTCAAGAATACACGTTCAAGACTTTGAGCCTCCCAATGGCTTATTAGAATACACAGTCCTTCCTGTAGGAGTGGTGGTAAAAGAATATCTCCTGCTGATTTAAAAGAAGCAAAATTGCTAAAAGCCGTTTTTCATAACGGAAAGAAGCAATCGCCTCAGACACCCGGAAATCCTTCTCAGACACAAAAGGAGTGTCTCGAGAGATATAATTTCCATCAATTTGGAATTCTGGGATTCAATATTTTGTCCATTTCTAGTTCAGAAGAGATGAGTTATTCATTCGAAAGAAACATGAATCTCAGTTCCTGATGTTTAATGAATGATAGCAAATGATTCTCTACAATTCTTTATTTGAAACATTAATAATATCTTATCATTTCTCTGGAGCGCTTTGATACAAAATTAATCCTTTTTCCTGTACTGAATTGTCTTCAAGTTTCCCTTCTGGGTACCTCCGTAGAAGTATCACTACGATGTCCAGTTAACCCCTATGTAATATTTTCAATGGCAAGGAAGTGGAATCAACTCTTAATGTTTTTACTGGGGTAATCCAGCCACTCAGGGCTCTTCTCAGATTCTTTAGTCCTCTTGTGAACCAGTCAATGTTTTACTTTCACTTTTATTACAAGACGTTCAAATTGTTATGTAACTTTGTCTTCTAAGTCATTCCAGAACAAACAGACAATCATTGTTATTGAGCTTGTAGGAATGAATAAAAACTGAACATACAATTTAAAAGAATTAAAATAGGCTTTTATAAAAATTTTCTGCGGCCCCTTTGAATATGCCGTGGCCCTCTCTTAAGTTAGAGTTGTCTTTTGACAACAGTAAAATAGAAGTAGACAAAAATAAAATCCAAGATCATAGGAAATTAGTAGGTTTTAGGCATGAATTCGGAGACCAAATTCTTATTACTCAGGGTATTCTAGAAGACCCTATTGCTTGGATTCATTTTTCGCTATTTCCTTACATTGATATCGCATACAAGCAGGAGCAGCAAGCAGGAGGTTCTTTTTTTTATATTTAATCAATTCCATGTCATAGTATTTCATTCTAATTTTGGATATTATTATTTTTAATTATGAAAATATCCAAAGATACGATATTAGAGACTAGATTCTTTGCAGATGTAATTAAAGTGAAGTATCTGATGTGAAGTGAAGTATCAAATCTGATTAAAATGAAATCGAGCTTTTCAGCACACGATAGAAATTTGTAATTTTTAGACAGAATAATGATTTTATGTTACCTTCTAAATTGAATATAAATAATTAAAAATTTCATATATGACTTCTGAGGTAGAATCTTACTCATAACAGTAGGGTTGATATCAATGTTGGTTATATTTTTATTATCTAATTATCTAGTGCTGAACATTTTAGTGAAGTTGTTCAAAAAATTAGTGAATTCAATTCGTATTCGTAGAATAAGAAGAAAAGCTTATAATTTCGACTATGAAAGAAATGATCATATGAATATCAATTTCCAGAAAGTGTTACATCATTAATTTATGATTCCAAATTTGGTTTTCTTTTTTTTTTAGCTGAAGAAAAGTCTAATTTCTTTTTTCTATTCCCTCTGGGTTGTCCATTAAAAGTATTCCTCATTCATTTACAGTTACTAGTGTTTTTCCGTTAGTTAGATTAAGGCAAGAGGTTTTCAAATTGTGATTCGCGCTCCAAACTGTGATTAAAAACATTTCTACTCTGAAATTGACTACCATCGAATATGGACAGAGTTATCATCAGGGACAGAAAGTTTTGGGCAAATCGTCCTAGAGGATATTGATACAGGATAATATGTCTATTCGTCTCCTATTATCCTACAGTTAGGATTGTTTGTGTAAGGATAGAGAATGTAAAATCCATGCTTTGGTTAGGATCTGCTTTGATTCTGATGACTTTCAATTTGCAACAATTAATCTATTCCCTTCCTTCCTTTGAAGGAAACATTTCAAAGAAAATTGCTGAAGTGCCCTCAATAGACAATATCAAGAAATAAAATTAAAAGTTAAATAAAAAAAAAGCAGAAAATGTTTAAGGGAACGATATAAACTGATGAGTAAGTTCTCTTATACAGAAAAAAAGAATGGAGCAAATAAAAAAAGAATTTGATGTTACATTTATGTAACGAAAGAAAATCAACAAAAGCATTTTTAGAAAAATTAAAAAGAAAGTAAAGCTAAGAGTTTTATGATCCTAAGATAAATTATCTATTTTTATTTATAAAGTTGATGAGTTGGTTGTTTTTATTTTTGCCCTCCAGTTCTAATTTTACCACTCAGTTAAACTTTTCTTCAAGCTACCTTCTTTGAATTGAACTTTGCTCGGAAAACGTCTTCAAATTCTGTTTACTGATCAAGGCCAGGTCGTACGAATGTCGTAGGTGGTAAGAAGCCATGCGGTCATTCACCCAAGAACAGAATTACATCTGGGGTGACTCATGTTCTGTGTTTATAGATCAAATTGTTTGGCTAATTAACTCACTGATGACAACTAGTGTTACAGTTATCAAATAACGCAATGTTAAGTGAGAAACAAGGGTTAACCTCACATTAGTCATTCTGTAACAGTGGTTTTGTAATATCTGTTTACTACTTTGCCTTCTTTCAATCATTTTGGATCGTTTTTCCTTCCTAATTTGTCTGAATAAAATATTTAAGAAAATTAATTTCGGTGTTGAGAAAACCTGCAGGAAACGTAAATCAATGGAAAAAAAGGTGAAATGGCTGTGTTTTGGTGGGGCCATTTGGAATTCGAAATCCAGACACTGTAAGATATGGAGTATCATATTTTTTAGAGATATTTCAGTAATTTTATTTAAAAATTCTACATAACAGAAGTGAGATTTTTTTCTTGCCATTGATTTGAATCTACTACTATTTTCATAGTACATATCTTATATAGGTTTTCTTCTTTCCGCACTCGTCCTTCAGCATCACGTCTTCTGATGTTCAATTATTTCAAGAACACATTCATCGATTTGTAGCTAAATCTGAATTAATTTAATTTTCTTTGGTAAGGAAGTGAAAGTCAAGGATCTGTCCGATCAGAAACTATTAAATTCAACCAGCCAACCAAAAAAACACAATAAAAAAGCTGTATATTAAAAAGCTTCGGCGGAAGATCCAAAGAATATTTTCATGTTATTGTAATCAACCAACAAGAGGAAAAAAAAGTCACCCGAGTACTTTGAAATTTCGAGAGGACTAGAGAGGGCAGGGTCCCTTCGGAATTCGTCAATGATTGTAGAACAGTTCAAACAAAAAGTCAATGACAATTGATTCTTTTTATTTTATTTATTTATTTACTATTTTTTTTTAAGTTGAACAATATCGAATTTGTAAATTTTATCTGCATAAATATGTTACTCAAAGTGAAACTTTAAAATAGAATTGTGTCGTGATCCATTGAAACAAACATCATTTCTAATTCATCTCTCTGCTCAAAATTCTGTTAATTATAAAAAATTGGATTTTTATGTTGACATTATAATTTCTTTACAAGAAAAAAAGGCAAAACGTTTTGTTTAGTCATTCAATCTACTTCTGTGATAAAAATGAAAAAATAAAATTAAAATAAACCTAACATGGATTCAAAGATATTGTAGTCTTTCTTATCTCAATATGGCTGTAGTTTTTCACCAGGGGTTTCCCAGATTTTGGATAGACCAATGGCAAGAGACATTCCATTGCTGTCAGATACGAATTCCGAATTGTTTGATTGCAGGAACCTGGAGCAAAATAGCCTCAAGGACGAATCATTTTAAAGGTTTTATTTCATTACCATAGCTTGTATTTCAATCTCTAATGATTTGATGAAAGTCAACTAAAGTGTCCCAATCTGAACAGTGTAGAAAAGAAAAGGCAGTTGTAATGTATAGTAAAAATCACTGTAAACTATTGTTCATCTCAATTTTTGCTGCAGAATTGAACTATTGAATCATTACCTAATCTTTTCTTAATAATCACAGGCCCAAGTGCTAAAATTTCTGGGCGAAATATATGAAAAGCTATTTTGCTTCGAATATCTTCCACTGTTCTGTTAATGATCAGATTCATTTGAGCACTTGAATGAAAGGATGATAATGATGCTTATCTAGATCTTTTCTACAAGATCTTTTTACTTTGGATTCACAATAGACACAAACAACTTGATAAAAAAGATTGGGACTGAAAATGAATTTACAAAACCTTACGAAATTTCAGCTTTTGAAAATAAAGGCTTCTGTGAGTTTAAATTCTAGTTAATCATAAAGATAGGATGTTATGCAAAATAAGTGCTGCTACACAAACTAACAACAATAAGTTTCTGAAAGAATTTATTATAGAAAATTGGATATATCTTCATCATAATTATATTTATCGAGAGGTCCCCATTCAATTTTTAATAAATATTTCATATAAAAGTTAAATGAATTTAAAGATCTATCCATGTAGCATATTTCAGATTCTTATGTAAATTTGAATTTACAGGAGAGGAACCGCTATGCTTTCGGTTTGAAAATATATATTTTTTTGTTTTGTTATGTGCGTTCTTGTTTTCTTTTAATATAATTTATTTTTGCATAGATGTAAATTATTATTCATTAATATGCATGTCATGTTTCAAGAAGTTCCGTCCATTAGTTTCAAATTATTAGTTGATACACAGATATCGACAAGAAAATCGTGTAATCCTTTTTATCTTTGAAAATTAAGCTAAAAAAAAGTGATAGATAATTGCTAGAATTTCTTTTGACTCGTATATCAAAATATTTATTCATCTTTGTAAAAGTTAGTGGTTGGAGATTCTTTTCTTAACGGACAGCGAGTGGATCTCCTTGGCGATCTCCTCCCTGTAACCCGTCCTTCGTTATGACTGGCAAGGAATTTGTTGTAGAGGAAATGGTTAGGTGGTGGTTCATCTTTTGTCTGCATTGAGGCATTCATTAATGTTGTCACTCGACTGACTCTGCCCTTCTCCATCTAATGACACTCCACCAACACGCAAACAAGCTTCTTGGTGCAAGTAATCAACATTTTCATGCATTTTATCAGATCTTTCGAAATGGCGGAAAATAATTTGATTCGAACAAAAACATTGAGTCGTTGTTTGCTTGCAACTGTTCAAATTATAATTAGGCTTGATTTGAAGAAGAAAAAACAAAAAAATCAATAGCAATGGAATGAATGGAAACCTTGAGTCAAATCTGTATTTGAATCTGTGTCAGTTATGGATTTAGACGCTTCTCCCAAATGGGGAAAATATATAGGGATGTATAAGTTTAGTTATCGCCTGAATCGCTTCCAATATCTGCTCCCATTGTTTTCAAAACGCAATTTTAAATTTATCTTAATTAGACAATAATCAGTAAATTACTTTTATTACCTATTGAAACTAAACAAAAGGATATGCAGAGGAGTTTATATTATTATTATTATTATTGTTTTTGCATATTAATACATAGAATTACAAAAATAAATTATACAATTTAGAAGTATTCCATTTACGTAAAAGTCGTGGCTATACGCCTCTAATATTGAGGCCACAAGAATTTATTGTACATCTCTAGAAATTAACATAGACAATCGGAAATAAAGAGGAGACACAAAAATAAATGAAAGGAAGGAAAACCTCCAAGCCTGGCCCTGGATTTGAACCCATATGCAGGCAAATCAGTACAGCATACCTATACCTGAATGGCTCAATTACGGACTTTGTATCGGTTTTTCTCAGCTAATGGTTCGCGAATACTTTGGGGGAAAGGTTCTTAAAGGTGCCCTGAAGGTTCGCAGTAAAAATTCTATAACTGCATCTCTATAGCAAATAATCCATATAATAATATTTATAGGTTGGATGATTTTGGAGGAGGTTCGCAATAAAAATAAATAAACAAATTCAAAATATAATAAGGAAAGGTATATGCAACGCAAGAAAAAAGTTGGAACCGCCGCTGTACATAATTGTGTCAAAAAATAAACTCCTATATGTTGTGTTGTCAGTGCATTAGGTAAACCTTTTCTTACGTGAAAAAGTCCATGTAATAAATTGACAACGCAGTCTATGTTATATAAGTTAATCATAGAAAAGTGTGCGCCCAATCGGTTGTAGATCCTGTTATTTGATTGTTTGTTAAGCCTATAATCATTTCAGTAGAAACTGTTTCTGCGGGGGCGGTTAAGATGAGATTTTTTGTGAATTGAAACAGCAGTGGTCACTTGACACACGCATGGGCACACGGCTCCTTGGGGAGACACGTGGCAGTCGTGATGCCAGAGTCAGCAGCGCGAGACTTCAAAATGACCGGAAACCCCTTGAATGGTGGCTGTCACGGTGGCTTGAGTGCGCGAGCAACGTTTGCCTTGAAATAAATATCTAGCGAGTAATTTGTGAGTTGCATCCTTCATTACGAGTGACCATGAACTGTTCTAGTGGCCTCACGACGAACCTTACTGTGACGTTACTGAAAAAAAATGTTGCACCTGACTTCAGTTAATAAGCTTTTGAGGGTTTGATTTATTTTCTTCTGTTTTCCTGAATGTTTTGCCATAAATAATGATTTAGCAAAGCTACCCAACATTTAACGGTTAATTGTCGAATATTGCAAAACAATTCATGCTATGTAAAAATTTTATCTTATAGTTTTTTTCATGTTTTATTTGAAGAACTTTTAGAGCTTTTAGGATTCATTTTAAGATTTTAAAGTTAAAAGCAAAACAAAATTAAATTAAGAAAATTTAGGAGACAACTCTATGTTACTCTTTATACTGCAATCTATTATAAGAAAGAATATAATTGAAGTAGCAATATAAAGAGTAGATTATATATGTTTATTAATGTAATGTGTGAGCGTGGGTGGCTTGACAGCCAAGCACCGCGACCTCAAAGATCTATTGTGCTATCCCACGGAAACAACGACAGACGGAGAGAGAAAGACTGAGAAAGGATGGTGTGAGAAATGCAGGGGAAACGGGAGAACCCCAGGAAAACCTGCCCAGCGCGGATCGCCACCATCAACGAAACCCACATGAGAACCGAACTTCGGTACTCAGAGGTGAGAGGCCAGTGTCTTAGCGACATCGCCAACCGCGCGGCCCTATATGTTTATTAAATATAGAAGATTACTAATAGAAAAGCCTATGTTTAATAAAGTATGTGCACGTACCCTACTTGTGTGTAATGTTTTATAATACTTTGTCTTTAATCATGATTCCCTGTAGTTCAAACCCGTACTTCGCTCGCCGTTCCCTATCTATTTCACCTATCTTATATCTGCCCTTCTCATTCTTGTAGGTTGTTATTATATGAGTTAAAAAGAACGCATATAGAATTTCTAATTTACAATTTCAACCTTTACAACTACAAAGTAAAAGTGCGCGTGCCAACGTTATTGCAAAGTTTTAACTAAATTCGTGTTATTGTATAAAGCAAAAGCAGTTTGCTTTGATGATCGAAAATTATCGTAAACTCATCTATATAATAAGCGCGAAAGTTTGTTTGTTTGTCTGATTGTGTGTTTATCTTGAAACAGTGTCGCAATTTCTCAACGGCACGGAGTTTCTCATGCATCCCAGAATAATGCAAGAATAACGAAAACCCGGATCCGGACTAAGGGCTGTAAACGAGGAAAGAGGAAACATCCTTGAAGGGTACGCATATGCAGGGCCGTTTCTACCATTAGGCAAGACTAGGCAGCCGCCTAGGGCGGCAGGATTTTAGGGTGGCCGAAGGACTGATTCCGTTTTTTTTTTTTGGTTATTAAAATAGGATTACGGTTTTTTTTTTGGTTGTTTAATTGAAGATTCTGTTTTTTTTTGGTGGGGGCAGCATTTGAAAGGGAGGGGGCGGCATTTTCAGTTCTCGCCTAGGGTGGCAGAACACCTAGAAACGCCTCTGCGCATATGTCTGAAATCTCTTTAGTTGGAAACACGAAATTTAATATGAGTGTTCTTTGTCAAAATCAAAAAGATGCGTATTCGACTAATTTTCGATATTCGCGTCCTAAGGGGTGTAAACTGGATATTATCTCGATATTAATTTGATATCAAGCGGTTTTCGAGTTACAAAATACGAATATAACATTAGTTTGTAACTATTACGTGACTTTTTTTACCAAATGGGAAAGTTTCAAAGTGATCTCACAATTACAATTTCTTCATCATCCGCAAAAGGACAACTCTTTTTTGGAACTTGCGCGGAGCACGGGTATTTTGTTACTCTTAAGTATAGATATATAGAAAATATCTCTTTTATTTTTATGTGAAATATCTAAGGTTATCAGTGTTTAGTGAAATTTCAGAACACTGGTTTTTTTAATAACATAAAAGTAATAGAACAAAATGGTAACAGCGGAAGGCCCAAAGGAGCCAAAAAGATTTCATACCTCGAGCTGTCACCGGGAAGAGACTGCGACGACCGTTTCGTCTCTTTAGGACTCATCAGCCAGCCAAACTCCCGCTTCCAGGAGCGAGAGAGAGTTTCTTATATGTTTGCACCTTATGAGCGTGTCATCGGTGGAGTTTGGCTGGCTGATGAGTCTTAAAGAGGACGAAACGGTCGTCCCAGTCTCTTCCCGGTGACAGCCCGAGGTGCGAAATATGTTTGGTTCCCTTGAGCCTCCAGTAGTTACCATTATGTTGAATTATTAGGCATGTAAAATTTGTTATTATATAAAAATAATATAAAATTAATAAAATACATTGCATTGAGTTTTGCAAAGGAAATTGTAAATAGGAAAAATACAAGCAGCAAGGTAAATTTTGAAAACAAAGCTGACATCAAATGCTAGTTAAGTAACACCACTTCATTCACTAGTGACAGTATCTTTGTGCTTGGAAAAACGATTTGTAAGTCAGTCTATTGCTGATAGCAAGAATATAAAGTTAGAAGAGTGTATTTTACAGGTGACTTTCTGTATTGCTTCAATCATGGCATCAAATACTAGCCAAACACTGAACTACTGAAATATTAAATTTAATATAAAATAAAATTAATCCTTTTCTAAAAAGAACTCTCTTTTATAACTTCTGTACTATGAATAGTTGTCTCATTCAGAATACTTTCTTTTCAGCTCTGCAGCAGGCAGTGGAGGGGCCCGTCAACCAATCGGCTTTCGTAGGTGAGGAGGTGGTGTTCAGTTGTCGAGTGAGAAGCCGTCTTGTGAGCTGTCCCTGGAAAAGACAATCGATCGATGCCTTTGAAAAAATACTCCCTGGAATTTTTGATGAAGACGAAAATAAAGATGCGTGGGAGTGTCAGCTGAGAGTTACTGCCCAAGAGGCAGACAATGGCAGCGAATATCGATGCTATCCAGAAATCTTTATCTACGACATTGATAGCATCAATAATTCCACGACAATAAGATCGAAGCCAGGTGTATTAGTGGTATTGCCTCGATCAGGTGAGTTTCTTCATAAATTATAACACTAAGTTAAGTTTTATATGCTGGTAAAGATACAGTATGATAAACCTCATAAAATCTGTAAAGCGGGAAGAAGAGATTGCTATCATACACAGTATATATATATAGCGTGGGCATAAAAGAAGGGTGGGGTTTCAAAGACATATTTTCTGTATTGTTTAACTGATACAGTCATGACATCTCTGAATTGGAAGTGCAACTGTTCAAGTTTTATGTACCGGACAGCGGGCATAACATCATTTGACTTCTTCCTTTGGGGAGAGAGGGGGGTGAAAAACAACGTTATATACCACAAGTGCCCAGATCCATCAGTGATATCAAGGGACCTATCATAACGGGCACGCTTCATCGAGTCTGATAGGAATTAGACGACCATTTGGATGTGTGCCGGGTGACGAAAGGTGTGCACATAGACGGTCCATGAGTGACGCACATCAGACTTGGATAATTGCACTGCCAATTGAGACACTATTCCATTATCCCATTAATAAAAATGTCTGTGCTTTTGATGATTTCTATAAATTTTCAATTAACCAGAAGTTTTTCCGATCCATTCATTATATTAAATATCCTCATTATTTTATTTCAGATGAAGTCTTCCACGATTACAATATCACAATTCTAACGGTTTCGTTGGGCTGTATATTGCCGCTGGTCATCATGTCTTTGGCAGTGATCGCTGTGTTGCTGTGGAAACGTCGTAGGAAAGCACCCAGGGAAGATGGGTCTCAAATAGAAGAACCCAAACAGGAGCCTAGTGCAGGTGAATGTTAGGTCAGCATCTCTGACAGTATCCATGCACGCACAATACACCCTCTTTCTACTTCACTGAATCTTTTTTTCTTTTTCTATATAAATTCGTATAACGGGTAATGATTCTGTCAGAATTCTTGATGCTAATACTATGTAAAGAAGCGATCACTACATTATCCATTTATTTGTCTATATCAGCTGATTTTTAAATGAATTGTTATGAGATACCAAAAAAGAAGCGCCACTAAGATGTTTCAGTTTCTAATGTAAAAGAGCTTTAAGTTGAACTTCTCATATTTAAAGATTACAGTTTCAGAGTTACTATTATCCACGCGCTCAAAGATGAACCTCCCAGAATGCAACGCAGATTATAGATTGACCTTTCCTGGCTTTTCGTTAACATTCAAATGGAAGAGAAAATGGCGTCGCTGGTTCACAGTCAACATTTCGACGAGGAAGAGTTATCAACAGTCAAACTAGGGAAATTATTCTTAATGTTGCTCGTCGATTTCTAGAAGATGTATCGCCCAACAACGATTTGAAAAGTAAAAAAGGATGCGTTGAAGGTCACTGCAGAATATACTGGAGTGAGTTTGTCTACGGTGAAGAGAATTGCACAGTCGCCGTTGCTACGAATGCCAGGGAGAAAAAGGCCTCGTTTGGCTCCAAAGAGTTCGCCTGACGATTTTGATTGTTACGTCATTCGTCAAATTGTTGCTAAAATGCATATCAAGAAGGAATTGTCGCCATTTTCTCTTCCATTTGAATGTTAACGAAAAGCCAGGAAAGGTCAATCTCTAATCTGCGTTGCATTCTGGGAGGTTCATCTTTGAGCGCGCGGATAATAAATACATATTACTAACAAAATCCTCTTCAAAAAAATAACACATTTTACAACGATATGATTTTAATCTAATTTAATTTAGCTATTTAAATGATCTTTATTGGCCTATGAGGAGTGCAATTAATCTTTTCATTTATAAACATATTGATAAACTTAAATTATTTTTTTTTAAAAATTTAGAATCTGCTCACAATTGATGGGACTTCAACAAAAAAACAAACAACAACACCAACGTTTGTAGTTAATCAAAATTTGCTACCTTTATACTTGTTTTGTTAAGAACATTTTATATTCGATTTGAAGCTATTTTATCAGTTTAGAACATTGATCTTAACCTTAACTGAATGTTAAACCTCAAAGTTAAACGTGATCTCCCTGTATTAGCTAATAAGCTAGAGCTTCCATTTGCTATTAAGCAACAATCATACATCGTATAGCGGTATTTAATTGTAAATCAATGAATCGGATAATAGAAAATTAGTTAAAGTCAAATATAAACAGGAAAGTCGTGCCGGCGTGGACGAGCGGTCTTCACGGCGGTCTGCCGTGCGGGCATTGTATCGGCACCCGGGTTCGATTTCCGCCCGTTGCTTGACTGTTTCAATTTCCTTTCCTGTGTTTGTCAGCCTCTTCTTCACTTTCTCTTCGATCTGAAGCTTTGCCATAATGGCTTCCTGAGGAAGGCCCCGGAAAACCACCTCAGTATCTTTTCCAGGCGGTTCTGGGAGTTCTACTGAATTCCATAGAATGTGGACCTGTCTCCGGACAGACGGACAATGGATGGATGGATAAACAGGAAATGTTACAATTACAATTAATAATGTTTTATTACCGAAGATGAACAAAAAGTAGCTCAAAGAACTCTACTGTCCATAAAAAGATATTCCTTGTTTCTTTTTGATATTTTTGTTTGTTTTTCTTTCTTCATTTAAAGTTGTGAAAACTACAGAAACGAAAAACCCACGTTAAAATAACAAATTACAACATATACTGAACATAAATAATAGGCCTTTCAATTTTACAAAAATTATTTAAAATCAGCATTACTACCTGAAGCTATCTAAATCGGATTTTTTTTTAATAGTATCAAAGAAGGAAATACACACACATACAAAAGTACTGCTTCTGAGATTTAATATACGTATTGTAAGGAGACAATTAAAATAAATAATTTAGGTTTCGACTCCATAAGAGGAGTCTTTTTCGAGTAAAAGACTTGAAAAAGACTCCTCTTATGAAGTCGAAACCAGGTCGTGTTCTTTGCAAAAATTATCCCCTTTCTTATAAATAAATCTTGTAAAAATCGTTTATCTGCTAAACTTGAAAATTGATATGTTGCTTCACTGAACATGTGCTTACCAAATTTAGTACGATCTTATCCATAGGCATGCATAATTTGTTTATTATGTTGGACACAAATCACTATCATCAAGTAATGTAACTGACGA
>JAFIDM010005346.1:16791462-16803512 GCA_023159025.1 Thereuonema tuberculata
CTTTTCTCGAAGCATTTCGTCGTATTTTCGAACCCTCATAGCTTCGGCCTGGATAATACTAGAGAGCTCATATTTTCAGGATAAGATGCAGTTACCAGACTAATGAAATACGTTAAGTTTCATTTATTTAGCTTTTATACTTTGGATTTTATTAAAACCTAAAATACGTCGATTCCGTCACTCACTCATGATCATCAAAACCTCTAGGGTATTCCTGAAGTCCTAGAAAGCTGAAATTTGGTATGCAGGCTAGGATTAGCACACAAACAACAACAAAATTAAGAAGTCCGTAACTTTCACCCTCCAACCCCTCATAAAGGGGGGGGGTTCTTTATTATATAACAATTTCTGATAGGTATATCCCATCCAAAACATTTCATGTAAAATAAGTTGCCAAGACTCACATGCTCATAACGCTTTCACTGTTAAAAAGTTATCAGATCTCATCTTACAAAAGAAATGAAATCCCACCCAAAACATTTCATGTAAAATAAGTTGCCAAGACTCACATGCTCATAATGCTTTCATTGTTAAAAAGATATGAGATCTCATGTAGGGCCAAGCCCCTAACTCTACAAGGCCTAACTCTACAAGCCCCAACTCTAAAAACCCTCTATCTTGATCAAAAAGAGTGGCTTGGCCGTTTCATGGAACTATTTCATCCCACCCAAAACATTTCATGTAAAATATGTTGCCAATATGCTCATAACGCTTTCACTGCTAAAAAGTTATCAGATCTCATGTAGAGCCAAGCCCCTCACTCAAAAAGGTCTAACTCTAAAAACCCTACTATCTTGGTCAAAAAGTATGCCTTGGCATACTCCACATCCTTTACAGAACTCCATGGGATTGTCTGTGTGACAGCCATGAAACGGCCAAGCCATACTTTTTGACCAAGATAGAGGGTTTTTATAGTTGGGGCTTGGCTCTACATGAGATCTCATATCTTTTTCAACAGTGAAAGCGTTATGAGCATGTGAGTCTTGGCAACTTATTTTATATGAAATGTTTTGGGTGGGATTTATTTTTTCAAAATGAAACAGTTTAAATTTGTACGTCTTCGCGAAATATAATAACATTTATATTATAATACAATAAATAAATAAATAAATAAATAAATAAATAAATAAATAAATAAATAAATAAATAAGAAAATTTACCATACAAGAAGGTTCGGAGCTTACCATTTAGTCGCATGTATTAAAAAAAATGACAATATAATATCAATCATTCAATGAAAAAGCATCCTAGAGAAGATCTTTATTTGAGACTACTAAGAAACACGAATGACTTCTTTCTTATATTTTCTTTATTTCCTGTTATGCTTCACGAAAATGTCTTTAATCCCTGAGAAATTTTAGTTAATTTAATTGACAGTGAAAACATTTTTATGAATTATTAATGTTGAATCAATGCACGTGAGGCACCATTGCTTTGATTAACACTAGTTCATTTAAGATATCTTCAAAAGAATTGACAGATGATTATAAAAGCAGTAGATATACGCTATCCTTCTGTTATTCCTTTTTGAATGAACTCATTATTTGATAGAGCGCCATTGTTGACGGAGAAAACGCAATATTTTGAAGTTCAACAATGATCATTTTGCATTTGTCGACTTCCTCGCAACAATGACAACTGAACACCGGTTTTCCATTGTTGCACTATGATTGAGAATATTGGAAATCACAACAACTGCGCCTTTTGCATTTGTCGACTTCCTCGCAACAATGACAACTGAACACCTGTTTTCCATTGATGCACTACCATCGTGAACATTGGAAATAACAACAATTGCGCCTTTTGCATTATTTGTTGACTTCCTCGCAAGAATGCAAAAGGAAACACCATTGTTGCACTGCGCCGGACAGACAGACAGAGAAATAAAAGATTTTAGTAATATAGATTCGTCCAGTATTCCCACTGACCGAGATTCTATCTATTTTTAAGCAACCGACATGTTGCATTTTTGTATAAATCAGGGATCTCATTGTTTTGTCCCGTAAATCTTCCCTCCACTTTAATTACCCAACCATGCAGAAAATTCTCAAAACAACAATAAAACACGCATATACGGACAAAGCTTCTACGAAATGTCAGAGAAATGCTTTTAAAAATTAATTGGCTATGAACTATAAGATAATTTAAAAATATTGCTGTAAGTTTTAAGAAAGAAATTAGCAAAAACATTTTCCCTTAGAACAGCAAAATAACTTTTCAGATAGAAAATGATATTGCTTTCTGGGTCAAAGCAGTTAATTTGTTTGGAAAACTTGTTACATTAAAGAAATTAAGAAAAAGATTTTGAAATTCTTAAAAAAATGTTTTAAATTTTTTTCTGTATCTATGATCAAATCATATTCAATATTTGACACGAAAAATTATACCATTACAACTGATTTGACCAAATATACAAAACATCACCATCTATAGTTGTTAATAATCCGAATATGGGTAACTGGAAAATGCAAGTAATACAGTTATTCAAGTAATTGCAGGACTTCTTGAATAACTAGATTAGGCTTACTTGAAGAAATAAGATTAGGTTCGGTAAAGAATTGGCTGCAACGGAAATGATAAACAAAAATATTGCTTCACTCAGCAGATGCAATTATACAAAAACTATAGTATTTCATAAAATCAAATAACAAAATTATCAAATTAACTGTAGCCATCTCTTATTAACATTCGTTCTAATCTTCAAGCTGTTGCAAGGTAGAATCATTACGTGATTATTTTGAGGCACACAATATAACATTTGATGTACACTTAAGGTAACTACGGTACTTCTTCTAATCTTTCAGAGTTCATTTCTAGTAAAAGTACAATAGTTTTATATCTTTATCTCTATCAATTCAGCTCCTAAAAAGTTCAATTTATTTAATGAGGAAAGATCTTTGAACAGACAGTCTTATGACTATTTGTTAAGAATACATTTGAAAATAAATCATATCCTCATTTGCCATTGTGAGATTTTGGTCAAGTTTGTAGGCTTTTGAAAAGACTGTGGATGATCTAAACCAATAATCAGTTTATAAAAAAATAATTAGTTTCCTAACATCTAAGTTTACTACAAATTATCTTAATGTAATAATGAAACACAGGTATTACCTTTTTTTGGGAAGAGCAGATGGTCAAAAGATCCAAAGAAAGAGTAAACTACCGTATATGCTCTATTAGAGGCCCCCGGCGTTTATTTGCAAAACTAGCCTCGGCTCCCGGCGCTTAATAGAGACCGGCTGCTATTAGAGGCCGGTCATTATTAACAAAAACCTTCAGAACGCAATATTTTTACACATAAATGCCGGCAAATATTACAAACAGCTACTTTATTTGAATTTCACATGCTAAATAAGACTGTTAAAGATAAATGGCAATGTCTTTCTGTACCTTTCGCTGCTATTCGACGTCCGAAACTGCAATGACGGGCGGCCGCCTCACCGGAAGTTTCTTTCGCGTATTCTACCGCTCGAATCTTAAAGGCAATGTCAAATGACCGTTTCTGCGGCATTTTGTAAGGCAATGTACCGTAAGGTATTACGCACGACTATAAAGATACGGACGCTTACACTAGTACCGGTAGGCAAATATCAAAGACCCGGCTACTATTTGGCCGTGTCCTCTCTGCAGCCCGGCGCTTATTAGAGACCGGCGACAATAAAAGCCTCGGCGTTTATTGGAGCATATACGGTATCTGTTAATGTAGGTCTGGGCTCCATTTCCAGAGCTGGTCTAGCTGTTTTCTTTCTTGTTGCTATTGTCTCCTTTTCTTGTATTATGCAGACCAGTGTCCTCCAGGTGTATCAAAAGAAAATATTTCATCAGCAAAAACGTCTACAACAGTTACCTCTTGTGAAGAAATATACTTAAAATCTTAGATCTGTTTCTTAATATAGATTAGACCGTGGAATTATTTCTTTACTACTGTTGATTTTTAGTCTTCTGATAAGATCAGCAGACTAATATTCCCGTTTTGTCTGTCACGTAGACAAGTATCATTAAAATTTCATTAAATTATCATTAAGCACAATAATCGCAACAATTACGTATTTTGCATGCGCAACAATCACAATTATAATGCAGCTCTACAACAGTCACACATTCATAATAAACGCAACAATTGCGCCTTTTGCATTCGCAACAATCACATTTATAATAATAAGGAAATTAAAGCAATATCAATGAAATCAAGATAGTAAACACAAGGGGCAAAAATTTAAAATCATTATTAAAAAAGAAAAGTGAAAACGAAAATGAAATTTGGAATACAATGGGTACTGTTTAGAAATTAAAATGTAGAACTTGTCAAAAAATTTATTTTGGAAATTCAGGAAGAACCTTAAAAGAGAGAGTACAGGAACATATTGATACTTTCAGGAACAACAAACCAAAAGCGTCGGAATGGGCGGAACACTGCATTAATGAAAACCATAATCCGGACCCAATTGTAGAGATTTTATTCAAAATCAAAGACAAACACACAAGGTGTGTGATAGAAGCCTGTACTATAAAAAGCTACCCATGTACCAACAAAGATAGAGGTTACACAGTGAATAGCAATACATTATCTCATTTTCAGAATATAATGCGGCCCAAAGCAGAGAAATTTAAATAATGGATATTTAAAAAAACATGCATCAACACAGTGAATATCAATTATATTTTCTTATCAGAAGACGTTACGAAGCATTGTGATTGGTTTACTAATCGCTTTCCCTACCTTGTTTTTATCTGTGATGGAGGCTCTTTAACTTAAACTGCAATTATGAATTTTGTTTATTGATTAAGTTTAGTTTTCTTATGTACCTTCCCATATAAAGTAGTAATAATAAAACGACATAATAATTAAATGATTGTTAATTATTATAAATTTATTATTATTTCGTCGCATGCTTTATGCTATCTTCTGATAATACCGTACATAGGAAAACAACCCAACACCATCTTGCAAGAAAAAAAATACAGACTTCAAGCACTTAGTAATTAACGTTTCAATTTCTCAGTACATTATGATAATATTCAATCTAACAATTATATCTACAGACATTACAGTTGAAATTTATTTTTATGAAATTTAACTTTATAGACAAAGATAGTTAACTCTAAGAAAAAATTTGAAAAATTTCTTAAAGAGTTCTTTTTATAAAATGTTCAGTCAGAGCAATCACTTTCTTTGTGTTTTTCTGATATTTTATGCAATTAGGGCATCGATTTCATAATGCAATCTGCATAATACTTTCATCTGTTGACATCTTCTCAATAAATAAATAAATACTACTTCTACTCTCATAACATTAAAAAAAAAAATATTTTTTAATGCAAACGAATTTTCGAAAGCATATTCCTTGCTTTCTTTTTCAAGTTTGTTTGATAACAATATGTTCTCAGGTGAACTTACATTGCGTATACATAGTTATCAGCAATCACAATACTGCAATAATATCTACATTCTTATATTAATATTACAATAATTGATAATTTACAATTCATTGAATTCATCAAATATTACAGATTTTTTGTTTCCTTTGAAGCATTTTTTTTACTATTTCATTAGCTAATTTTACAAACATACTCTCTACTTTTAAGCCACTACTTTTATTGAAATTTAAGTTCTTGGTATTTCTTATTATGAAGCTCTCCAATATTTTCCTAGTTTTACTATCCTTTTCTAACATTAAAATTTTCACTTCATCTTTAATCCAGTGGCCCGTTCGAGAACAATGATTAGCTACATCATAATTTATTTAAAGCAGAAGAAGAGATTTAAAGAAGATATATGGATTAGTAACATCTTCTCAATAACATGATGAATGGCATTAGATAAATGTACAGTTTTCCCAATTTTTGCTCTTTACTTGAACAAGGAAATATTGTAAGTAGATAATTTAAGAGCCCAGGTGCAAACTGTCTTCCGAGCCTTTATGAACAAAATGTAACATTCTTTTTAGTTACAAACTCTATGCTTCGTATCTTATATCTATACTGTTTTCAATTAATTTATACATAAAAGTTCCTCAGTTTATATCAAAGACGTGTAAGTATATCATATATTTCTTTGGTTTATATATATATATCAGATGCATTCTCAATATATTTACTTTTCATTTTCATTTACTGTGGCTGACCAGGCTTCTCGATCTCGGGCCCCAGTTGTAATCGCAACTGCTGTACCCCGTACTGTTACTCCACTGAATAAGAAAAACATGAAATTTAATTAATTTTACTGTTTTTAAAAGATGAAAACTATATTTCCTAAAGCGTTTTCTTAAAACCGATACCGAAACTACTCAAACACAATTGAATGACCTGAGTTCAAGAGTAGAGACTAACTTCCGTTTATCACAAGTAACATGTGCTGTGCGTCGACGTCTACTCAGATTTTCTCTTCGTTATAATAATTATAAACTGCTTATCTTTGCAATTTCACAGTAACAGTCAAATCACAACCATGATGTCCGATCTTGATCGCGGGAGAAGGCGTGGGGGAAAAAGAAGAGGAGGGCTTAAACCCAAAGTAAGGAGAATAGTTTATTTATATTCTGATATTGGATTGGATTTGTCACTGAAATATCGATAACATTTAATTTTATAACATGGGCCCTTTTTCTTTTTTTTACAGGAGCCTGGAATGTCATCGATGCATATGGGTGGTGGAAGACCTCCGATCATCCTAACTAAATCTCCTCTGGATAGGGTTTGTGGCTTTGTTAATGTTTTGTTTACAAAAAGACTTTAATCTTGTAACCAAAATAAAATGTGTGTAATTCAATTTTAAATAAAATTACGTTCATCCAAATCATCGATTATTGTTTTCGGTAATTAGGCATTTTAGATATTTTTGCTTTAAATCAGAATTTAATTTCATTTTGGACGGGAAATTAAAGATGGCCTTTTTTTTTTTGTCCTAGTGTACTATAATTACTATAGTATAGTAATAATTTTTGATAGAATTTGAATGAAAGTATTTTTATGTAAACATTATTAATAGTTTGAATGTTACATGGTAATAAGTGATAATATATTGAAGAGCAAATAAATAATTTTAATTACTGTTCAGTTTCTGAGACATGTATTTATTTATAAATGTAATAACAAAAAGAGATCCAGGAACCTAGCTTGTATTTGTTTTTCATTCAAAAAAATATTTCTTATATTAATTTCCTAAGTATTTTATTCATATTTCAAGCATTTAACTGAAATCTCTAAATGTTTTCCCTTCTTAAACTACAGTATGGTGAATCCAGCAAAGTTGGTTCCAAGCCCAATGAACCCATGCCAACTGCAATTCTCAGGTCTCGGGATGAAAGCAGGACACCCCCTTCTTCTTCCCCTAGTTTCACTGGAATAACCATGAGAGACTCTGCCTCTGGTGGCTCTCCCAGCCTCTCCACAGCAGCCTCTACCTCATCATTACCATCATCATCTTCTGCTCCTTCTCATCCCACTTACCAGATTCAACAGAAATCTGGACCATCTGTCACAATATCAACTCCTATTTCTGAAAGTAAGAATTACAGTTAATAATTTATGAATGAACAGTATTTTTAATTATTATTAAGCCAAAAGAACATCAATTTCTTATGCATTTAACTTTCAATAATCCTGGTCCTTATAAATGCTGATTACCAAATTCGAATTATCTAGGGGAAGTAAATGAAAATAACTGACTGAATAATCAAATCAGTTGACTCAAACGATGGTACTTATGTTGATAACAGCAATTCATATTTGTAGAAATAGCATAATATAAACAAGCAAGCCCCAACATTTTTTTTTAATTTGACAAACTCCATTCAAAATTATATTTTTATTGCAAACTTTGTATGTAATCATAGTGGAAAGCACATATTCAAAACAAGTACAAAAAGAAAATGTAAAATAAAATAATAAGTTAAAGAGTTGTTTATCAATTCAGCAGGGACCAAATATCCTTCGTCAATACGCAGAACTGGGTAATTTCGTTACTGAAATTTCCAAATACCCAGTCTGTCATCTTTTGTAATGAATCCATTATGAAGACATAAGTTAATATGTACTTGAATGAAAATTATGAGAGACCAGAAATTTGCACTTGTTGTCAAAAACTGAATAATATGAAAAAAGAATTAATTTAATGTGCATTTCTTAAAGAGACAGATCATTCATTCAGACAATCTGAATGTTTGTATGTTTCTTTTTTTCCTGGGATACTTCAAATCTTTAAAATTAATTGACAGTGAAAACAGAAATTCTAATATTGTCAATTACTTAAAGAAAATTTGCAAGGTTTATCAGAACTGAAGGCCGTAATAAAATGTAACTGTTGATTTGATAGAAAAAACATACTAAGGGTTGAGAAGGATACACATACAACTTTGAGAAGCAAAACATATCAGTTATTAATTTCCGTCATTTTCTGGAATTATAATGGATTATTCGATATATTAAACTAAATTGATTAATACAGCCAATAAAATGGCAGAAATTAAGAAAATCCTTTATAATTTATAAATTTTTCTGTGCTGAAATTTTGGAACTGTTCAAATTAATATATGTTTGAACTAGCTGTACCCAGCATGCGTTGAAATGCCACTCAAAGAAAGAAAGTGTTTGTGTTTTAATGTTATTTATTGAAGTTTTTTGGATACACAATATTTTTTGTTTTTCCGTCTGGTGCACACACGAATAAATCAGAAGATTTTCTGACGCATGAGCAGCCACTTACAGCTGTACATGTGTTGTTCCTGTGCTTTGTTGATGGTCATTGCAAATGTGAATTTCACCGGAAACTGCAAATGTTGAAACCAGAAATACACTCTTTTGTTGAAACGACTCGCGCACCAGATATTGTAAAATGGTTCTACTAATTCAGAAACTTTCACGTGCGTGTGCACAACAACTCACCAAAGTTTCATCGCAATCTGATGAATGGTATAGGAACACATACAGGACAAACAAACAAACATTCATTTTTATATATTATATAATATATAAAATATAATATTAATATATATATATATATATATATATATATATATATTATATATTAAGATATGTAGCACTTCTTCAGAGACTTCATTTTCATTTACATTTCATAATTGAGTTTGGCTTTTCAACACAACAGTAGGACCTCCAGAAATTTCAACATCCAGTTCTTATTTATAAGAATTGAAAAATTAGCACAAAAATTATGGGGATTACAACAAAATGCTTTTACTTTTAAGGAATTTGGTTATTTTCTCTAATTTATATCTTGCATAAAACTTATTATTGCTTCCATTTTTAGGTTCAACATTGGAGAGTCGATTGGCACCTCCTCCTGAAATGAAGACAAGTGTAAAACTTATAGATGAAAATTTACAATGGTGTGATAGTGCTATTGAAGTAAGAATGTCTTTTTTTTTTATATAGAGGGTTTGTTATAAAATCTAATTTTGGAGAAAAAATTTGAATATGAATCATTTAAAGTTTACTTTAAGCAATTTCAGGAAAGATAGGGAAAAAAATAAGGAACTCTTCCTTTTGCTCTCAATAGTTTAATTTAATAAGGTTAGTCCATAGATTCATGGATTAATCATGGAAAGAATAATCCTGACATAATTTCTCAAATCTTTCATGATTTCTCACAATACTTTGTAATGCGACCATTTGCAATGCCCGGAACTCACTTTTGTGATTAAAAAAATATTTTTCCATTAGAAATTTATTGTCTTGAATTTTTACTGGCTTTGTTAAGAAAAGGAAAGAAAAAAACTTAGTTTGAGGGTTAAAGTAAATTAATTTACAGAGGGTGACTCACAGAGAAAAGCCATAAGTGATGGAGTCACTTTAAGATAAAAAAAAAAAAAGGCTTACATCAATGTTTGTTTTATTCTGAGTATGTAGTTATATTGATTTTAAGAAACACACCATCAAAGAAATCGTGCCAATATATCATTACATTTGTTTCATTTACACCAGTAATGCAACATAGTGTGATCTAACACTTCAGTTTATGGCGTGCAAAGCAGCAGTAATGCAACTGTATTCCATATATTGTTTGAGTAATAAAACAAAATTAAAGAAATCCTTTTTTTTAAAAAAAAACGATATTTCACAAAAGCCGTCGTTCTGCTTTTTTTTTAATTTGCGAAATATAGAACTTGAAAAAGCAGAACGATGGCTTCTGGGAAATATCATTTATAATTGAATGAAATTTGGAGGTGACTTTGAAGAAGAAATATATTTAGTATATTTAGTCCTTTTTTTTTTTAGTTTGAATAATTGAAAAATGGCATATTCATCAATTAGTTCTATATGCATGGAAACACTTTTAATTTCATGATATTTGCTTGCATTTTGTTTCTATTCTGTATTACTTTATTTCATATTATGCAAAATTGCACATTTATTTTTCCTAAATTAAATTACAAATGTAATATAATTCTATAAATATTCAGAGTCCTATCTTTTGCTAATAGGAACTGTCTTATTCGTAATGACCTCTAGTAGTTATCTTCTTCTGTTGACCATCTAATATTGTCTCCATGTTGCAGTTACTTGAATCTTTGTTTATTTCTCCTTAACTACTTCAGTAATATTTTCTTATGACCAATTAAGCAGTCTTTCTGTGGGTGCAGATTATTATTCATCAAGTCTGCTTTCAGAAAGTATCCATCCTTTCAAATTATGAGGGACTCCTTTAAATATATCTCATTCTCTTAAAATATTACCTTTACCTGGTTAAGGACTGGTACTGAAGTTTCATGTTCACATATTTTATCAATCACACTTCAGAATTGAAACAAATGATAATGCATTAAGAGAGTGCATGATAAATGCAGATGGTTAAAGAATAGTAACAGTTTGGAGTGCTTTGAGCACTCTAGCTTAAGGGGGAAAATAAACAGGACAGCACAAACATGGAGGACAACACAAAATACAAAGGGACATGGAAAAGAATTTAACAGTAAAGTTCTTTGAAACCATTTGAATATGTGTTTTCTATGCACTCCCTTACTTTGTTATTACTAATGCACACTGAAATGATTTCCTTGTTGCTTTGAAATTTGTTGTTCCTGTACATAGAGACAACATGTATAGTGTATCGAATTATATGTCTTAAGGAAAGAAGCAATACTTTTTAAAAAATTTGCTTAATAAATATATTTTGTGGAATATATATTTTTGTGGAGATGTTGTATATTTGTTAGTATATAGTGTATATTAACTTGCCAATATACCCATACATTTTCTTATATTTTTTGGCATTCACAGTATAACTCACATTCATTTAGTCATTCAATCTCACTTTGCAAAATAAAAAAAAGAGTGTTTTGTAATTTTATAGAAACTTTTTTATCTTTTGTTGTCTAAATCTTTTTTTTTTTCATTTAGGAATCTAATACAGATTTAGTAAATTTTACATTGACTTTTATGGCCTGCATTACTGAGCATCAATTGAGAAAAGATATTGTGCTAAATTAAACAAGTTATTAGTATTTAAAATTAACATTGTTGATACTTTCGAAATAACCATCAGAAAAAAATGTTTAAAAAATGCTTGTATTTCATTAATTATTTGTGTTTTAATAATTAACATCGAAATAATAATTATTAATTAAATTCAGTTTTGTTTTATATTCATTCTTACAGTTTCTGCAAGATCAAACAGATTATTTTGTTGTTGGAGTTCTTGGACTTCAAGGATCAGGAAAGTCAACGATCTTGTCAACGCTTGCAGGAACAAGAGCTAATGAGGCCAAGTATGTGCTACTTCATCATCTTCTCTAATTTTAATATGTTTCAAGTGATAGTCCGTAGTTTAAGGATATTAATTTTCCCACTTTTTCCTTTTTAGATCCCCTATATTTAAGCCCCAAAGTAAAGAACTTCGTGAACTTGGAGAGCATTGCACAACTGGAATTGACATCTACATTACATGTGAAAGAGTTATTCTTTTAGATGTTCAAGTAAGATTTTTAACAATTTTTCATTTAATTTTATATTATGATGAAGCTTGCCTTAACTCATTGATTGTCTGATCTTCTGAAATGTTTTTGAGTATCTGATGTTCAGAGTCCAAATAAGAA
>JAFIDM010005346.1:16806853-16840440 GCA_023159025.1 Thereuonema tuberculata
TTTTTTTAACCATTTATTTTAGATTTATTCAAACAGCTGAAATGTTAAAACCATGTACACCTGCAACTATACATGATCCTACTTTAGGCCTTGAAGAACATACAGAATATTATCCTCATTTAGGTAAACAGCTTTTCAGATATTAGCTATATATTAAATCAACTTAATTTAACTTGGGTAATCTTATAAAATAAAATCCTTTCTTGTAGTGTTGTGCCTTCGTTTGCTTACTCAATTTTTGAATCATTGGGCACGTTAAATTTCTTTTCATTTAAAATCTTTTGTGTTCATGAAAACATTATTAGTTGTGATCAAAAATATTTGATTTCCATGAAAATCCCTCAGATTGCAAATTTTATTTTTACTTTCATGAATAATATAAATAATTAAATTGACTTTAAATTTGTTAAAAAAATATATCATAACCATTCAGAAAGATTAATGTTAATTTAAAATTGATAATTTATTGAAATTAGGACTTACTATGTGAAGTACAAATGAAATTAATAATATTAAGCACGAGATATGTAGAAATTGCAATTTATCAGTAAAAGCCCTAGACAATTAATTAAAGGTTAAAATTAATTTGGTAATTTTAATCAGAAAGGGATCACATTTTTTATATCAATCAAATCAAATTATCAAATTATTGCATACAAGACACAAATGTAAGTACATTTCTATTTAAATGATCATCCATTTGTCAATTTTTCCTGTAACTCAACTGGCCATCATCATTATGAAAATTCAAAAGTTTTACATGTTACAAACTAAATTCATTTTGAAGAAGATATATAATCGAAGAATGTTAAAATTCTATTTAATGGAAAATCGTTCATATTAAAACAAAACGCAAATGGAGAAACCATCAGTTTGTTTGTTTGTTTGTTTGTTTCTAGAAGATATTATATAATTCATTCAATAGTAGAATCTTTGGCATTCATACAACATTGGTCCTTGTAAATCTACAGTATTGTGTCTCTATCTCATCCTCTACTTAAACATCTAACATCTTTCTCATTTCGGATAATGGTCAGTCATATTCAGAATGCAAAAAAGATATTCTGTTATTCAGCTAAATATTCAGCTACAACAGAGATAGGAGTCATTTGGAAACGTTCTTTCCAAGATCCAGTTGTAATTACCTAATTCTAAGGGAAACTAAAAATTCTGTAATGTAATTAGGATCATTAAATGCAAATCTAAAGGGAAATCTACTACTGGAGTTGTTTTGTATCTGTAGAACATCATAGAACCGATATACTTCTGTTATATTATGGAGAAAGATGTTGTCTGTATATTTGTTATTATCAACAGGAAAGATTTAATGGGAAATCTGGAAGCTTATCATAAAATTAAGAAAGACCCTCTCCAAAGTAGGCAGAAAAATCAATGTTGTAACAACACAACATAATATGAAACAACAATCATTTTTGAAACTACATTCTGCTACATTCAGTTTTATCATCATTTCCTTGCTAGAACTTTATGTTATATTATTTGGAATATTAGAACACCATGAAACAGTATATATAATCAATCACTGTTGCTATTATGCACTTATCATATCATGTTATGAGCATTATTTTTGCTCAGTATATTAAAATATTGAATATATATTATATTTCTATTAATTGCTTTCTCATTGTCTGTATAATTCCTAATGCAAGAAAATGAATTTTGTAAAAAAAATTTCTTACATCTTCTACTTCAAAATAAATTTTTATTTTTGTCTAACAAAAGTTTTAATATACATTTTTTTTTTTTTTTTTCTGTAAATAGTGTTTGTTCATAATCGCTGTCAACGAGATGACTTCACTCCTGAGAGAATGCGTACAGTTCAAGAAGCATATACACAAATTTTTCACAAATCTAAGCTTAAATTTAGAGGTAAATACTTTTCTTCTGTCTCTTAAGATTATTTGAATTGGTATTCAGGGTCAGGGAACATTCTAAATTTCTGTTTTTGGTTTTGTTAAAATTTAATTCTCTAAACTACTCATGAAACGGTTGTTCAGAGAATGAAAATATTGAGCTATTATTTATTTATTTATTTATTTATTTTATTTATAAATAAATAAATATAAGAAAATCTCTATGTATGCAAATTGTGCCATGCCGGCGTGGTCTTGCGGTATCAGGCGTCGGTCTGCCGTGAGGCCAGTGTGCCGGTACCCAGGTTCCAATCCCGGTCGAGAGCATGGATGATTCAAACTTCCTTTCCTGTGTTGTCAGCCTCTTCTTCACTTTCTCTTTGGTCTGACGTCATTCTGTAATGGTGTCCTGGAGAAGGCAACGGGAAACCACTCCAGTATCTGTTCCCTAGATTATCTACGGCTTCTCCTAAGAGTTCGCCCTTCAGGGGTTTCTAGGGTTCCGTAGACCGCGTACCTTCGAATACGAAGATCGCATGTCATGATGATGATGTAAATTGTAAAAACACTGAAAGTAATTTTCAAAGTTCATTTGGGCGTATATTTTTCAATTTGTTGAATATAATCCCCAATTTTATGTTAAGTCAGTTAACCAATTAATTTTAATGAAAATAAAGTATTCAGAAATTTAAAAGGATTACAAACTACCAGGTCTACCGGCTTAAATCCGCTGTTTTTTAGGTAATAAAAAACACGTTTTTTCAATAGAAAATGAAAAAATGGTTTATTCAAAGTACTGCCCCTCGCTAACTACACATTTATCCCATCTCTTGGGCAATTTGTGGATACCTTGCCAAAAAAATTCCCTCCCTTTTGAGGCAAACCACGTATCAAGCTATTTTCGGATGTCTTCATAGGAATTGAATTGTTCCTCAGCAAGTGAGTGGCCCATCAACGAAAACAAGTGGTATTCAGAAGGTGCCAGGTCTGATGAGTTAGCGGCATGGGGTAGTAGCTTCCAGTTGAGTGCCTCCAAGCAGTTGCGGACCATTGTTGACGTGATTGTCATGGAGAACAATCAGCTTGTCATGTCTTTTCTGATATTCCGGCCTTTTTTCACAAAGAGCACGGTTCAATTTGATCAGTTGTTGGTGGTAGCGATGGGCATTGACAATTTCCCCTGGTTTCAGCAACTCATAGTAGACGACACCCTCCTGATCCCACCAAACGCACAGCATCGTCTTCCGTCCGAAGCGATTGGATCTTGCGGACGATGTTGATGGTTGGCCAGGGTCAACCCACGATTTTTTGCGTTTAGGATTCTCGAAATAGATCCTCTTTTCATCTCCAGTAATGATCCGATGCAGAAAGGACTTTCTTTTTGTCTGACAAGCAAAATTTTGCATGTGTTTTGGCGTCGCTCCATCTGACGATCGGTCAATTCATGCAGGACCCATTTTCCGATCTTTTGGACCTTTCCCATGGCACGTAGGCGATCGGAAATGGTTTGTTGAGCAACTCCCAATTGCTCGGCAAGCATTTTTTGCGATTGCATATCATCGTCGTCCAATAGGGCTTGCAGTTCACTGTCCTCAAATTTTTTAGGCCGATTTTCACACTCCTTGTAGGTAACATCGAAATTGCCGTCTTTGAACTGACGAAACCAGTCTCTGCACGTTGTTTCCGATAGAGCACGGTTCCGTAGGCCTCCACAAACATTCGGTGTGATTCGACCGCCGATTTCTTGAGATAGAAGCAGAAAAGCAGAGCTCCCCGCGTTTGCTCCTTTTTTGGCACAAAACTCGACATGATTAACACAGGAAAAAATTAATTTCCTCTTTGTAATTGCTGTTGTTGTGCACTGCTTACTGTTGCCAGATATCAAACGCATGAAACTAACAATACGGCGGTTCGATAGTCGTTTTATAGGACCACTTACGCCATCTATGAGCAAACAGCGGATTTAAGCCGGTAGACCTGGTATATGAGATGAATTGTCAGACTTAAAAAAAAACCTTTTTGTTTGCCATCAGTGAGTTATTGGTTTCTTTTCTGATGCCTGACTTTTGAGAATTTTTTCATCTTAATGTGAAGATTTCTCCACAGAGATCAAAATTAAGAAATTTGTAAATTCCATAAAAATAAAAAAACAAGTGAATATAATTTTGTGCTAAAGCATAAATTTAAAGGCTACCACAATAATAATAATAATAATAATAATGATAATAATAAAAATTATGATAAAAAAAAAGGTAAGAAAAAAATAAAAAGAACGTTAAGAAAACAAGAAAAAAAAAATCCATGCGGACATTGTGAAAAAAAAAAGAGATTAAAAGGAGAAAAAAAAAACCCAACAAAACTTTAGTAGATACATGGATTCGAACCAACAACATTTCAGTATATGAGTCATATACCATTCATGCTATAACTGACAACAGAAATGAGATGGTTGCCTTTCTGATATTTAAGCTAATAGTAGAAATCCAATGAAAACAATGCCACATATCTCGAGAATGGGGGTGGGCGTTTGCTCCTATTCCTACATTGTTTAAGCCTCTTAATACGATGGTGAAGTCGGTTTCTCGATCTGACTTTCCATTCAGGAGTTGTTAAGAGAGTACAATGACAGATATCTCGCACAGGTGGAGGGTGTTGGTCTTTCAAAACCTACAGTGTTTGGGCCTCTGAACACGATAGTGAAATCCATTTGTTGATCCGACCTTCCGTTCAGGAGTTGTTAGGGGTAGACAGACACGGACGGACAGAAAAAGTGCAATATCTACCGATTTTGGTCACTATCACAATAGCTCCCAAATGGATCTCTAAAAATAGCATTATCAAATAGCAAAAAGATGTTTGTTTTGTTTTTTTAGTCATAAATGTGCACTTTAAAGTTTCAAGAAATATTCATTCATTCACATTGGAGTCTACATATTATTCCTGCATTAAAAATGAGGAATAATTATCATATCTTCAGGGATTTTAACTTATCAGTCATGGCATGTTTGTTTGTCCTGTCCTATGTGTTCCTTTATTACATGATTCATTATTATAATTAAAAATAGAATTTCACTGTATTAAATCGTTATGAATCATTGAAGCGTAGTGTTGTATTATCTCCTTAAGTGCAGTTTCTATCTCTATAGTATCATGTGAAACACACATTTACATATTGTGCACAAAAAAGATAAAATGTTATTTAAAAAGTATTATCTTTAATAAAATTTCCAGTATGGTCTGTTTTGAAAATATGCTTCACATTGTTTCTTTAAGAAAAAATAATTATGTGAATTATATTTTTTTTAATATTTAATTGCTCATCAAATAAATAGACTTCATAGAATTTATATTTAGGAGTTGCTTTTTGATGTTTTTCTAGGTCCTATTGGCATCTCTCAAGGATATCTCATTCCTTGTTTGTGTCCACAACTTGCTGGTGAACCTATTAATTTATTTCTTATACCAGAAGAGGACTCACAAGAACAAGGTATTGTTATTATTAGAATTTCTTTATTTTTAGATATACTTTATATATAAATATATACTCATAAATAGCTAGAATTTATATTTATTATCACGAAGAATTAAAATAGTCTACTTATTAAAGTGATTGCTATTTCTGCTAGTGTGAATCCAATTTGAAGGCTTCTTCATTTCTTTCAATGTTTGGCATTTCATTTGTCTTTTAAGCCAACCATTTATTTATATATCCTAAAAAATTCTGTTCTCAAAAAGTTGGCATTTAATTCTTGTCAGATTGTGTCACATTGAAGAAGTTTCAAATTTAAGTTAAATACATTCTTCGACAAAAAATTGGCGCACCAAGAAGGAATTATCCAATTGAGACAAAATTTGTTACGTTTAATGTACATGCACAGAAAACGAAATGATTAGAATTTTAGAACTATTGGATGATTAATTGGACAGAAAGAGTTTCATAAAGTGATCAGATCAGTATGGCGTTGGTTCACCTCTGGCCTGGATACAAGCTGTTACCCAACGTATCATTGATTGATACAGTAGGCAGATAGTGTTCTGCAGGATTTCTTGCCAGACAACCTTCAATTGGCAGGCTAATTTGTTGACATTCTGGGATGGTTGCAGGTGAAGCCCCATCACATCCCAAATTTGTTCAATAGGAGATTTGACTTGCCAAGGAAGTGTGTCGCAACTACAAAGACAATCAAGGGAGAGTTGGGCCGTATGTGGCTGGGCATTATCTTGCTAAAAAATAAGCTGGGGATGCCACAAAACAAACGGCAACACAACAGATCATAGGATTTTGTCAATGTATCAGTAAAAGTGGGATCCTGACGATAACCGGGCCATCTCTAGAAACATCTACACTGGTTGTTGGGCTCATTTCAAAATGAGACTCATCACTGAAGAGAATTCATCTCCAATCAGCACAATTCCACATTGATCATATCAGCACCACTGCAATTGCTCTTGATGGTGCATACTGAACAGTGGTAGGCAGTGTAATGGGCGCCACGAGCATGATTCTGCTCATGTAGTCTTCTACTAATTGTCTGGGTGGTGTCTTCAGTATTGGTCATACGTTGGATGGTTGATAGCAATGAATCTAGTGCTGTAATAGCTGCTCTGACAATTGCTCTATCTTCCCATTCTGTCATTGCCCTAGGTAATCCTCTGCCCTCTTGCTGCTGAAATCTGCCGTTTAGGATAGATTCCTACCAGCATCATCTAATTGCCGCATCGCTCTGACCGAAATGCTGAGCAATTTATCGGTTTGTCCATTCAGCCTCATGTAGTCCAATGGCATGTTGTCTTTCAAACTCCTTCATATGGTCATAGTTGCCATGAATCTCCAGAAGGCATTGTTACAGTTAAGGTAGAAAAACGCAATCAAAATCCACTGAAGTTTTGTTTCTGAAAGCAGAATTCACTCTTTATATACACCATCATGATGCTCAGTAGCTCCGACTATTCATTCATTAGGTGCAAATTACGATCATTTGCATATTTGATCAAAAGGTTTTTGCATGTGAAGTTTCATTACTATCAGATTATTTTTTTGGGGTGCGTCGTTTTTTTTTGTCAAAGAGCGTATTCCAATAGAAACATTATTAATTCAAAATTTATTCTTCTTCTAAAAAAAAACAAAAAACAGCAAGCTTTAATAAAGCCCAAACTGTGAACTTTTTAAGATGGCAAATACTATCTCTCAGGATTTTTATACAGAATATTAACATTTAAAAATTAATATTTTTGTCTGTTATGTTCAGTTTCTCTGAAATTGGAACAAATTTTCGATCTGCTTTGATTTTTTTGTCAAAGAATGTATATTGTAGTTTCATCCCTCTTTTAGTATGCATTCATTATTATTATTTTCCTATTTTTTATTGAGAGTTGCACTTTTTCTCAATTCCTATGAACTTAAATGTTTTTAATTCACCTTTTAAACATTGATTCTCCATATTTTTCTTATGGAGGGAACACCAGAAATTTTTTATCCAACATGTACTTATATGTGAATGGTTTATTAACCATTGACTTTTAATGTGTTTGTGCATTTACTTATATGTTTCAAAGTTAGAATTTAAAACTTTTTTGTTAATTTTTTTTATTTCAATTTAAAATTGATTCTGAAAATCCAGTTTAATCTGTTATTGTTGAGGTATTAAGTGTCAAATTTTTCTAAGAGGAGCTTGACATGTTTCTTATATCCAAGACTTCCGCTGACCAGTAAGGTGCCTTTGTGCAAAAAACTTTTTTGCTGCCCTCAATTATTTTACTTGCTATTTTTCTTTTTTTTTTTATTGAGAAACAAGACAGTGGTTAGACGGGAAGTTTAGAATAAGGAGGACTATTTCATTTATGTACTCAGAAGGGAGAATTAATTGCTAAAACTTAATTTGGTGCTCCTCATGTTATGGAACCTGTCTACATTGTACGACTTGCACATCTACTTGCCGCTGCCATGATAATATAACAGAGGTCTCAAGCTCATTTTAATATAAGGATCAAAATTGCATCTTTTTTTGCTGTCTACACTTAATGTGCAGACAGATAAAGCAAAATTAGTGAATCTGTTTTGAAAAATTAGTAGAAATCTTCGTTTTTGTCCTCCGTCATTATGTTTTGATTTCTGATCAAAAGAAATCAGATGAAGTTTGAATCGTGCCATAAAACTAGATGGTTGGCACAGAGATACACTAAAAGACCTGGATGAGCTTGTTAATCTCAAAACCATGGATTTAAATGGCAACCATTTTGTAATGAGGCTTTTCTTCATTTCCATATTTTTATTGTCTCTCCTTAAAATTTAAGTTTGTTTATTTAAATATTTTAGTTTTATTATTACAAAGTATAACTTACTTATTACAATTGACATGCTGAGAGTTGAAACTCCCAGAATGCAAAGCAGATTATAGATTGTCCTTTCCTGGCTGTTTGCTAACATTCAAATAGAAGAGAAGCGACCTCTTCTATTTGAATGTTAGCGAACGGCCAGGAAAGGACAATCTATAATCTACTTTGCATTCTGGAAGTTTCAACTGTCAGCGCATCAGTTGTAGTCTGCACAAAAAAAAAAGTAATTGTAAATTTACAATATACAGTTTTAAATTTATTTACTTATCGTATGGTATTCATTACCCAGGAGATTATCTGTGGCTACCAGAATTACTAGTTCTTCAGTGTAACCCAGGGTGCACCAAGGGAGGGAATTAGCTACAGTTGTAAAGAAAACTATATTTGGAAATCATATTGTAAAAATAATAGTAAAAGTCTAAGAAAATATTGAACGAAATCAATATTTATAATTCTCTTCTTTTTTGAACCCTTAGTGTGGTTTTTACCAAATAATTATTGTTTTTAAGGTAACTGAATAGATTTTTTTTAAAATCTGAACTCTAGAATTATAAAAGTTCTTCCACTGTAAAAGTTCTAGTGGAAGCAGATTCAATTCTGATAGAGAAATCTTAGATATCTAGTTTGTTTTCATATAAATTAGAACAGAAAAAAAAATAAGTATAAATAACAAAATGAAAGCTTATATTTTAAAACAAGGCAGTTGTGCTGTGAAGTTAGCAATTACCCATCCATCAATATTGATTATTGTTGTTTCATAAAATAGTAGAGATGTAACAAATTTTCAGGAGTAATTGTATGATTTGAGTATATGATCAAGAAACAACAAATAAATGGTTTGTCAAAGCAACAAGTCATGAAAATCTTGTAAAATCATAATTAAACAACAGTATTAACAGAATAAATAATATAAATGGCAGCTGAATGAAACTAATAATTCATGAGAGAAGAGGTTTTGTGATTGGGGCTATAGTTAGGCAGATATACATTGTTATAAATGATGATATGCATTGTTAGGACAATGTGGAGAAAAAGCAAAAGAACATCTAATACAGCTAAATTGTAACATTAACATTCTCTGTATATTTATTCCCAATTTTTATTTGTTTAATATGTAATGCAATGATGGAGAAAGTTTGGCTCTCATCACAATTGATTTTTTTTTTTATAGCCCACTTCCAAGAAAGAAAAAAACGAAGTTTTTTTTTTTACTTATTTACCTTTTTCTTTTCTATTCATAAAGAAAAAAAAAATCATCGAAATTAAGGGAAAAAAAATAAAAAGAAGAAACAAACTTAAAAATATGATTCTGAAATGTTCATCCTTCAAAAAAAAATATACCTTCTTCATCTCATTAAACTTGTGTGTATTCTTTAAAGGCACTTTTTCCTAGTATTATTGAATTAATAATATTTATGTTCCTTGATCTTTTCTACTTGGGAGACTCTACCAGTAGTTATTGATATCGGTACGGCCACAGGTCAAACAAGCTGTCTTGCCCCGTCAAGATAGAGATATTGTTGAAATAATTTTTTTATTTCTTATAATAAAATAAGAAAGAAAAGCTTCAAAAAGAAAGAAAGGAATACCAATTGTGGTTATTACGTTTAAGAGAGGATGTAATTATTGCCACAGATTATTGGTGTAGAAAATTGTCTAAGAAAAAATAAGGAATCACCGGCTTAGTTACTGATGAATATTGAAACCTTATAAATCACAATTGACACCCAATTTCCATCTCCTTTCATTATTAACATTCAGTAATGGAATCCTCATGCAAGCCATCTCAACATTTCAAAGTTGAGACACATTGAGGTATTTTTTTCATTTCTTATTCCGATTTTTTTTTTTTTTTCCTTCACGCAAAAAAAAAAAATAAATAATGTTTTTATCGTTATTCGTTTGTCCGTTAGATGGCGCTATTCGTCATTTCAAATTTTATATCTGCAGAATAATAATATAAATTAATTTTTAACATTAGATTATTTACATTTAAAGAAAATAAACAAATAGCAAAAGCAATTATCTAACGGATAATTCTGATTAGGTTGGAAAATAAAGCGCTACTAATAAACTAACTTCTGAAAAAGACGGCGCAAACCACTGTTCTTATGTATTTCCAAGAAGTACGTAAGTGCAACTTCGCAACCCATTCATTAACCGTCTCTATTAAGGGTGTGAGCCACTATCCAAGGAACGAAATGTGAGGGTAGTGCTGCTAACAACCTGGTAACAACACAGACGCATCGCTTTCCTTCGGGAAGGTCGGGTGCAATTTTTGTAGCCCCCTTACTTGATGGGGGCAAAAATCATCCATTAAAAATCAAAAGAAAGCACTAAATTGGTCACAGTACCCTTACGAAATCTATGCTGTGACTACATCGGTCACGATATATCAGTTCAGTGGTCTCAACCTCGAGAATCAATGATCTCTGAAATATCTGGACAATTTTTGTTAAACATGAAATGGGGAATATGGTTTACAAGGAATGCTACTAGAATATTTATTATCGACCAATATAATGTGTTTCGTTATTGTTGTCCGCATTTATATCCACAACTTAATATACGTAATATATTATTTAATAGGATATCTAATATGATCTATTTTTTTTATATATAGTTATTTAATAATAAAAAAATGATTGATATCTCATAATCTTTACAAAATAACATTCTATCAATGAAAACTTTTTATTTCTAAAATAACTCTTATCATGATATTTCAAATTCCTGACTGGAATTCTCAGGCAGAAATGTTTTAAATTCCAATGGAAAAATAAAAAATACTCAAATTTAAAAACAAATATTAGAAAAATTACAGATTCTTAATATAATATTACATATTTTTATGTTGCTTACTTTTTCTGAAGTTCATTGAATATTAGCAATAAAATAATACTAAAACCGTTTTTTGTAATAATTTTGTTAATGCTTATCTAATATTACAGGTTATTGTGTCTATTATATTCTTTTTTAGTTCTCTTTGTACATTGATAGAAAGCTTCGAATCAACTTTGTTTTTTTCTTATGGTTACATAAATGTTCACATCATTTAATTTTATAAAGCATGATTAACAATAGATTTATGAGATCCTTTGAGTATCCTAAGCTGTTTTCTGCTAATAACAATAATATTGCATTATTATTATTACTGTATTTTCAAAAATCCATCATGTTCGTAGGCACTAACAAATCGATTTCTTACTCTCTACAAAGTAAATTTTGTTAACATTTAATTTTGTAACATGGAATAAATAAGTTTACAATCTGTAATATATTTCCTCATGATTGTTTATTTAAAAATATATCAAGTTTATTATAGTTATAGTTTAAAAACATTGCTTATTATAAAGAAAATTTCTTTTATAATAATCCTGTTTACAAATTTTTGAAACGTGTATATCTCTAAATACAATATAAGTAGTTTTTTTTTTTTTTCATTAGGCCTAATTTCTATCGCAATATAATATCTGATAATTCTTTTTTTAATAAAATTTGATTAGTTTCCATTATATATCTTTGGTTTCGCTGAATTTGAGTGAATATGCTGTTAAGCAAGTCTATAAGAAATCAGTGGTTCTTTATCTTGACCGTTGTTGTCATAGTGCAGAGGTTGAAGAGTGTTGTTGTGACTACTGTAATACTTTCTTTTGAATTTTAATGGATGATTTGTTTACCCCCATCAAGTAAGGGGGCTACAAAAATTGCACCCGACCTTCCAAAAGGAAAGCGATGCGTCTATGTTGTAACTAGGTTGTTAGCAGCACTACCCTCACATTTCGTTCCTTGGATAGTGGCTCACACCCTTGATAGAGACGGTTAATGAAACAACTGCGAAGTTGCACACTTGTACTTTCTCGAACGATGTAAGGACAGTGGTTTGCGCCGTCTTTTTCAGAAGTTAGTTTATTAGTAGCGTTTTATTTTCAAACCAAGTTAGAATTATTCGTTAGATAATTGCCTTTGCTATTTGTTTATTTTCTTTAAATGTAAATAATCTAGTGTTAAAAATTAATTTGTACTATTAATCTGTGGAAATTGAAAGGATGAATAGCGCCATCTCACGGACAAACGAATAATGATATCAAACAAAAACTGCTACGTATAAACATGATGAGATTATATCAACTTTAATTTCAAAACTAATAATAATAATAATAATAATAATTTAAAGCATAAAATAAGATAACCTTCAGGACAATTAAAGCTTTGTATAACTTTAATTTTTTCCCAACACTTTTGTAAATAATTTGATTTCGAAATTTTTGTTTCGGTGGAGAAACTCATCCCCAGTTAATAGAGGCATCCTATCAATAATTATGAAATAATTTATTATTTAATTATAATTTCAATTGAGATGAAAATTAAAAAATAAATAATAACTAAGCGAATCATGAATGCGATCATTTTTCGTTAACCTGTTTCCAATAACTAATTCGTTTAGCCTTTTTTGTTCAAAGTATTTTTTTATATGATCCTGTAAATTAAATCTACTTCATTTTTAATTTTTATTATAATATCTGTTGCTTTAAAGGGAAAAAAAAATCACGAACTTCTGAATAAATATGAATACCGTATCTCAGTCTTGAATAAACTTTTTTTTTTTTTTTTTTTTAAAAAAAAAAAAAAAAAATTTAATAACTTTCTTAAAAAATTTATAAAAAAATTTTTTTTTTTTTTTTTTTTTAAAAAAAAGAAAAATATATTTGACAACGTTATTAAAACGTTTATCAAAAAACTTTTTTTTTTTTAATGTGATCATAACTCAGATTGAAAAGTTTTCATTATTGTAGTAGATATTTTCATTATCGTTATCTATGGAATTTTTCGTGGACTCTAGTTACAAAAGTTATCACTAGATGACGCCACATGTTCCAAACGGACGCTTAAATGTGTACTTGGTCCCAATCGCAATATTCAGTAACTCTTCAGAATCGCAGTGTTACCTCAAAAGCAAAAGCAAACAATGAAAAAACTCAGTAATGAACTATTAATAGGAAAAACAAAACAAAAACACGATTACTGTAATTCAAGATCTGTTTACAGTTTGGGGCGAACCCAAAAATAAATAAAGAAAAAATGAGAAAAAAAACCTTTATTAAAGCACTTACATGTCTGTATCGTATTATTGTGGAAAGTGATTTTTGAAACAATTTATTTTTAATTAGGCCTACATCAATAGTAATAATTGTATTAATAAGCATAAGTTTCTTAAAATGAGTAATGCATCATTTGGATATGTTAAAAAATTTATGAAAAAATAAGTTTTTAGATATTAATGATGTATTGCGAGTAATGTTAGTATTGTTATTATTAATAACTATGCTAGTGAATGCGATAGTTTTCAATTGTTAACTTGTATAAGAAAATGTTTTCTTTTTAGTTCTTCTTTGTAATCCTTATGAAATATAGAGGAAGAAGAACAGTTTCTTGTCCTCTGATACCACCTGAAGAAGTCCTTCGCTAAGAAGGATGAAATATTGTGGGAATTAAAAGAATGTTATTAAATTAATAGGATTTCTAGGCCTACATCTGATTGGACTGTTTACAACATCCTTAGTCCCCCCCCCCCTAATCCTGACTGTATGTACGTAACTCGTAATTGAATGCATTTATTGATATGATGTTAATTTACAAACTTAATAAGTTGTTTCGAATAAATTCATTATGTTTTGCAATGGTTTTTGAATAGCCGGCAATGATTTCTTGGGTCCTAGCTACCAATTTTTATATAGAATTCAGATGTCTATATAAAATTTTACTTCATAATTTTGTCAGGCTCAAGTTTGGGCCTCTGATTTATATCTTTGTCTTCCTTTGTCAAGGCTCATTACATTTAAAACTCTCAAGAATGGAATTTTTTCTCTCAAGAAAAAAAAAAAAATGAAGCAATCTCCTTACCTTTCCTTTCCACAAACTATTAAATATTTTTATCAGGCATTATTCTAAAAGACTTTTAGATTCTTTTGCATTGACTGTGTTTCTATTCTAGGTGACATTATGAATTGTTTCCCCACATATAAAGGCCATCCTGGTTACTCTTCACTGTGTCAGTCTCTGTGTCAACAAGTTTATTCATTACCCAGACATTCCTTAACCCATGCCATCATATCAGAGAAAAACTGGTGAGTGTTTCAGTTATTAATAGTTTTAATATTTTTTATGCATTTCATTTTCCTTTGTTAAAAATTCAAAATCTTATGGATTAAATGTAATTCATAAATACAAAGAAAATATATATAAAATAATTTCTCATTGTTATTAATTTTATCCTTTTTAATTTATAGTGCATGGTTCTAACTTCTTTTCTTTTGAAGTGTTTTGAAATGTTAAAAATATAAATTAATAACTGACTGTTAATTGTAGGTTTCATTACGCTGCCAGAACATGGGAACTTGTTAAGAAGTCTAATTTATTCATGGAATACAACCGTTTGCTTCCTTAATGGTGAGCCTTCAGAATACCTCTGCTTTTATTTCAACTGATTTTTTAATTTTTTTTTTTTTTTTTTTTTTTAATGTTCATCAGTCCTAATAGGTATTTCTAAAAGAGAAATACCTGTGGTATAGGTACTGAAAATTTAATCTAAATACAGATAAGTGAAAGAAAAAAAAAAATTAAGATTAATAATATTAAAATTTAAAACTACCATCAATAATATCTATTATTAACTGATTTTTAACCTGACTAATTCTTTCAAAATTATAATTTTCCCATTTTAATTGATTGAAAAGACTATAAAGGATTTGATTTTTTTGTCTAAATCCCATATTATTATTTATTTTTGTTACATTAAATATTTTTATCCAACCTTTTCTGGTGTTGGAATTATTTTGTAAATTATCTTTTTTATTTTTTATATCAAAAAAATTCTTTATCATATTGTTATAAATAAATTTTTCATTTAATAAAAGTATTTTATATTTCTTTCTTATGCTTTGTTGTTCCTCAGGTTTTTTGTTTTTAAAGTTAATCATTACGTAATTAAAGATCTTCAGAATAATTTTATTTATATTTTTAATTTGTTGTCTGTTTATAAATATTGTCTGTTTATAATTCTTTTTAAAATTGAAAAAAGTATGCAAAGACAGTTTTTGTTGTTGTTGTTGTTTTTTAATATATAAAATAAGTAAATCCTTCTTCCTTTGAGAAATTGAGCATTTTCAAAGATGCTCTCATTAAGAAGATTGCCTGAGATAAGCAAATCGGCTGTTCAAAAAATACTGACATTATCTACTTTTTTTTTTTTTTTTTTTTTTTAACAACATAAGTTTATAAGTTAATTCTGTCCTTGTTAAAAACATTTATTTCACTTCATTCCATGTGATTTTCTATTATAATGATCACAGCAAAATAGATAATTGTTTTTATATACACTATCTGATCAAAAATATCGGGGCACTTATCCGTAGTCAGACCTTCCCCATGACACACTCCCCAGTAGTGGACATTAGTATGGGGGGGGGGGTCTGCCTTTCACCTTTATCATAACCATGGCTCTGCTAGGGTGACTTTCCACCAGGTGCCTGAACGTCTCTGGAGGAATGGCAGTCCATTCTTCCTGAAGTGCTGTAGACAGAGAAGGTCATATGTGACTTTAGGATCTGATTTAGTGAAGTCAACAATCTACTTCTTACATAGGCATTCAGGTTGGGCCTTTGAGCAGGCCACTCCATTTCTGAAACCTTATTATCCACAGACCATTTGCTCACAGACTTTGCTTTATGGCACGGTGCATTATTATGCTGATAGAGTTAATGGTCATTGATCACTGAAGTGGTCTTCTTCCAGAGGCAGTAGGTAACTGGTCAAAATGTGCTTGTTCTCATCTGCAGTGATACAAGAGGCCAAGTTCATTCCATGAAAAATACCCCCACACCTTAATCCAACCTCACTATTGCAGAGATGTGCGCAGATGTTTTTAATCACATAGTGTATAAAAGAAAGTACACACTAAAGAATTTCCTTAGACTCAATTTTTATATTATTTTTAATATAATTTTAACAGTATAAAATATAATTTTATGTTGTTTAGTAAAATTTTTTTCTGTTTCGTTGTATTCTGTAGTTTTTTCCTAATACATATACAGTAGAACCTTGATTATCCGAAACTCTCTTAACCGACGTCGGTTTCCTTAATTTTTTTAATTTTTTGGTAAATAAACAATATCACCTCAAGGTCACCTTTGGCGGCAGCTATTACTACTGCAGGCAGTGCCGACATGCCGATATCTTATCTAGTCTATCTATCTATTATCTTATTATTCCATTCTTTTGTCCCCCTTTGCCGGAAATTCCATTCGTCTCCAAGACCATCTGCCTTCTGCCTTTCTATTGGCTACTTTCTGTCCGACTCAGAAGCGTTGGCTTTACCGAAATGTAGAACATTCATTTATGCCATGGAGCCCACGAAAACGTAACAGCGATGACAATAACAGCGAAAGTGATGAAGATGAGGTGATCGAAATGTCTAAAATAGGCAACTCCAATGCTTTTGAATATTTTGTTAAAGGACTGATGTGGCTGAAGCAACTGACTGATTTTACAGAACATATGCTACTGAAAAAACTTCGGGACAGAGCTGCTAAACAACGTCGGTCATGCTTACGGCAGAGGAAACTTCCGTTTAAGAAAATGTAAAGTATGTATCGTGTGTCATATAAACATTTACATTGCATTTTATGACTTGTGTGACATCTATTGAACAAATTTATTGTTTATAATTATAGTAATATAATTAAAAATATCGCATTTAATTATTTTGTACATGTTTAAAATGAAGTTTTAAAATGTTTGTGGTCTCCTAACGGCCATTTTTAAGTGCTATCTTTTATCCATAATTTTCGATTTACCGACGTAGGTCTGGTCCCTACCATTTCGGTTAATCAAGGTTCTACTGTATAGTGTAAAACTTTTTTTGTCTCAATTTTTACCCTTCTTTGTAACTAAATTTCTGTTTATTATAATATGTACAATAAAATCTAATATATCATTTTGAAGACAAAAGATAAGCTCATTATCACTGATCCAAAGTCATTTTCCAATTATATGTGTGTTCGTGAGACATAAACTTTGAAAATGTGCGAAAATAGCACAAACTGTGGGGAAAAGCAGGGGAGCAAAGGATATGACCCGGAAATATTAATATATAAATTGAGCTAATCCATTTCTGAAAGTGAGGGGAGAGTGTCATCCAGTAATTTTATGTGCCGAAAAGAGTGCCATGCCTCGCGGAAAATCACTAACTGAGAAAGAAATAAGGAAAATATATTTTCTTCACAGAAAATGAAAGGCCAACAAGGCAGATAGCATCAGTCATACAGCGTTCACAAACTGTCGTCCAAACTATTATCAAGAAAGGTGATGACTATGGAACAGAAAAGAGACCTGGAAGACCTGAAAAACTTTCAGCACAGGCGAATTTAAGCTCTTGCTACTTATAGTGATATGTCCACTCATCAGATTGCGCATGAACTATCAACATCTGTGTTGCATCAAACTACAGTCGGACCTCGATATAAGGTCACCCCTTGGGACCTCGCGAAAGTGACCTTATAAGCGGGGTGACCTTATAACCGATTCATATGCATTTGTCAATAAATAAGCATTATATAAATACAGTATAATTCTTTGTAAAATTTAATACGTACAAAAATATCAGTTTATTAGGTTATAGTTTTTTAATTTAGTTGAACCAATTAAAATTAATGGCATCAAAAAGAAATTATTTTTTAAAAATTTTAATTCGGAATAAAGTTGTATACAAATAGTATCAGTATGCTTAAGAAAAGTACTGATGTACAACTAACCTTACTTAAAATAATCCATAATACAGGACTGTCGCGATTTTGGTTTCATCTTTTGTACAATGTTTTCTAAGTTTTGTAGTTTCTGAAAATGTTCTTTAGCTCCCTCACGGCGGCTCGTAAAAAAATGTCTTACGACATTTAATGCTCTGAGTGCTTCTGCTTGTGTCACCGCTTCACTTTTAGTATCACTGTCGTTATCCTCACTTTCTAATGCATTGGAATCTAAAACTTGCGAAACAATTTCGGAAATCGAAGCTTGAGAAGTGGTAGCAATTTCATCATCAATTCTCACATATTTACTTTCCCCTTCTATAGCACAGCCGCATTTCTGAAATCTTGTATTAATTCAGCTAAAGGAATATCGTCTTCATCATCTTCATCTGTTATTTCATCCACACTATTTATAGAAAATCGAAAACCAGCATGTTAAAATGCAAGTTTTTGACACTAAGCTCCAACTTTTATGAATTTAAAAAATTGCATTTAACACAGACACGTGAAATTTTTTTTTCTCATCAATTGCTGAAATCAAGTCTCTCAGAAGGAGCTTTGTGTAGTTCATTTTCAGATTTTGAATGACTCCCTGATCCAAAGGTTGCAAAACACTGGTAACATTTGGGAGTAAGAAAACAAGCTCAATTGATTTCAATTGAGGTATGTTGATATGAGCAGGGCAATTGTCTGCGATGAAAACAACTTTTCTTTTATTTTTCAAAAAGTGTCTATCAAAACACCGTATAGTTTTCTCAAATATGTTAGCATTCATCCATGCTTTTTTGTTTGCATCATAATCCAAAGGTAAAGACTTAATGTTTTTAAAGCAAAGTGGCTTTTGAAATTTTCCGATAACTAGCAGTCTGTTTTTCAGAGCCATCCATATTTAGCTCCTAAAAAAATTGTCAGTCTTTCTTCACTTTTTTTCCCCCCTATACATTTTTCTTTCTTGAAAGTAAGAGTTTTGTCGGGAAAAGAAAGAAAAATTCTTGGAATTGAATCAGTGTGGCACTGAAATCACAGACAAAAGTGACCTTATATGCAATTACGGTAGTTAAGACCTGACCATATATCCGATAATCATCATAGAATTCCTATTCAATGAGCCGGGACTTTAGAAAAGTGACCTTATATCAAAGTCCGACTGTATATGGAAAAGCTTAAGTTCGAATGTCAATGTCAAATTTGCAAAAGTGAAAGCAAAGCTCACTGACCTTCATGGAAAAAATCGCCTTTCATGGTCTAAGAAAGCTGTGAAATGGTGCCATGAGTGGATAGGAATAATTTTTTCCGATGAAAAATGTTTCTGTCTTGATGGCCCTGATGGTTACTCTTCATATTGGCATGACTTATGCACTGAACTTAAGAAAAGATTGAGCAAACAATATGACGTTAGCAGAGTTATGGACAACGTTTAGAGCAGCAGGAAAGATATTGTGTTGGGGGAGGAAAAAAACTGGATTCCAGAAAATATCAGGAACTCATGTACGATCATTTGATCCCCTTTGGATCACATTTAGGAGGTCCAAACTGTAAATACCAACAAGATAACGCTTCGGTGCATGCATCAAAATCCACTTTGGAATGGTTTAAAAGAGAAAAGATTGATGTTATTCCATGACCCTCACGGTCACCAGTCATCCACCCTATGGAACATGTGTATGGTTTGATGGCAACGAGTCTGTATGGGCATAACAATCAATATCATCATCTCAAGGTTGAATTTGGAATGCTTGGGATATGAGAAACATAGATGATCTGAAGAAAATGATTGAACGATGCCTGACAGAATGATAGAGGTTATTAAGAAGAAAGGGGGGAGGCATCAACACATTATTAATTTCAATGTTTTTGAGTGTCTATACTCTTTTTGAGTTAATATTTTCTTTACACATGAAAAATGCTTTTCGTTTGTTAAAAATGAAATATTCTAAATGTTTGCTATTTTTAACAGGAAGTGTATTCAATTGCTTTAGATAATTTTCATAAAAATTAAATTAGTGTAATAAAAAGTTATTGCATGTTTATGGGTTAGTTTATACTTTCTTTATAGAGTGTAATAGCTATGTGGATATCTACAACTGACCACAGGCGTATCCCGGGGGGGGGCTAGTGGGGGCTTTAGCCCCTCCCTTTAGCTGTGAATATAGATTGAATAAAATATGGTATTCAAAGGCTGCTGCCTGATAGACATTAATATTGCCATGATGACGATTTCAATTGCTAATAAAAAGCTGGCTACTAGGGTGCGTTTCAGACACACAGGTATAGTCAGCCCTTCAGAAAAGTTAGCCCCCCCCCCCCTTCGAAAAATCCTGGATCCGCCAGTGCAACTGACTAAAGGATGAAATGCTACCCAAATGATTGCATTGATGATAAGGCAGTGGTTCTCAAAGAGTGTCACAGAAAATTCACAGTGAAGCTGCAAAAGTTTTAAGGGAAACACAGAACTCCAGATTGCACAAAGTAATAACTGAGGTTGTTGGGTTTTGTTTTGCCGAGGGGTCAAAAATTGCTGAGACTAAGAGTGCCATGAACTGAGAAAGATTGAGGATCTCTGTGATAAAGCATTTCTTTCTTGAATCCAAAGCCATTTTTTGATTGTCAAGAGAAGCAATTAGCAACATTAACTATAACCAGTTTTTTTAATGTTTTTTAAACTTTTTATAATGGTGTGTCTGGCTTAATAACTTTTAATAATATTATAAAACTTTTTAACACACATGAAAATCTCAATTAAAAAAAATTAACTATAACCACTTTGTATCTTTCTCTTTGATTATTCCTTCCCCAAATTTTAACATTCTACAAAATTTGCATATTAAAAGACCTCAATGTCATAAATTCTGAAGACAGATATTCAAGTTCTTAAGTCTTTTCTTCATCACCAGTAAACTCAAATACAAATATTCAGTGTACGAAAATACCCAAATCTCTTATTATAGCAGAAGCCTGTAGAGACTTTTAGGAGACGTAGGATCCAAAGCAAAATATGGTGAAAAGGTTGCTTTGATTCTGTCTGCATTGAAAAATACCAAAGTATCTAATTGACTAAGGGATGATTTTATAATAGACTAAATCTGAAAATTAATCAAACATCACAAAAAGTGAAACTGCATTATTTTATTCATGAAAAGTAAAAACCTGTCATTTGAGAAAAGAAATATATGTAGCCGTTCACAATAAAGAAAGTACATCTTACTGTAAAAAGCTTGGATATTTTACTTTTTTCATATTTTAATATTTGTTTGAAACTAATTCATTGGATTAATGCATTACTTTTTTTTCTTTGGCTTTTAGGTATTTTGTGAGGATGAAAGCAGTGCAGTGTCAATGAATGTCACACTAAACATGTATCACTGTAAAGATCTGAATGGAATATAAATATAATCCATGGCATATTTATATAATTGATGTTTATTTAAGTAATAAAGATACTTTGCATTCCTTCTTTTTTTTTTACGGTAATTATTTATAAAATTACATCAGTTTTTTTATTATTTTTATTTAGTGGTTGTTACTTTTAAGTTATTCTTTAAATTTATTCTTCCAGTTGTTATGAAAATTAAAAAATTAAAATCAATAATAGATCCATTAAAGAGAAAGTTAAGAAGTAAAGTTAAAAACTAATCATTATGTATAGAAAAAATAAAACAGGAAACAAACAAACAGTAACTTAATGCATTTTATAGAACAAGCAAACGTACATAAATCAATAAATAAATTCAACTGAGCTGATTTTGGCATTTAGTACTGGGAATCCACTACAGCACTGTTTCAGGTTATTCAACCCTCATCAATGGGATTTGCCCAGTAAACCAGGTCAGTGAAATCAAACAAGATAAACAACAGACAAATCAATGACACAATGACCCTTCACATAACAAACATCAAAAAATAAATTAAAGATAAAAAGGTATCAATAATTAATCCATGCTAGCATTGCACTTAGCTAAGTAAGGATTAATTCTTAAAAAGTTAAATATAGATATTAAATTTAATGTGCATAACAGTAAAACATAGGACAAGCAAAGTTAACATACACAAACAATAAATTCATTGAGCTGATTTTAGTACTGGGAATCCACTACAGCACTGTTTCAGGTTACTCAACCCTCATCAGTTGGATTTCCCAGTATACCCAGCTCAGTGAAGGTATTTATGTGCGTTAAGTTTGCTTATTCTATGTACTACTATTAAACACCTTAAATTTAATGTTAATGCATTTGTTTTTCTAGGGAACAAACTTAAGAACTTTTTTCTAAATATTAAAGTCCCTTTTTTTTTTTAATTAAACTAATAACAGTTGTTTTAAACTAGATGCTTTTATTTTTATTTTTTTTATAAATTAAATTTTAACACTCTATTGATAACTGAATGATTTATAGTTTTTCCAAAGAAAAAGTTCAGAGTTTTACAAATAAATAAACAGGAAATTAAGTTTGTTGTTTGTTTATTTTTTCGTATGTATTCTGAAATGACCTACATATAATGTATAATATATTATACATTAGAGATTTTAACATATCTTAGACATATCTAAATTCTACTTGATTTACTGTACGTTTTAGCATCTTCTATTAAGATGTTGTATTATAATTGCAGTTATTCAATACATATATTGAACTTTATTTTGCATATAGAATAGGACAAATTGGAAAATGTGTTTTTTTATTAACAGTTTGCTTCACAAACAGTTAAAAAAGTTTTGACCAAATAGTTTTCATGTCTAGTTCATTGTAATTTACAATGATAGACAGAAAAAAACAACTATTTATCTAATTCACTGAGCATCATAAATGATATAAACATAAACATATTATTTATATATACTTCAAAACAAAAACAGCTATAAATGTTAACAGTCTCAAAATTATTAACAATAATAATTACAGTTATTTGTAAATAAAAGCAAAAACAACAAAAAATACGAGTAAATAGAGTAAATCTTTGCAATGAAATATAAATGTTATAACATGTAATAAGTACTTTCAGTTAATGATATTTATTGGAAAAGTATGAATTTGATAAATATTAGAAATTCTAAAACTTAATATACTTATAGGAAAGAATACTCTACTCTGCTCATTTTATGAAAAGAGTAGAGAAATATGTGTCTTTCTCTCTTTTGCCATTATTATTTTTAATCTTTATAAAATTGTCTATTTATTATAATCTTAACTATATAAATAGTTACACTTAATTTAATAAATGAATGGAAAAAAAGCTATATCTATATATAGTTAACTTTGTAATATAACAGTTGATGATAAAAGTTTTGAAAATTAATTTCAAAAGAGTTAATTCTAAAAATCCAAAACCAAAATGATGTTACCACTAGTGGAATTCTTTTCATTAAGTTTGATTAATAAAATCAACAGAATATTTACTTATTTTCATTTCTAAATTATTTCCATTAGTTTTAATGACAAAATTAAACACTCAAAATGAAACATTTGAATTTTCATGTGAACCAGTAGTATATAAGCTAATGCTTTTTATATGTAATTTACAGTCAATAAGAAATTAGATTGAAATATTCTAAAGCTTAATCTATGAAAACATAAGGTATTTTGATGAATATATATATAGAGGCATTTAAGTCCAAAATATATACTCAGAAAAGGAGCATTGGTTAATTTTAAAAATTTACTAACAGTCTACTTAAAAAAGCTCTCTTTCTTTCTTACTCCCTTAAAAGAGAAAAAAATATATAGGATGAAAATATACTACTTCCCTTTTTCTTAAAATTCTCCATCAATAAATATTGAAGAATTACATAACTTCAGAAGATGTCAGAGCAGTAATTCACATCAGTTAGAAGTTAATATGTTTAGGAAATAAATAAAATAAAAAAAATCAGAATTTCCAAACATAAAATGATCTTTTAAATAACTTATTAGTTTTACCTGATGAATTGATAATTACAACAGAGATGGATGTGATAAAAAAAAAAACGAAACACCCCCTCCCCCTATAATCTAAATCCATGGAAAGGGGAACATGTATATTATTGTATTCAATATTTATGTTTATTTATCTATATATTATAGCAGAAAGAATACTTTAATTATGCATATATTATGTATAAGACTAATCTACAGAATAGAAAAAAAGATAAACTTGCTGCGTATATGTATATATTCATACTTTCAATTTAAATAGAATTCAGTTGCTGCTACAATATCATTTTCCTGTTTTTAATTTGAAAGGGAGATATCTCATGTGTATAGTTTACTTTATATATTTTGTCACCAGTATTCATTAATGATACTAATTTTTAATGGAATAAGTATTCTATTTTCAATTTTTTTGGAAATTAAATTCGATTTAAAATGTTGAAATCTACATTTTTTATTATACCTACTGCAATGGAATCACCCTAATATACATTATTAAAGACAAAAATTATAATTTTAAAATAACAATTCAAATCAGACGTTAACTGAATAAAGCTAAGGAAAACAATGTAAAGAACTCCTTAAAGTTTATCGCCACGCTGCATTATATGGTGTTTTAGCAACACCTCGGTTCTCATTCCACTGTAAAAATGTTGAAGGTTTCGGAATCACTTTTAACCTTGGACGCTTATAGAGTTTTTTACTGAATCCTGGATTGATATTAGAAGGCGCAGAAGCAATACCCTGCAACCATAACAAATTCATGATTAACAACGTTGGCTTACAGAAAGTTTAGTAACATGGAAATTTGTGAATGTTTGGCATTTCGTGTATCATTTAACTTTTTAAAAAAAATCTTATATTTTAATTAGTAATTAATACACAGTTTTTCTATGAGATGTCATTTTAAATATGGATAAATGTTGGAATTACTGTAGAATGTATTAAAGATATATAAACAATAATCATTAGGAAGCATTTAATAAGTAAATTTATGGAAAGTTTATTATGAGATCTTCCCATTAATGAGTTTATAAGGAGATTTTCCAATCGTAATATTCATAATAATTTCAATGGCAAATGAAAAAATAGATTGATTTACAGATAAATGTAGATTGAATTTTAATTTACTGATTTGGTCTAGAGGAATGGACTGGTTTGAAAATAATGTGATTGATAATTATATGTCTTTTGTGAGGAAAAAAATAAAACTTAAACATTTTCAGTCATATTCTAAGTGCTTAAATTCTGTCAGAATTTGCTTCTGTTGACTGATGATGTTATTTTTAGTAGCTCTCTTCACCTGGACAACCCAGGGGAAAAAAAATCAGTTTAATAGTGTTAAAGAAGCTGATCTTTCAAAAAATAAATGAAGATACGAAAAAAAATCAAATGTTGAATAGATATATCTATATCCTTAGACAGGCTAATATTTGTAACTAAAGGCATTTGTCTAAAAACATAGAAACAAAGAAAAAAAACCAAGGTAATTAATGCTTTTAGACAGTGTCGAAAGCAAAGTGGCCCTATAATATGCACAATTGTATAAATAATTAAAAGCAAGAGCATATAAATACAAGACCGTTCCTTATAGGCAAGCTGTAACCTATAGGCCGCTAATATAATGCTTAGTGCATCATTTGAATATTTTAAAGAATTTACGAAACAATACGTTTGTAAATATTAATAATGACGTCCTGTTGGCAATTGTTAGTATTGTTATGTATGAAGCATCAGTATTATTACTGTGTTAATTGTTATCATTATTACTTACACTCCCTGACCCCTGAAATTACTTACACACGTTAATTTCAGGGGTCAGGGAGTGGTCCTAGAGGTCTGATTTTTTTTACGTTGTCACCTACTTTTGGATGCTGAACACAATGGTGAAGGTTTCATTCTAATATCTCTAATCGTCTGACCGCTACAAAGTGTGATATACAGTATGATAGACAGACAACACAAAAGCAAGAGCGGTTACCTATGTTAACTGTAACATGGGACCGCTAAAAACAAAGAAAATTCTAGATAGTCCTGCCTGATGACAGCCTAACAAGTTCAAAACAGCTGTTCTAGAGGACTTGCAGGCTTCTTAACTTATGAATTATTATTCTTCATATGACTTATTATAAGTTTTTCCTTTTATTGTATTTATTTATATAGTTCATTTGCAAATAGATACCTCTGTTGCCAGCATTATGCTGTCTTGAGAATTTCTTTTCCCACTTCTGATCTTGTATTTATTTTCTTTAATTTTTTGAAGAATCACTCCCATTTCTATAATTCATTTGCAGGTTATTTAATTCAAGTAATATGGTGTTCAGTCTTTCATAAAAAAAAAGTAAGCTACTATTAATGACCAAAATCACACATTTATCTATATTTGATTGTCACAAAAATGATCTGTTTTGTCCCAATTTTGGAGAAACTAAACATAACGGAGGTAAATATTCACTTTTAAATGTTGGTATTTTGTATAAAAAAACCTGTGAGATAGTATTTGTCATCTTAAAAGTTCCTCGTATGGGTTTTATTAAAGCTTGCTTTGTTTTATTTGAGAAGAATAAATTTTAAATTAATAATGTTACCATTGAAATACTTTAATTGTATTATGTTTTAAAAATATTAATATTGAAAAATAATCAGAAACAATGCTTTTTTTTAATAATTTTGCAACATATTAAAATAAAAATAAACCATGAATTACAAACTTCTTTTATCAGATCTTCTTCAGTGTGGAAAGTTTAAAACGACTACTTGGAAAAAACTTTTTATTATTATTATTATTTTACAACTTTTCTCATTTTTTTTTAAAATTTATGTGCAATGCGAGAAAATTCCAAACATTACACTTTCACTATTGCAACAAAAATTTTCTCAATCTACAGCAATCTACTAAAACTGCCTTTGGAATTAATAACAATTGATGACAGATTCCAAGCTCCTGGAGTTGGTGAATCAGATTTTTAGACAAACTCCTGTAGCTGATAGGACGATGGGCCTTATTGTGATTTTTGATAAATCTTGTGCTAAATCTATGTATTTATTAATTTTATCAGTGTAGGCCTTATGATGATTATTATTAAGAGGCACAGTAACATCGATGAACTCCGCAGTTTTCTGTGTTTTGTCTAGCAATACAATGTCTGGCCATAACAGTCTGATCAGTGATAATTGATCGATCCGAGTACAATTGGTAAGCTTGACTATCAAGAACTGCATCAGGATTATATTTGTAGTAAGGCGTTTGCAGACTTACTAAGCCATATTTTACTGCGAATGACTGATGGACAATTTTATTATTATTATTGATTTATCTAAAAATACATATGTATTGTTGTATTTATTTTTCAATATTAACTGTTCTTTAATGTATTGGTCTGAAAATAAAGATAAAAAAATTTCTTTCTCTTTACCCTTGGATTCTGATGTCGAAGTGCAGCTAAAGATGTTTCCCATTCTTGTTGGGCTCTTCGATAATGATGTAATGCATGGCCTGATAAGGATGGGGGAGGAGGACCTACAAGAAATTTAATTCTAATTAACTTTAAACAAATATTTAGATTCCAGATAATTGTCAATTTCATGTAATAATTTTAATCCTTACATATCATACAGTGATTAAGTAATTTACCATTTTTGTTTTTGTTTTTTTAAGAAAGTTCAATGCAGAGTTTTTTTGTTTTTTATTTAAGATACTGAATTTAGATATTTTGAGAGAAGTTAATATCTATCTCTTCTGTGTGTTTATCATTTCATTTCACAGTTTGCTACATAATTGTATAAAGCAGTGGAATTAAAGTTGCCTGAATGCAACATCGTCTGTCTTACAAAGTTGAAAATACGCAATTGATTGAATCTTGATTTTTTTTTTTTTTTTTTATCATTCAAAGTCATCACAAAAAAAAACTAATAGGAAAGTTTAACGTGCATATAATGTAACATGTTGTTTTGTTTGTTTTTTTTTAAAAAGGGAATCTATAAAATGTAGTCATTTGCTTTCATGCCCTTTCAGCTTTTATCGACAGTCACCTGAGATAGCTGTTTCATCCTTATTAAGACTCATCAGCCAGAGTCACTCACCAATGATAAGCTCATAAAGTGCAAAAGGCAATGGTCCTCTCTTCCCCTCCTGGGAGTGGGACCCCACAAAAACAAATGACAATAAGAAAACCGTTGAAACCAGCATCAAAACTTTGGCCTGAAAAGCATTACTCACCAAAGACATTGACTATAAGGATAAAAACAACACACGGACTAATTCAAGACTTGAAAGCAAATTTATACTGTGAATTTATAAATTTATGTATTTGTCCATGTTACATAATATGCATGTTGTATTTCCTATTTATGAATGCTTAGTCCTTGTGTTGTTTTTATCCTTATATTAAATGCCTTTTGTGCCTAGCTCTTAGCAGACCAAGGTTTTGTTGCTCTACTGGTTACAGAGATTTTCTTGTTATTGTTTGCTTTCGAGGGATCCAATCGTCAAGAGTGGGAAGAGAACGATAGCGTGTTGCACTTTCTGAGCTTATCATCGTAGGGTGAATCTGGCTGATGAGCCCTAATAAGCATGAAACATCTGTCCCATATTCCCGTCGATGATAGCTCAAGGCATAAAAGCAACTGACTGCATTTTATCGAGTCTCTTTTTTTAAAAAAAATACAGTGGAACCCCGCTATTCGTCCGCCTCGCTATTCGTACAACTCGTTATTCGTCCAACTTTTTCAAGTAAAATTGAACTTGCCATTCGTACGCTTGCTCGCAATTCGGACAGCGTGACCTTGTTACTGGCCGCCCCACGCGGTCGCTTCAGTTCAGTCTCGTTCTAGCTTCCATACGCTAAGCATCATCCACGCAAGCTTCGTGAAACTTTGTCTTATTGTATTGTTATTTTTATTGAAAATAGTGCAGCCATGGGTCCAAAAAAGATTACTGATTCAACTAAGCCTAAAAGGAAAGCAGTGAGAACAACAGTTGAATTGAAAAAAAGAACTCGGTGCGAAGTTTGAAAGTTGAACTCGTGTCTCTGACCTGGCAACTCAATATGGCATGGCGAAATCAACCATATCGCCTATACTGAAAAAGAAAGACATAATAAGAGAGGCCTATATATTTATTGTTTTCATAGTTTTTATGTATTTTACGCTTAAAGTATTATTACAAAGGTTTAAATAAGCAATCATCTCTGGGTTCTAGAACGGATTAATCCAATTTACATTATATGTTATGTGAAAAAATGATTCGCCATTCGAACTGCCTTCTGGAACGGATTGTGTACGAATAGCGGGGTTCCACTGTAAAATAAATCAATAACAAAAAAAAGTTTTACCTGTAAGTTTTGTTGGAGTCCTATAATATTGGAGGTAGGGTGTATTCCAAGGATTCTGCTTCGATTTAGAAATCCCAGGTAATAAATGTCCTCTGTCATCAGCAATAAATGTGGTGGAACTCTTTCTTGGTTGTGGATGCTTATTGTTTTACAAGAAATCAATAACATTAAATTATTCTAGAAAAAATATTTTATCTTATCAATTACTTTTTTATTATTAATTTTTCTCAGTTTGATAAAAAGTTTATCATTTATATAGCATCTATTACATCGGTGTTTTTCAACTTTTTCTGAGTTCGGAATACAGAGAAAAAAATGCATTTATATTTGAATTGATTTTATTTCTATAAATATTTGTAAATATCTAATTGCATTTATTCACATCTTTTTCATTAAAAAGTATTGTTTTGAGAAAGTTATTATTATCAAAATAAATGCCATCAATACCAAATTTCAACTTTATTTGGTTGATAGTTTTACTTAGCAAGCATTTATTTTCAAGGGGTCGTTATTTTCTACGTATTTATTTTTATTAAATTACTAGCCGGGTGCCGTCGCTTCGCTCCGGAACCCTTGCAAATATAGCATAAAAAAAAAAAAAACTTTTATGGCTTTAGCAAGTTAATATTGAGATCGGAAAATATACGAGTTCCCAGCCGGTTGTGGCCTTCTCCGGATAGCTCAGATGTATTGCGGATTGGTGCCACCAGTGGCGAAGCGTGCTATGAGACATTGAGACAGTGTCTACCCAAGAGATAGAGAGAATAACATTATTTGCAATTTTAAAATTTCACTCAAGGAAAATTTTACGTCGTATCGGCTCACGCTGTGAGTCCAACGCTTTGAGTCTATTATTGCCCGCTTGGGCGCTGTCTGTTCGTGAGACATTTTTCTTAACGACTCCGTAAGAGGGTGCACCATACAGGATGTTGCTAGGATGCGCGCATGCGCATCACAGGAAGCAGTTCGTGGGGTATATCAATCCTTGAGACATTCTTCTAAACGTCTCTTAACTGTTGAGTGTTGGATATTATAACGTATTTTGTACTCTTTGTCCACTACGAGATGAAACTTAGCCACGCCTATTCAAACGGAGAATACATTTCACAAAAAAAGGTTGTAAAAAAAACTTTTTTGGAAAAAAAAAAAAGATTAGGAAAAAATTTAAAAATACTTACTATTAAAGAAAAAAATTATTTATAAAATAATTATGAATAACATTTATATTGTCAATAGGGGAAAAAAAATAATCAAAATAAAGAAAAAATAACTAGATACAATTAGTTAAAATCTTTCAAATTAATAAAATGAATAATAATTTTGGTCTAAGATTGGAAAACTATATAAAATATAAATTATTCAGTCAAATTAATTGGGAAAAATATAATTCTAAAACTTTAAAAAGTATTAATAAGGTTAAAATTTTATTAATCGCTGAAGTAATTGATGAGAATATTACTCTGAATTTTTAACTTTTAACTTTTTTTACGTTTCTTTTCTTTTGTATTAGATAATTAACAAAGTTAATAAATCTACAGCTAATAATTATAAATTATTATCAGCACCTATATTCTTTATTCTTGAATACCTAATAGGACTGGCGAACAGTAAAAAAGTAAAAAAAAAAAAAAAAAAATCAAGAATTAGTATATGTAATTTCGTTAAAAACAGTTACGATCTTTCATTATTAAAAATTTCAATCATCACCTGCAATATTGTTGATTATTTTTGATTATTCTAACAATTTTATTTTGGTATTTTGATTGGCTATTATTATTACAAATAATATTATATCTAAATCTAAAATGTCTACCCTTAATCGAAATACACGCTTCGCCACTGGGTGCCACATCTATATATCGATAAGGAAACTTTAAAGCGAAAATATAAATCCTCTTTATTCCCTATCCTGTGGGAATTTCGAAAAATCCGGCCTTATTCCATGTCTACATCATAAAGGGAACCTCTGTGCAACATTTCAACTTTCTAGGCCCAAGGGTTTGGGCTGGGCGTTGATGAATCAGTCATTGAGTGAGTCAGGACTTTTCTTTTTATATAGGTAGATACAAGTGGGCCCGGTAGCCGAGTGGGTAAGGGCGCTTGGCTGCGGGTTGGAGGTGGCGGGTTCGATTCCGGCCTCGGCGGAGGACGGGAATTTTTCCTCGCTTCTTTCTCCTCCAAACGGGCCCTAGGGTCTACCCAGCCCTCTATAGAATGGGTACCGGGTTTCTTTCCCGGGCGAGCGACGGGCCGACCCCCCCATCCTCAACTTTGTCCCATAGGTTCTGAACACTGGAGCCTACCCTCCAGCTGCATTGCGCGGTCCTCTGGGCCTGATCGCAACTTTAACTTTAAAGGTAGATACAGGTAAATATATCAGCATATTAATAAATTATTTGCAGTCTTGGTTGATTTATTCTATTTATTAATAATTATAAGTTAAATTAAGATTTTCAATAATATAATTAATTGATTTTAGAAAATGTATTGTCCTAATAAACAATTTACTGAAATCAGTATTCCGAGCAACAGTGGTTCAAAACACTACATCATGTAATAGATATTTATTAATAGATGACATTTAAAATTTATATTATTACGACCCAAATATATGTTTTTAAAAGCCTTTTGTTTAATTAATGTAAGTTACTTTAATTACAATCTTCTGAACAAGTGATTCTTAACTTATAAGAGCTCGTTTCTGAGGTGCAAGACATGCATTACACCTTTAAATCTTCAGATCATCAATGTTAACTATTAAATAACGTAAGTACAGTAATTTTTAAATTTACATGTTTATTAATATTATAGTTCTTAACAATTATATAAAATTATGTACTGTATAACCCTAAAAAAAAGGTTGAAATCATTATTTTTCATTCATTCATTATTGCAAAAGTAAATAGAAATCTATAACAATAATTTTTAAAAACCTGTCCCATTCAACAAGCATTGCAGGAACATATTTTCTCCAAAACCAATGATGTGCGCGCTGCAGGAAAAGTTAAGAACCACTGTTTTAAGCACACTAATCGTTTATTATAAATGCGCTACAGAAGCTAGTGATTGAATTATAAAATCATTACCTTGGGAAAAATGCTAGGTATTTCCCAGTTCCTTAAGGCTGTAGCTCTATAGGCTTTATCAAACTTTCAAAAAGAAAGTTACTTATTACTGGGTCATTTCAAAAGTCTATAATTGATGCAAGGTTATTAAGAATTAGAAAATTAGCCCAAAATTCGTTAAAGGCGAAATAAATTAGGCATTAAAAATTTAATTTTTTTGTTTATCTTTATTAAATGCTACTCGCTTATTTATTTATTTATTTATTTTTTTTGCAATAATAACATTAATTCCGATAGTTAAATATCTGTCTTTAGAAAAATGATAACTATGAAATTGTTTAAAAGTAAGAAGAAAACAAATTTCATACTTACTTGATTTGCACTATAAAATCGAGACATTTCAGGAATTCAGTTTTAAAATCCGAAATTATGTCTATTCATAGTGTATCTTTCACGTTAGAGTAATAGGCGACAGTTTAGCGTGGTTGCGTTGCCATGGAAACCGACAGATTCCCCTCCTGCAGCGCCCTCTATTAAGAATGGTTTTGCCATTTCACAACATTGATCCAACGAAATTTGAAAAGATACTAAAAGCAGATTTCTAAAAAAACACAGCAATAATCAAAACATTCACATAAAAGGCGACTTCTGTTGTTTCAACTATTCGTAAAACACGAATCGTTCAAATAAATAAATAAATAAAATAAATAAAATATTCTTTGTATTTCTAAAAAAGGAATAATAAAAAAAAAAAAAAAAAACTTTATCGAGTTGGAATCGTTAAATATAAACAATCGACGTATCCTATAATTCTACTCTTCCAATATTATTTGAACTATTACTGATATCACGATATTGGTAAATAGATTAAAAAAGAAATTTAAATTATTCACCAATAAAACAGTGTCGTTTTTGGTACATAGTTAATAAACTAATTATGAGACAAAAAAGCAGTGGATTAGAAAAACATTAACTTTGTTGCTAGTCTGAATAGGTTATTTTTTTTTTTGGTATTTTAATTACCAAGATTGCCCTCCTCAACTTGGCTTCTCGGCATTGCTAACTTTACTTCTCAGGTATCATTCAAGCTTACTGACATTTAAGTACTTCTTCCCTGATATCAAAAACCGTGTTTTTATTTTTATTTAGATTGTGACGGCTTATAAAAGAGTGCATTTCTTCAAGTTTTTTTTTAATTTTTAACTAAAATAACTGAACCATTGAGTTTATTATTATTATTATTATTATTATTATTATTATTATTATTATTATT
>JAFIDM010005346.1:16840450-16874786 GCA_023159025.1 Thereuonema tuberculata
TTATTATTATTATTATTATTATTATTATTATTATTATTATTATTATTTAATTTGTTAAATTTAATCTAGTTTATAAACACATCGATGAAACCAAAGTTGTTTCATTTAAAAAAAAAAAAAAAAGAAGAAATTATAATTGATCAAATATAATTATTAATTAATAAACGCTATATGGTTAAATAATCTGTAATTGTAAAACTGTTTCTGTTCTTAAGTTTGTCCTCTAAAACAAAACAGAATCGAACCACAAATTAAAATACTCCCTGGAGGGGAGGGGGAAATAGTTAATCTTACCCAAATATAAAAAAAAATAATTAAAAGTTGTATTTTTCAACTAAAATAAATAATAAATAATCGTAGGTAAATTCGTAATTAAATGTAAGCAATACAGGTAACAATAACCTGTTTAGAATCGTTTTTATTCTTAGAATATTACATTACTTTCTTTCTGTCTGCCACATTAGTTAAAACCAACCAATGTACTGTTTATCATAATTGCGGAATTGTAACCCTTACCAAATCAATGTTGTAAATGAATGAGCGAAAACAAAATAGTAATGTAAACAAAAACACTCAAACACTAAACATTATGGAGAATTTCGTTTGAGTCACTAATTAACATCATATACAAATTTAAGAAGTTTAAATTAGATTCTGATTACTATATAGTTTTAAAAAAATATGTGCAAATTTAAGTGAAAAGGTAGGGATTTCCAAACAAACAAGAAAAATAACTCTAAAAGTGAGACAACTAATTGAAGTGCCAATTATAAACGAATTACATGGGTGTATTAATTAAATAAAACGCTAAAAAATTTACCAAATATATTAATAAATTGCAGATCTTCTGTTCAAAACTGACATTTTAAAACATCTGTATCATTCTTATTCTCATCATCACCAAGGCCAATCGGATCATTAAATCTGTCATTCAGTAGTAGGCTTTGTAGATAGTGATGTTTTGAAGATCTCAGTGCCATAAGTAGGGCAGTGTTTGTCAGGCCCTCATTAGAAAACGTTGTGATTCCCAATTTCTAAAACGAATTTTTAATTTTTAAGTTTTAAGTACAGTTTCGCTGACTTGCTGCGCAGCAGAATAGTGTAACCTGTGGAGAGTAGGGGGTATTTGGCAGATACGATTCCGTTCAATTGCTGCCACCTTTTGCCGCAGGATATTTTCTCCCTGAACTACTATTCTATTGCAATGTGGTATTATTTCAATTTGCAGTTAACATAATTTTTTTTTGGCATAATTGTCATTAACCACATTACATTCTTAAAATTTATATTAATTTGAATGTTATATTATTTTCTTTATTTTGTATTAATACTAGGTCATCTCCCATACATAGTTTGATCGATATAGATTTTTGAAGAAGAGATATGTTGAGATGGATGTTAGATGAAGTATACTTCGGTTCTATCATAGCTTGTATACGATATTCTTGGCGACGAATTGATTACGACTGTTCTTTCGAGTGAAGATAACTAACTTCTGATAACTTGTGACTCTAGACATTGCAACATACAGTTGTTCGTGAGTGAAGACATCGAAGGCAACTTTATTTAGAGTCTGTCCTTGAGCTTTATTGATAGATATTGCATTAGAAGATCTGAATGGAAATTGTCTTCTTGTGAAAGTGAATGGATGTAGATAATCGATTGGTTGCTCATATTGGTTGCTCAATATGTTTGACTCTTCTTTCTCCTGCCTTCCTCTTTCTCTCATTGTCCATCTCGATACTGTGTCTTATGGCTGCTTCTTTCAGCGTCATCCATGAAGTTCCGGGAATCGCTTCCATATTTAGATTGATGTTATCTCTATGACTTTCTTGTATTTCTCTTCCGTTGTCTCCTTAGCTCTTGATTGCCTTTTACGTTTGGCTTCATTTTTTCGATCCAAATCTGTCTGTTGTGATCTTTTCAAAGGTTACTCAATACCTTTGACTCTTCTTTCTCCTGCCTTTTGAACTGCAGCGGACAACGGTAACGATGTTTTTGCAATTGTTGAATTGTACCGGACAATCGGAAAAGATAGATTTTATATAGTAATATAGATTCCAACTATATTACATTTGAATAACATTAATGAATGTTTTTTTTTTTCCTTTTTTTAAATTACGATTTTGTTTTCTTCGATACTTACTTGTTAGTAATCGAAACTACATTAAGGACATTTGCAAGGACATTTTTATTCTGGTAATTTTTTTTTCATTTCTTTAAAAATCCAATTATTTAAATCACATTCACTTAAGGAATCTGGAAAAAAATCTTATATAATAATATAAAAGCTTTCTAATTATAAAATAACGAAGAACAGTTTTTTATTACTCGTTTTAATTAGACTAAATTATTAGTCTATCTGTTAGAATTATCGTTCCATGTGTAAAGATTTAAAAAAAAAAAAAAGTCTAACAATTTTTTGATCTATTATATTTGCTATTTATAAAAGATGAATGTTTTTTCCTTATAATTTAGGAACAAGCCTTTCTTTGATTTTATTCCTTTGTCTTAGGGTGTGAAAAAAATAAAATCCGGAGGAATGTTGATAATTGCCTTGGTATTGGCTGCTAAAATAAAGGAGGGGAAACAATATAGGAAAAAACAGTTAAAACTTTTCAAACCATTTGGCAATCAGAATGTTGCAAATACGAAATCTGATGAATGAGATGGTTCAGAAATTACGAAAGGATTTTTTGAAAATAGATAAAGAATTAGCCGGTGGTTTAGATGCTGAACTCAGACTGGAGGAGCCAGGGTTCAATCCCCAGCGGGGGTTGGGATTTTTTTCCAAGGTTGTTTCTCCTCCAGACGGAACTAAGGGTTCCCTCAGTCCTCTGTCAAATGGGTACTGGTTTTCTTACTGACGAAGTTAGAGGCAGGCGAGCATCGGACCGGCCATCTAATCTCAAATAGTCTCATTGGTCGAGAATCTCTGGGAGCCTAAATCTCCCATGCTCCCATGTATGGTCTGAAGTGGAACACTTTTAGTAGTAGTATGGCCCTTAAGAGCAATTCTGTCCATACTGAAGACTTTGGTGAATGATGAAAGCAAATACCAATGAAACAATTTACCATTTCTCAAACACATTTATTAGCATATTAATATTTAGCTATGAGAACTACCCACAATCACACATGCGGATAAACAGATGCTTTTTAATAACAGCAATTACTTCATATAGAAGCCTATATGTTCCTTCTCCTTCAATTTAACATCTTTAACCATATTTCTTGAGATTAATCATCCCCATGTGAAGGATAAACTACAACGAAGATTAAAATAAAACAAAACAAACTTTGTCTTTGCTATTTTTATACTTTTAATATTCCTTGATAATCGAATTCCTTAATTGGCCTAATGAAAAAAAAATCATGAAATAAACAATAAAACTTGAAATCAACAAAAACTGCAAATAAAAAAATAAAAAGAGTGGAGCACATAAGAAAAGCTAAAAAATGATAACAAAAATATAGAAAAGCGACATTTTCAATATTAAACTGATGACCATTCTCAAGATGTAAGTTCTAATATGTTGAGAAGGGTCATTAGCTGATGACATTTTCCGTTTTTAAACTATTCCTAATCTTAAATGACCCACACTTTTAATTGTCATTTGCAATTTTCATTTATTCTTTTAATTTCATTAAACTTTACAAAACCTCATTTATTTGAAGCAATTTGGCATTTCAATTTACTGTTTAAACAATTCTGATTTGTTAGGAGTATTTTTAATTTCCAATTTTCTTAAAAATTATAATATAGAATAGTTATTTCATATTAACATAGCTATTATTATAATGAATTTAACAAACTTTTTACTGAGCACTGATATTATTTAAAATAACCACTATCTTCCTTAAAATTTCCTTTTACTGCAGATGTTTATTTTAAATGGTATATTCGGACATTTTGATGCCAGACAAAAGATATCCTTGGTTTTTGTCAAATGTACTTCTTTCCTCTCATCCTCATCATATTCTGGACAACCCCAGTTACGTGGATGGCACGTTCCAAGCATGTGATAACACAGGGCTTTTGTTTTCTTGGGTATATAGCAAGGTTTCTCTGTAGGATAATAAGGAGTTGGTTTATCGGAGAAGATTCTAGGAGCAAATAGATTAGGAAGCAAACGCTGTCTCTGGTCTCGAAACTTGCTGCTGCACCTCCAGTACGGTGGACTGCATTCCTGAATGTTCCAATCAAGGGGAGGCTGACAACACAAAAAGAAACAGTATAGAAAGAATTGTTTTGGAAACTTTGTATTTTAAAAAAATTGTAAACATAGAATTTAGTGCTAAATAATGAATAATGAAAATGTTTGATTCACAACGTTATCTAAATTATTTTTTTAAATTTTCTTCAGAGTTGTAATAGATAGTCTCTTTCAGTATTTTCTATTTTTGTAAATTGCCACTGTGGCCAATTACAAAAAAAAATAAAAAAAAATAAAATAAAAAAACCTTTAATTGGAGTGAAAAGGAAGCTAAACTAACAAATATGTTGCAGAAATAAAGAATGTAATAACATCGATTTCAAAAAACACTATTACAAATCTATGAGAGCTGTATAAAATCTATAGAACAAGCACTATCATTGAATGATGAATAATTAGTAAAATTCAATTTAATTATTTACTAAATAAAATATATTAATAAATAAAAGAAAAGAAAATGGATGCTTCCAATGACTTTTTTTTTTTTTTAAATTACATTAATTTAAATGTATTTAGGAGAAGTAAACTAAACTAAACTATATCAAGTCTATATCAACTATTTTAATGCCAATGAAGACAAGATCATTTTCTATCGGCAGAATTGGCCATTTAATGCAGAATTTTTCTATCTTTTCTCATCAGCAATTGTATTTAAAGTTTTGACTCTGACTTACTTCAACTTGACAAAAATCCTTCTGTATACAACATTCATGCTCAAGTAATTTCTGAAAAATAAATAAAAAGGAATTAATTTGCATTGACAAAGCCATACAAGAGTGTAAGTTTTTTCATTATGAAAATAAAATTCTCATTATAAGACTAAGATAAAAATACAATAATAATTTTTACATGCTAATACATTAATGTTATATTGTAGAACAGGAATATAAAGAATAACTATGCTTATTTCAATCATCTAAAAATGGAATATTGCAAAGGTTTTAGCAACCCAAAAGAGTAGGTAGATAGTATCTCTCACAAGGACCCTCTTATCCGGGCAGTAGAGGGAAGGTTTCCAAAGTTTCTTACACTAAGGTGAGGTCTGAGGGTGTAAATATTCATGGGTGTATATAGGGGAGCCCCATGTTCATCCCTCCACCTCCAGAATCTTAAAATGTGTAGATTAACCCTATTTTCTTGTATTGTTTATTTTGTTTGACAGCATCTTAAAGGGCTCGCGGTAGCCTCCCCCTCAAAATTTAAAAAAAAAGATTCCCTAACTTGGCCTCCCCTAAAATAAATAAGTTTATGCCACTGCAAATGCTTGCCCGCCTGTGACTGGGGATCTTCATTTTGCAGAGTGTTCTGTGGACCCAAGGACACTTCTGGAGGAGAATTACACAGACTATTGCCAACCTCTGTAGTCTTACCACTTGAGTTATTGTCTCACAATCACAGAAGTCATTGACCACAAATAACAAAGGTAAATTCAAAGCCTCTCAACAACTTTTGAAATATAATGAGGTCTTTAGTTCTTACAATATTTCATAGGGATTTTGAGTCCCTATTAATATTGAATTTTTGAAGAGTACATGGGAAATTGTTATGCATTGAACTAACTTGTGGTGAAAATATGGAAGCATAGTACTTAATGAGTCTGAGTAATTGAAGCCTGAGATTACATTCCTGTGAGAACCGTAGCATCTTTTGTTTTTTTAGCAATTTTAAAATTGGGCAAAATTAGGCTCCTGTCTGCATATCATTGAATGCATCTTCTTGAAGCATATTTATTTATTTATCGTATGGAATTCATTAGCCAGGAGATCAAGACGATTGTCTGACTGCCAGAATTGCTAGTTTTTTACTCCGGATGCACCACAGAGGGTGAACTAGCTTTTACACCTGCAGAAACGGACGAAACACTGAAGAAGAAAGAATGAAATATCCAAGCCCCGCATCTGGATTCAAACCCAGATTCCGCCTCATGGCAGACCACCACTAGACCAAGCCGGAATGGCTCTTAAAGCATATTTATGGTAAGATGTGATTATTTTTAGAATATAAGAAGCGTCCATACATAATCCCAAAAAATATAACTATCAATTAGCACTACTGATGTCTTACGTATTAATATAAGAAACTAGTAGTGCTAATTTATTGATGGTTATATTTTTTGTGATGATGTATGTAGGCTTCTACTAAGGCATCCACAAACGTTAAACATTCTCTCAAGTGATCTATCTTTAATATTTGAAAATTTGTCCCTTTGGAGATATCTAAAGGTGATCAAAATTCTCCTGGTTAAAAACATTCGAAATGAAATAATTAACTTGTAAAGGCTCATGATACATCATAGTCCATTTTAAATTTTAACGTGCTTTTATTGGCTTAAAATTAGCTGAGTTACGCAACTTAACATAAATATTTGCTGATTTATTAAAGTTTTGGCATATAAAAAATTTGAAAGTAAACTGTTTAGTAGATATTATAATTAACAAACATTGAGGTCCTTCTTTTGTATTTTTTTCAGATCTTTAGGAAAAAAAAAAAGGCCATAACATTTTATTTAAAAACTATTATTCCACTTTTTAGTTAAACCTAAAATTAAATTTTGTCAAATTTAGAAAATACTAACAGGTCGATGACGAAACCATATCTTTTTTAGTGCTCTCTCCCAGTCTTTGCAGTCTTTTTCATAGCGCTTCAGTGACTTTTCAGATCGTGCTGTAGTTGATGTTATGATGGCTGTGTTAAAATATAAAGAATATTAAAATCCAAAGAAAAGATTAAACTTTCAAAATATATTTCATAAGAAACAACTTGAGTTAAGTCTGTGAAAGCGACCTACGAGGGATTTTATCAGGGAGATTCCAGGTGGTGACATACCAGTGATTGGGATGGGTCAGAGTTCGGTTGATCTCTGGAAGCAAATGACCTCGATCATTGACAATTATCTGACTATAGCCAGAATAGCGTCGTGGTTTCTGTAGCAGTTGTAATAAGAAAAATCAGAATAATTAAAGAACTCACTGATGTAATTACACTAAAAATAAGGAATTAAATATATGAGGGGGCTAGAATCAAAGACAGCTAAATCCATTTTAAATATTCAATAAAAGAATAACCTGTCATTATAGGCGTTCAGTGTGCTATCCATTGAGTTCTAATTCCTACTCTGAAGTATTTTGAAGATTTCTTCATACAATGTTACCACCTTAAAAAAAAAAAAAAAATGTAAAATTTCAAAACATGGATTTAGCTGTTTTGATTCTAGCCCCTCATATGTATATAAAGCCGGACAGTGAAGTGAAATTTGAAAAATGCCAATACAAAAATCATAACACTGTTATATATTCTTATATTCTATACTTTTCTAAATTGCAAATGATTGATTGAAATCTTTGCTTTGCGAAATTCAAAGGACATGCTTTGAGTTTTGCCTGTTCGATTTATATATATATATATATATATATATTATTAATATATTATATATTATTATTATTATTGTTTGTTAAAGATTTTCTTAAACAGAATGTTAAAACAACAGTGATAGAATTATGGTAAATATTTTCAGATGTGAAAAAAATTATGATTCTTTTTTCTCAAATATTTTATCTTAGTTGCCATTGCATTTAGTTATAAATATGTAGATGTGTATACATACCCTTAATACTTAAATGAATCTGTACTTCAGTATAATTGAACTTAAAAGAGTTTAATAAGTTTCATTTTCTTGCATTCACTTTCTATTATATAAACAGTATATTATATTAATCTGGAATCCTATAATAGGGTAAAAGATTCCAATAAAATATTAAAACAATTACTTATATATTTATTATTCTTAGTCTATAAAATATGTGCTAACCTTTGAAGGTCTTTCAAGTTCCCAACAACTATGCTTTATTGCTTTGGAAGCATTTTCAAACTAAAGTGGAAAAAAAAAAAAAAAAAGTAATTGCAGTTTTTAATATTAAAGAAAATCTAATGTTTTTTTTTAATCTATTAGAAGTAGATTACACTAAAATTGCCCATATTAATAAGAAATCTAAACAGTTGCCATTAGGACTGGAATTCTTAATTGTAATTGCTTAAATGGAATGTGTACTTTATACATCACACATAATGACTCAAAGCTGTTTCGGTAGCTATTGTATTAAGAGATAGGACTAAAACCCACCTATAATAGTTAATAAATTTAGAAATTGCTAGAACTCTGGTTTGAAATTTAAGCATACTATTAATTCCATTTAATCATTAAGGAATTCTTCAAAATCAAAATCCAGACACTGGCTTCTTAATTCTTTTTTCAATTTATTGAAGATAAAATTAATATGTAAAACAATATATCAAGCTCTTATAAAAAAAATAAATAAGTAAGTAAATCTTTCACATATACAGAAGATGAAATATATCTAAAACTGGATATCTGGATAGATAATAGGATTTTTTTGGATGCAGGTCCAGATGAAATGACTTTCTTGATTCATTTATCCACAGCTAACAAAGAACCAAGGGGTTCTTAATTAGCTTGATTATATGAGAAAACCTGAAATTCCTTCAAATGACCTGATTCTGGCTTATGAAGTTACACACAAATCAAAGAATCTCAATATTACAAAATCAATATGAAGCTAATATAATGTTTGAACTTTTTTTTTCCATGCTTTGAAGAGCTTGACAAAATCACAGTTCCAGAAAGAAAATAATAAATAAATCCACAGAACTGCATCATCCATCAGGCAAGAGTAATTGTATGTAATGTGTATATTTTATTGTGTATCAAGTTTACTTACCAAATGGATTTGAAGAACCCCTTCATCATTTCAGAACATGCTGTAAATATCAATATATGGTTCATAGCATTTTAAAACAAAACGAAACAGAAATTGTGTAATGCTTAATTTTCTTTCAATGTATCACGCCAAATCTAATAATCAATTTACCATACTTTTGTTGCAGATTTACCATTTGTTGATTGGCAAACAAATTGCCCATTCCTGCTCTAAACGATGTTTTAAATCAGAAGCTGAATTTTTGTCACCAATGCTTGTGACAAAAGAAAAAAAAAAGTCAAATGCGTGGAAAAAAACAACAAAACAAAACTATTTACAAAAGGGTTTCGAAACAAAGAAAACAATTAGAAATTTTAAGGATTTTCAGTCATTAGCAAATAATTGTAACTAAAGGTAACTGCTGCTCTTCAAAACTTAATTCCCTGCACAGCACCAAATGCTAATAGGACATTTACAATTAAATTTTTAAATTCAAATTTAATTTAACTGTTTTTATATTCAATTCACTTTTTTTTATATCAAGGGATAAAGAATGTATAAATTTTATAAGAAAATGAAAGCACTGGTTTTATTTTTAAGTTGAAATTAGATATATGTTTGTTCTAATAGCCTACCGATTTTTATTATACGTAATTTATTTAAATTTGTCCTATAATATTAGTTTCAACATTACTTGTTTATATATACCTGATTTGAGTGATAATTGATCGACATATTTGTACTCCAAACACCAATGGGAAAAGAAAAATAAATTATATCATGTTCTTTTAAATAAATATTAAAAGTTAGCACTTTTTCTTTGCAAATTTATCTGACAACTAGTTCTGGCAATATCACTTAAACTCCATTTTGACGCTGTTGCCATGACAACTATAATGGCTACAACGTTAAGAAAACTTTTTACTTATAATTGAATATACTTACATCTAATTTTTACAGATATTTATATTTTTGTATGAATTATTTAAATTGTATGTACATTAATAAAGATCGTTAAATTGTTTTATAATAGATTGCAGCTTATATCTATAAAAAGTGAGGTCAATAGAGAGTTTGATGCTACTTTTCTTTCAGACGAAAAGAGAGTTCGTATGTATTACGGTTAATCCACAACAGAAAAAAAAATACAAAAATTTGAAAAAAATAACTTCACGTATATGATACATTTATATAAGGATCCCTGTGTATTTGAAAATCCTCTTATCCTTCTTACAAATGGCTGCATTGAAACCGGAAGTAATATTCGTGGATGTAATCTAATACTTATAGTTTTCTAGCATGTGCTTCCTTTAACTTCTTTTTACTTCCGGTATTGCCGGCATGCAGATTTTAATTTAAATCCTACTTCACTATTACAGTACTTTTAGTTTCAGTAATACAGTGCCAAAAATGACATTGTTTCATTTCGCCAATTGTCTGGCGTTAGCCTACGTTCCATATTTTATGACTTATAAATTCTCAGGATTGTAAGTAAACCAAAATCATCAAATATTAGTCCTAAAGTTTACAATGTCACTGATTTTATTAATTAGGAAATAAGTAAACAAACCAATCTTTTAAGTTTAATCTTTTTAATTCTAGATATAAAATAAAGGTCATTCATTAAGATTTGGTAAAAGAAAATGTAAAAGTCTTAAAACAAGAAAAGACAGTTTGCGTTAATGAGTTATAATTATTTAAATATTGTCTGCATGGCAGAGAGAAACTTATTTTTCCTTCTTGTCGTTATAAATACATTTTCAAAACATATTACTAGTTGTTGGTCCTAGTGAAGATGAAATTAATGTGTGGGAGGCAAAATTGAACAATTGTCTCTCCCTTCCCTATATTAAACTATAAGAAGAAGAATATTTTGCGCATGGAATTGACATTTTTGAGACTAAAACAGAAATAAGATCGAGAAAATGCTTTTTAACTATGCTAATATTTTAAATATAGTAGATATATTTCAGATTGATTTTGTCCTCCCCGTCCTCAAACAAATTAAACGTCAGTTGAAACGATTCGCTTTTCCTGTTGGGATGACCCTATTCGCTCCCCCTGTAGCTTTGAAATTAATTATCTAACTTACTAATAATTTGCTTTGTCTTCGACTTGTCCTTTATTTTAAGGTTTTGGTTGATTTTTTTCTCCTTCTCTGTATGGATTAAAATCGTTTATGAAATAATAATGATAAAATCTCGCAGAATTTTGTGTTTAATGTTACAGGAGCAATATGTTTATCTAATAACTTCAAACAAAATTTTACGAGATTTTCTATGTTATTTCGATTGGAGGAGAATTTTACTAAATATAAATTTCACTTTGAAAATTTCCTAAGGCTGTGAGGGACTTTCAGAAAATGATAATGAATTGATTCAATCGAAAACAAAATATTCACAAAATCAACCAAGTTTCATTTGAGTTAATTTGACTGTATTCACTCCATAGATAGACTCAAAACATAATGAGTTGATTTATTTGTTGAATGTTTCAGTTCTGCTCTAATTAAGAAGAACGTAGACATAAGTTTTCTCATAAGATCTATACTTGCTCCAAAACAGAGATGATTCTTTCTTAAGCTCCCATCACAAGCCCTGCAGGTCCTTGGGTGTATAGGAGGTTTAGGCTCCAACGATTCTTAACCAACAGGACTAGTGGAGATGGGATGGTCATTCCGATGCTTGCTCGTCCTTTGTACCCATTTGACAGAGGGCTGGATGAAGTGTAGGGTCCATGGAGGATTAACAGCTGTAGAAAAATCTCTGATCACCACCAGGAATTGAACTGTGCTCTTGTAATCTGCAGTCCAGCACCTAAACAACTGGGTTACTGTATCCTCATTACTCATTTTAAAGGAAGGAAATTTGGAAGACATGACCTGTTTGCATTCTGGAGTTGTCTTTTTGAGATAATCATTTTTCTGTAGGAAAATATATAGCTGTTAGAATTTATTATGTTAGAAAAAGAAAAAGGGATGATGTTTTAGAAAAGAAATACCATTAACTGAAGACGGGAATATTTTCAAAGCAGGTAATAAAATCCATTTCAGAAAGGTTCTAATCAATGATAGGGTAAAAATAGATTCACTGACTAAGGCAACGTGTTGGTAGAATGGATATCTATCTAAAGGCTTGTATTTAAAGTAAACTAAAGAGGTTGCTACAATGTACTTCAGTCGCATAATGATACTTCAGATATTTTATAGATGAACCAGAAGGTGGCAAAAAAAAAAAAAAAAGTCTGAGCTCAAAATCACGTGTGTGTGTGTTGCCGGTACGCACCGAAGTGCGAGCTTCGTAGCCGAAGCCTCCGTGTTCCAGGGAGCTCTAGTGTCCCCAATACGGCGAACCCCCAGCAGACTCCCTAGAATTTCAAGGGAAAGATACTGGGGGGTTTCCCGTGGCCTTCCCCAGGACGCCATTAAGGAATGACGTCAGACCGAAGAGAAAGTGAAGAAGAGGCTGGACAACACAGGAAAGGAAATTGAAACAGCCTTGCCACTGCCGGGATTCGAACCCAGGTACTGGCGCACTGGCCGTCATGGCAGACCGCCGCCGAGACCGCACGGCCACGTCAGCACGGCTCAAAATCATGTAAATTGCACTTAATGTTGTTATCATTTTCTTTCTTTCTTTCCATTCTGTTCTTGTTATTCAGTGAACAAAAATTGGTGGGAAAGGATGGAGAAGGAAAAGATTTTATCTGCATTTTTGGGAAGACATGACAAGTTATATTAGAGATAAGTATTCTAGTTATGTTTAGAAATATTAAATATTCAGTGAAATAATGCAGTTTTTTTTTTCCAGACCAGAGTATGGAGCGTTTTGGAAATGTGTCCAGGCAGGAGCTGCTTATATGTTTACTCAATTAGCAAAAATGTTAATTTTGGCCACATTTTTTCCTGCCACAGATGTTACATGGTCAGAAGGAATGGATGTAGTTGGGGTAAGTTTTATACATATTTATCCTTTCTTTACTATGAAGTGACATAGAAGGGGAAAAAAGTAACAAATAAAAAAGAAGTTTGGATATAAATAAAGAAACACATTATTCCTTATCTTATTTGAAAACTTTGTTTTCATTGCATTAAACACTTCTTCACACTAATAAATGTATTACAAATTTCAGAAAGAAACATAATTGTCTTTCCTTTCTGAAGCTGATTTTAAAATCACAACAATTTCCAAATAACAAATGAATAATCACAAATAGAAATATGCTATTACATCATTGTAACATATTATTATTAATGAATACAATCATCATCATTTTTACTCATAATAATTTTAATTCTATGGACTATTATTTTGTAGAATTTAAACATACACTCACCAAATTATTTGCTAGATTTACAATGCCACCATTCACTTCCAAACCTTCAAATTTCTACTCTTGATGTTCTGTATTAACATACTTTCTATAGTTTTTCTTTGGAATCCTTCTCTATGCATTATTAATGCTTTCACATTATTCGGTTTATGACCCCATATAGCTATGTTCCGCCAATTCAGATTTATCATTTGCTTGTTTATAATATAATTACAATGTTCCAAAATCCTTTTCCTAAAAATACGCTTACTTTCTTGTAAATAAAAATTCTTATAACTCATACATTCAATATGATAAATTACTCCCATTTCATTCTTCAATTCACTTTTATTTTAGAACACAATATGTTTTTCAACCTATGTTTGTATTCAAAAGCTATTTCAATATTAAACTTTTAACAAATTTCTTTTTGTTTAATACTGTCTTTATTAAAATAAGGAATTATTACTCTGTTTCTTACCATTAAGTTCCTTATTATTAAATCGTTATACTTTACCAAAGACTTGTTCACAAAATGATCCTCATACCCATTTTTCTTTAATATTATTTGCAGTTTTTTTCTAATTCTTTCTTATAATCTTCTTCTAAACTTGTTGATCTGTTTATTCTATTAAAATTATTTTTATACCCATCCCATGTCTTTAGAACATGATCACTTTGGATTTCTTTTTTATGATGACATAATGCTAAATTATTCCGTTGTTTCTTCACACACACATATCTTGGAAAGCTAATTTTTTATTTACCTCATTTCCCATTTTAAATTTTAAAGTCATTATTCATGTTATTAATTTCCCCTCCAAAAATTTATCAAATTATCTAATAGTTCCATACCAAATTACGAAAAAGTCACCCGTGTATCTGTAGTATTTCTACTTATATTTCTTAGTAATTCATTTTCAAAATAATTCATATAAATATTGCATAACTGTCCTCACAGTTGCAACCCCTTTACTTGTTTAAAAATTTCATCTTTATTTCTGAAATAAATATTCCTTGTTATTAATCTTCTCAACTTCAGCAAATCTATACTACTAATATTATATTTCAACAATAATTCGTTTTGATTAAATGCTATTTTCTACATAATTTGCAATGTTTCTTCCACTGCAATGTTATTTTCAATCGACATCGAAAACATGCACTAAGTGGAATTTCTTTCCATTTTTATACCTATGTCCCATTTAACTACTACATCCTTAGTGTTCTTTATAATCACTTCTTCCTTAGGTAACTTAAAAGTTCCTTACAATCTCATTTACAAATCATTTGTAATGGGCATTAATAAGAGGTCTTAGATGATTAGATTTCTTATGGGTTTTAATCCTTCCTTTCCAAAGTAGGAGTTCTTACACGAGTCTCTTAACATGTCTTCCCTTTGTTTTTAATTGTCAATATTAACACACCCTCATGAGCTAAAGCAAACAGTTTGCAAACAAATTCAAGTTTGTGAAGCAATGAAAAACCACATGGTCAAAATTAGAAAGACAAATTGACAAAGAAGGAATATCATATCTGAAAGGCAAGTGTGATTAATACAAGATATTCTAAAAGATTTGTCTGTATGGAAATGCCGAGTGGTTAGAAGTTAACAGAAGATACAGTCTCAAAGCAGTATTGACATTTTGAATAACAATATGCTGTTCCTGCAAGTGTGCGTTTCTGTTTCAGAATAAGGATCTGGCATATAGTTTGAGGATTATATTTAATCTTGATCTAAATCCTACAGAGCACTTTGTGATTAGTTTGAATGCTACATAAAGGAAATATCTGTCTTCCAATATTATTGGACAAAATGAAGAAGGACAGACAAGTAAGGTTTCTGATTATTTTTGAATTAATCACATCTTCCAAAAATATTCACACAAATGCCTTGCTAAAGATTTTTGGTAAACATTTATTTTATCAACATTTCTAGTGTCTAAATACTTATGAGAGGAAAATATATTCAATGATGGGGGTTGAAATTATTATTAATTTAGCAATAATTATATGTTGGTAAATAGGATACCTTAATTGAGGCGTTGACATGGGAAAGGTAGTAAGTCATGAAAAGCAAATTTTCCAGGGGAAGCAAAAAACAGTTCTGCCACCTCATGTATACTTACCACAGGTGCTATCTTGTTTCGTACGTAGGAACTACATCACTCAAACATTGGACTTACTGCCATTACTACCATAGGCGTAACTAGGGGGGGGGGGCCTGGATGGCCATGGCCACCCCCAGAAAAATACATATTACTATAATTATTTTATATTTTAAATATAAAAATAAATTAAATAAATATTTTTTAACTTATTTGAATTGTATGCATTATTTGTAACAATAAGAATGCAATAATTCGAAGGTACATGTTAAATTTTAAATTTCTCAGCTTTTTTCCCCAACCACAAAGGACCTGCCCCCCCCTCCCCCCCAAAAATTCTGTATTACGCTTTTGATTGCTACGCCACTGGCGATATATCTTACTACCTTTTCAATGAAAAATCTGAATAATGGTTTTTTTCTTACTTACTACCTTTCCCATGTCAACGCCTCAATTCATTTTAGAATTCTTCTTATGAAAAACTTTTTTAAAATGAAAGTATGATTTTTGATGTATTCATTTGTTTAACTCGAGATAAATTAATTGGTAGTTTTATAATTATAATTTCTTATAATTAAAAAAAAAAAACGCATCACAAATTAAAAGGTATTATCCTTGAATTTTTTGTTTGTTCTAAATAAATTAATATTAGAATTTCTAGTTTGCTTGTTAGTGATAATAATACTAATCTCATGATACTGATATAAATAAATGGGAAATATATGTATTTTTACTATGTTGGGCTTGCTTGATCACTTATTCTTTGAAGCCACAAGGCTCTGTATTTAATGTAATTTATATCTCCACTTTTAGCTTTAAGCTGAGTTTATTCCTTTCCTAACATTTGGTAGAACTTTCATGATTTAAAAATATCTCTGTCCTTTGCTGATGGCTTTAAGAAGCAAAGTACTAAAAAGCAAGGATCTTGAGATACGCTCATACTATTGCTACCTCACCTGAAACCACAGTCCTTTCTTTTTAAAAGCTACTGTGTAGAAGTCATGTAAGGGTTAAACAGTGATTATTAGTTTGTGTCAAAATTTGTCCCTGCCAAAAATTCAGTTAACCCTTCAGGCCGGCGAGTTTCTTCCTTGCATATGTCTCTCCCATGGTCCTTTTTTTTTCTTGAGAAGAAAAAAGCTAAAAGAAAATTTTTCATTGGCTAAAGTACAGCGCAGAAACTTAAATTCGACCACTAAATTCTAAGCATTTTATTGTCTCTCAGTCACAAAAGTGGAAAATTACACAATCAAGTAGAAAATTAACAGCGGGAGGCTGCCAATTATCTACCCCTACAGAGAACGTACCACTGTACTTCAAACCGGCTGCGAGACAGATGCATGTAAAAATACTTGTGTAATTCTTACTGACTTGAAGGGTTAAGTAAACTTGCAGCACCAGTAATTTTCCTGGATGCAATTAACCCTTCGAGTATATGTACACGTATACATGTACATCCCTATGTGTCTGTCTCACAGCTGGTTTGATGTACAGGGATACGTTCTCTACAGGGGTAGATAATTGGCAGCCTTCCGCTGTTAATTTTCTACCTAATTCTGTAATTTTTCGCTGAACAAGACAATAAAAAACACATACAGTTGGACCTCGATATAAGGTCACCCCTTGGGACCTTGCGAAAGTGACCTTATAAGCGGGGTGACCTTATAACCGATTCATACGCATTTGTCAATAAATAAGCATTATATAAATACAGTATAATTCTTCGTAAAATTTAATATGTACAAAAATATCAGTTTATTAGGTTATAATTTTTTAATTTAGTTGAACCAATTAAAATTAATGGAATCAGAAAGAAATTATTTTTTAAAAATTTTAATTCGGAATAAAGTTGTATACAAATAGTACTATTATGCTAAAGCAAAGTACTGATGTACAACTGACCTTACTTAAAATAATCCATAATATAGGACTGTCACGATTTTGGTTTCATCTTTTGTATAATGTTTTCTAAGTTTTGTAGTTTCTGAAAATGTTCTTCAACTCCCTCATGGCTCTTAAAAAAATGTCTTACGACATTTAATGCTCTGAGCGCTTCTGCTTGTGTCACCGCTTCACTTTTACTACCACTGTCGTTATCCTCACTTTCTACTGCATTGGAATCTAAAACTTGCGAAACAATTTCGGAAATCGAAGCTTGAGAAGTGGTAGCAATTTCATCATCAATTCTCACATATTCACTTTCCCCTTCTATAGCACAGCCTCGATTTCTGAGATATTGTATTAACACAGCTAAAGGAATATCGTCTTCATCATCTTCATCTGTTATTTCATCCACACTATTTGTAGAAAATTGAAAACCAGCATGTCGAAAGCAATTTGAAATGCATGTGTTTGACACCAAGCTTTCCAACTTTTATGAATATAAAAAATTGCATCTAACACAGACACGTGAACATTTCTTAAATCCTAGACAAAAGTGACCTTATATGCGATTATGGTATTTAAGACCTGGCCATACATCTGATAATCCATATCATAGAATTCCTATTCAATGAGCCGGGACTTTAGAAAAGTGACCTTATACGCGGGGTGACCTTATACAGTAGAACCTCATTATAACGGACTAATAGGGGCTGAAGGTTGTCCGTTTTAATGAAAGTCCGGTTTATAACAAATAATTCTTATAGGGGTGTAATGCAGCAGGGTGTATATCAATGAAAGTACAATAGTTAGCAATAAAACATGTTTATTATATATCAAATAAAAAACAGCCTTCAACATAGTAAATTGAATTAAAAAAGATGTGTACATGTACACTGCATTAATCTTCAGAACAAGAAGGTCCTGGTTCATGTTGATTGCTTACATTCATTGGTTTGAAAAAATAATTTGTTTTCTGCTGGGTTTGTTTGCTGCTTATTTCTTCAGTTAATAACTGATGGAGGTGCCGTAAGTGTTCATGATATGCAAACACATTTTCATTTGCCGATTCCTCAGCATATTGAATAACAAAATTTAAATGGTCTTTCACTTCGCTCACCTTAATTGTAGGCTGACAATTGTTTTTAAAACTGTCTGTTATAATTGGGTCCGTTATAATGAGGTTCTACTGTATCAAGGTCCGACTGTATATTGTTATGGTGGAACTTAAATTCCATGCTTAGTTTAGTCAGTTAAAGTTTTTCTTTTAGCTTCTCTCTTCTCTCAAGAAAAAAAAGAACTGACGTAGAGACATATGCAGGAAAGAAACTCACTGTCCTGAAATGTTAATGGCATGGCTTATTTGTCAAACATCACTTAAAAAAGTTCTTTTTTTATGAATTAGAAAATGGCCTTTTGTAACTGTCTCTTCCAAAACTACTCAGCTGACAGTTGGGCAGTGGAAGGTCTTGCTTCAGTCAGCTCCAATGTAAATATTGTTCTTCACAAACCATTAATAATTGAAAACATAACTTCCCTTCTCATGAATGCAAATGATCAGTGTAATTGATCTGCAAAAGTTTTTGACACTTTATTTAATAATCTTTTGCAATTGAACATGGGATGCATTTAACAAGGGACTGGAAGTTGAATCTATCCATGAATAATAATCACCTACAGAAACAATTAAAAAGCTTTCTCTATGTTGCCTTTGTTTTAAAAGAAGTCATCTGACGTCCTTTTGATGTTTTTTTTTGTTTTGAGGCTAATAGAAAGGATTTTATTTTAAGTTTAATTTCTATGCTATTTTAACTTGTGTGTGCTTTGATGTGCTCATTTGTTTTATCTTTTCAGGAATTACTCAAATCCACTGTGGATCTTGCTGACTTGCTTGGTCTTCATTTAGTAATGACCAGAATAGTTGGTAAAGGTGAAATTAAATTTTTGGTTGCTGGCATTGGATGGGCAACGGCAGAACTGCTTCTCACTCGATGTGTGCCGCTGTGGGTTGGTGCCAGAGGACTAGAATTTGACTGGAAGTATATTCAAATGAGCTTTGATTCCAATATTAGCTTGGTAAGTTCATTTTCATAAATGGAAATGAGGTTTATCAAATCATTCAGTCTGTGTGTATGTATTTATTAACTTTTGAATCTCTGGATGAATCTTCTTCAAATTTGGTATGCAAATTCAAGGACTGTGGATGATCCTAACTTTTAAAACCTTTTCTTGTCAAGAAATCAACTGCAAGAAGATAATCAAAATTCCCCTTGAAAGGCATTGAAATGTTACGAATGAATTTGTATCCTATTTCTGTTATCGAATTGTCTTGAACAATTGGAATTAGTCCTGTAGCTTATCCATTGCACGCAAATTTGATACTAAATTTAATCTTATTTCACCGATTTAATTCGTTCTATTCATGTTCAGTAGATTTTCATGATTTACAAAGAAGAAGAAATATACATAATGTTAAATTTAACGTGCATAGAAACATTTTACAAAGCAATAAAAAGGGATAAAATCACGGAGCTACTTTTGGAATATTTGACACCGGGAATCCAGCTGAAGAAAGGATTGAAACAGACTGTCCTGGATTCCTGGTGTCAAATATTCCAAAAGTAGCTCGGTGATTTTATCTCTTTTTATTACTTTATAAAAAGAAAAAATATTTAAGAGATAACATTTTAGGAAAATTAGGCTTTGGTTTTCTTTTAACAGAAGTTTACTTTTGCAATTATTTAAATTTTAATAATTTTAATGCCATTGTTGAACTGTTGTTCTGAGAAAGGAAATACAAATACCAGGGGTTTTTTTAATCCTCTATTGCCAAACGATCTTTTGTGTTCCATGAAATTGTCACCCAAAAATGTAGATTTCTCTGAAATAAATTGTTCAGATTTACTTATAATTTTAATAAATAAATGAAATGCTTCAGATAAAAATATAATCATTGCTTTCACTGGAAAGGATGCAAGTAATTCATTGATATTCCTTTATAAATGAGAAAGAACTGCAGTCCAACTGAGCTCTTATTATAAAATTATGCTAATAAAATAATTTTGGAATTATTGCTGAACAGTTTCGAAAACAAACTTGTAAGCATTTGTTTACAGGTGTTATCATTGATTTATGGATATTATACCAATCCAAAAATGCTCCTCTGCTCAAGAAATGGTTGAAAACATTCATTAAGGTCTAGAAAATTATTCTCAACCCGTTTTTATTTATTATGTAGGGTTGATAACAAAGATGGCCGAGATGCTCAAATGCTGCTTATACACTCCTACCAGTCATTGTATTTTAGAATATATATATTCTTTCAATTTCTAGAGAATTTTCTCCCTCCTAATTTACAATGAATATATATTCTTATATAATTTATGATTGTTATCTAGTATGTGTTAGTACACGTTAACTGGGAAGGCTGTTCTCAAGGGCAGTAAGAATTAGAAATGAAAAGCATCTAAATAGGCTTGACAAAGATAAAACATTGTACTTGTATGTATGAGTTGTTAAGTCAATATTATCTGAGATGTAGTTAATTGCAACAGCGTTCTTACTTCAACTGCTCTTCCCAAATTTCTCAACTACCTTTGGTGAGGATATTTTAATCATTTGTTTTGTGGATCTCATTTAAAATTACTTGAAATAATGGCAAAAATCATTCTGACAATTTGTTTACGACAAATTCCTTATCAAATAGTTTATAGAAATATATTTCAAAATAAATTTTGAGATTCTTGAGGAAAACATCAAATCTTCTAGAAGCCTGAGGAGGTTATAGCAGCTACTTCAGATAATCACAATTAAAAGTATACTGACGGGAAAGAGTATAGAAATAAAAGGAATCTCTGCAGATTATGGAAAATATACAATTTCAAATGAATTATTAGTCGAACTGCATCTTTACCTAGGGCCAGATCTTGCCCTTTTGTAGGACTGCTGCCCATGATATCATTGATGTTCCATTCTGGAGATCTCACCCACAGTACGATATGCTGGAATGACTGTGTGCTACAACTAATTTTGCAAGGAACTATTACAAATATTATATAGAATGGATAGACAGCAACATCTAGTAGATTAATGCATTGTGAAATAAAGATTAAAAACATTGCCTCTAATCTTCCTACATTAATTACCCTGCGTATTTTCAAATTTAAAATTATGTAAAGAAAACAAAAAAGACTCTTCCAACTTCACAATATCAATTAGAAAAATATTATAGCTAAAATATATATTTTTCTTTCTAGATACAACACATCACTACTGCAACTCTAGTTTGGCTTTGGAGTCGAACAGATCTGAATAAATCACTGTTGCCATTTATTTTCCTATTACTGGCAGTAACCTGTTATAAACCTGTACTTTTAGAGTAAGTAAATTTTATTCTTCATTATACAAGTACAGTGCAGTGCAAAGTTTTACTATCATCATCCTGAATAAATCTTAAAAAAGCCTGATTAATTTGTTTTTAATCTTAACCCATTGAAATAGTAATTTTTGAACAGAAGTCATTTATTGTAGTAAAACAGAATTACTTAATTCTAATGACATATGATATATATAATATTTTTTATCTCCATTTCAGATTGGCCATGCAAGTAATGGTGTTGAATTCGTGGATGCTATTGGTTATAAAGACTGTTATAACTCTTACAAGTGGACTTGTTGCTCTTCAGCTATACGTCAGTTTAATGCAAACAGCTAACTCTAATTAAAGGGTAAAATGAAATCATTTCTTACTTTCCATGAATATTTCTCTCATTTGTCTGCAGTTGAATTAAATCCATTCAAACTATTTATAAATAGTGAAGGTGAATTATAATAATGAGGCAAACAGGTCTTCGTTTACTTGGATACAACTTTGGGAAAAATGCTGTGACTTAAATAGTCTAGAACTGCAGACTGGAGTTATGTGTAAATATACATTTCTTTCCTTAAGTCAATGTCAGAAACAAATAAATTTTCATAGCAGTTAAATTCATTACTTTTCATCATTTATGTATAGTACATAAAAAAATATATCAATCTATCCCGAGGGTAGATATGAATGATTAACCATTACAATACTCAATATTAGCCCAGACATCTAAGCCATGTCCTTGCTAGCCTTTTAGTAGTTGTCTTATTTCATTGTTCAGTACATATGCTGGGAAGGATAAATAATAAAATTATCAGCTAATTATGGTTGGTGGATTTCACTGTTATTTACGATGAGTTTAGATTTGACCATCGTGCCAATACGATAATATACTGCAGCTACACCCACAACATCTTAATACAGTGGAAACTCTTTATTAACCCTCACCGTGACTAATAACTGAATAGACTGATAACAGAAATTTCAATGCTGGTTTTGAACGAAAGGCAAACAATAAATTAATACAAAGAAAAATCTACGGTAACAAATAGATATTGTCAAACACCAAACAGTATGCCTACTAGATAATAATGATTATCATATTGTCCGGCATATAAGACGACAATTTTTCCAATTAAAATATAGAGTTTGGGATATACTCGCCGTATAAGACTACCCCTCTTCCAACGCACACCAAATAAAAATTAAAAAAACATCAGATTTGATTTTAATATGGTAATTTTAATTCAAATGCTTATGATATGCAGATACTTAGCAGGAAAACTGTCACTTATAAACATAAAACAGCGCAAGTGGATTAATCTTTTCCTTTAAAAGCCTTCAAAATCCTCCTGTTTGTCATCTGATATCATAAGTACATCAATGACATCTTGTGATACATTTGTAAGGCAGCCATGGTATGGATCGAATTCCTTGCTGCTTTCATACGGTTGCCGCATGCGGCAGGGATGCGGCCACGGCCGTTTTTGAGCTCCCCCCATCATATGCGGCGACCGCAGATTCTCCACCCGGCGTATAAGATGACCCCCGACTTTTGAGAAAATTTTCCTGTTTAAAAAGTAGTCTTATACGCCGGACAATACGGTATATGTTGAAGCAGTAATCAGTCATCTGTTTCTTCGAGGCTCGAGCTTTCTTTCGCTGCAATTTTCCATATTTTACGGAGAAGTAGGTTTTGCAATCAATGATGGATAACAGAGTAAAGGTTAATAGAGTTTCCACTGTAACTGTTTAGATAAATACTGTAATTATTCCAACCGAAAAATACCTGGCTATTTAGAAAAATCTTTAAAGCTTTTAATGTTTTTGAAAGTAATATTTTATTTCCTCTTTAATTTTTAAAAGTATAGATACATCACTTAAATTTTCATATATGTAATATCAACTAAAAGTTTTGATTTCAGTTACACTTACAGGAAAAACGTGAATTGTATATAATTGGCAATACAAAAATTATTTACAATTAATCTCTTCCAAATTATTAGGTTTTAGTTTCTATATTGTACTTTTATCAATTGCTCCTTCATTTTACATATAAAATTACATTTACTAGGAATTTAAAAAAATAAAGAAATTGTACTTTTGAGTAATAAATTTCAGTATTGCACTTAACGCAAAATAGAGTACTTGTCAAACAATGTATATTGAGATACAATAGCCAATAAAATTATATAGTTACAGATAGAAAGGAAAAATGAAGTGCTTTGAGAAATACCCAATGGTTTTTTAATTTAGTTCTTTCTAGACTAGCAGCTTTCAAGGATATAATATGGCAGGTTGTTCAAACAATTGATAACTGCTGTGGTGGTGACTTCTATTCAAACTGGCTCAAATTTAGAGATAAAACAATTGGATATTTTGCAAAGAAATGACTATTTTTTACTTAATCTATTTATTCCACATGCATTTAAATTAACTATATAAATCACAGGAATATTTCCTTTATTTTGATTAAGTAATGACTGACTGGATAAAAGGATCTTTAAAGATATTTAAAAGCAAACAGTTCAAACAAATTTAACTGAGATATAGCGGTATATGTTTTAGTATGTACATGTCTTAATGCTATCATATGCATGTAATTACTCATTGTACTATATGTTATTTACATGCAAGTATTTACAATCCCATATTTGTTCATCATCAAACAGCTTAAAAGGCAGAGGTCTTTCAAGGAAGGTATGAATTGTCTTCCTCAAGAATATCCATACGATTCTAAACTATTAACTGTATTTCAGGTAGACAAAACCTATAGTAATTTTAATCATCTGTTACATCAGAAGTATACAAAGAATATATTGGTATTAATTTCCAAAGTACACACTGATGTCTATTAATAACTGATAGCATTTTTCTTTTGGGGTCCATATCACAAAATTGTGATTCTAAAGAAATAAAAGAAAATACTTTGATGTATAAGTTTCAGCACATTGTAATATTAATAGTAAAATTAAGACTCCACATTGAAGGGAAATCCACATTGAAGGGAAACTTAATTTTAACTATTGTAAATTACAATTTAGCTTTAAAATTATATACTTCAAATAATATTAAATAAATAAAAAACATTCCAGTTTTAACTAATATAGTTTTTCTTTCCAAATGGAAGATTTAGAAAAATAGATTCATGATTCAATAATAATAATAAATACCTTTCAATCAGAAAATTTTCACCCGATACTGTAGAACTTAAAGAAGCTGACTTACAGCTATTATTGGAAAAGGTGAAATCAAACGGGGAAGAATAAGATAGAAGAAAGAAAACAATATTGTTGATATTCACTGTTGGCATTCATGTAGGACGGCCTTCTTTCAGGAAAAACGGGTGAAAATAATGACTAGCTCATCATTTACTTCACCATTAGATAAAGATGCGAGGGCTACTTTCTAAATAGAGCCTGTTCAAGAAGGAGCACACTGGACAGCCTGCGGCATTTCCTGGGAATCATCCGAATCCTCAGAATTCTCATCAGACGACGTTTCTTCCACTGGTTGACCTTCCTGTCTGGCCTACATCAAATATACAATTAGTCAATTTTTTTTTTGATGAACCATTTGGTTTTTTTTTTTTTTTCCATTTTTGCAATTTCCTTTAGACATATACTAGTGATTAATGATTTTGGAATCTTTAAAAACCATGAAACTTTATAACTTTTCAACCTTAGTAGAGCAAGAATAAAGAAAAGACCAATTATTGTTAATTGTAATTGAAGTGAAGATCAATATATTGGATTTTCTTTTACTACAGGAAACTGCCCTACACACTTAACTCTCCAAGCTGATATAGGTTTTGTAAAATTAGCATTAAGTATAAAATCATTTTTAAAAAATATATTTATCCCATAAACAGTTGATTACAAATAATAATGTTCTTGAATTTGTAATTAACAACTGATCTACAAGTTCTCAAAAAATTCGTAATTGGCAATAATTATGTAGCTTTAAAAAAAAAAAAATTATTATTTAGGCCTAAATATGAACTATCATGTCTCCTCTTTAATTTAACAATTAATTCCATTCTTAGGTAGGCTACCACATAAATAGTTTACCTTATGAAGGACAAAAAACAACACTAAAAACTCGTTTCATAATGTACACGAAACCATTGCAACCCCGTACGGGTTTTCTTTTGGCCAGTTCCTGTTAAACAGGAAGTGACCTCAGGCTGGAACTCATTTGTCCCCCATCCATCTGAGTTGTAGTTTACACTAAAGAGGTGGTGAAGGATGGACTGAATGAATGAAATGCACTTACATTGTGGATACTTACTTTTGTGCACAATCGCTAAAAATGGCTTCAGAAGATTAATGAAAGAAAATGAACAATGTGGATGATGCATGTTTGATATTAACTAGTTTCAAAATTTGAATTTACATGAAACTGCTAGTCTTTATGAGTCTTGCTCACTGAAAGACTTAATTTAAAGATTGATAAAAGCAAGTGGTGCTACTTAAGAACAACCCAACAAATTCCAGATAAATACTTAATGTTGGATTGCTTCGCTGATTAATAAGTTATCTACATACAAAAAACATCACTGATACTAGTTACAAATGTCAGCGAATGACAAATACCCAATACTTACCCTTCGTCTAGCAGTTCTTCTTAACTGATGCATCAAAAACCATAACATTTGTCCATCAATTGTTTCAGGCTCTCTTCTTCGTTCCTCTTCTCTGTCTTTGAGATTAGATCTTGTAATCTAAAGAGAAAAATAAATACAGGACATGAAAACTTAACCCCAATGCATAAATATGGTATTATAATCAAACTAGAAATCTTCAAAAGTGAACTCGGATCAAGAAAGCTATTACAAAGAGTATTCAATGCTATGACTGCATTTGGATAAACTGGAATAATGAGATCATGAATGATATTTTTTTATTTTGACTTAGTAGAAAAACAATTGAGATTCAATCTAGATACATAGGAATTTAGAACACGATTGATTGCTACATCCACAACTGTACTTGGGGAAAAAAATGTCATTCAAATACAATGAGTGGCCACTTTATTAGACATAGCATACTATGCTTGGAGCAAAATAAGAAGATAATCGTAGGTTATCGATTACAACTTCCAAGCATGCTCCTAAGTACAGCGCCATCTATCGCACAATGTTGTAACTAAATCCAATATTTCTGATGTCAAGATGAATCGAATTCTTTTTTTTTTTTAATCTTGTATCTTTAAACTGTCTATACATTATTTTTGTATTATTTTATTGTTATTAATATTTTTATATTACCAACATCTTATTATTGAATTTATAGTATTTTTAAGATATTAGTTGTGTTTTAATTCTATTTTTTATTTTTAAATTTATTTATTTCAGTTATTAAGTATTTATTTCACCTTTTTTTTAATGTTAAATTGAATCAAACAAATTGGTCTCTTCCGCACATTTAGTGGCCCTGAAAAGGGCCTTTTTATTATTTCTGTGAATTCTAAAAAACAGCCAATACAGAGGTTAATCTGAAAGAGGTTCAAAGAGCTTTCATCAAAATCATTTTCATCACTGGAATCAGAAGAAATGCTTATTAAATATTTATAGATTTCTACATTTATGAACAAATTCAAAGCAGTTATTAACTGCATATAAGCCTATACGTTTCAAGATTAATACAACCCGAAGAAATGATATTTGGCAGTAATTGTTTCTCAAACCATTCTTTGAAGCAGTCGCCATTCATCTCATCATGGTAATTTACTGAATTTGTCCGAGATCGAAACAAAAGCATACTCTTAGACACAAATCCGCTGCTGCTTCCAGCGTGGCATAAAATAAGCCGCTGCCCTTTGCCGAATGGTATTTTCCGTCCACGGGTAGCGCACTGATCGCTGTTGGCCTTTGCCGGGGTGAACCCAAGTCAAGTCTCATCCAGATAAATAACTGTTTTCCCTTCCGAACGTACCTGTTTGATTTGCCTTCAATATCTAGGTCGATGGGCTACAATATCAGGCTTTTCGATGTAAAATTGCCTCATGTCAATTCTTCCGTACTTCATTCCTAGTTTCACACGAAGAATTGTTCGGAATGATGTTTTTGCCTCCTGTGAATCCAATTTTCGATTGTAATTTTGAAAGAATTTTACTAATTGTTGGATAATCATTCTCTTGAAAAATTTCACTCACCGTGGCTCTGACAACAGATAAATCAAATTCATCTAACTCCAAAATTGGCTTAGGATGTGGTCTTCTTTTTCCTGGCGTTGAAAATGAAATCCCGCCATGGTGTTTCGCTTTTCCCTCGTTGACAACTCTGCAAACCGTCGAATTTGACAAATTTGTTGCGAGATCACTTTTTTTTATTAATTCATTAATAGACATTCCATCGCCCTCACTCTTAAAATATTGAAAAACATTCCAAATTATACCTCTGGATTGGCTGTGTAAGGTCAGACCTTTCTTACTAACGCACACTTGTTCTTCCAATGCATCCATGTTTTTTGATACTATCTTTTGTTCAGTATTTCCAGGAATAACTAAAGGATCCCCCTATTCCCGTTTTTATCATATCTTCTTATTTTGTCCCAACCATAATAATAAGTTGGTTCTCCTTCTAGTTTGATCACAGCTGTAATTCTTCCAGGCGTAGATTCTACAGGGTGTTGGAACCATTACAGAGGAGCAGCCCTTAGTTGATTCACATTGGATCATGGCATTTCTAGGCTTTGAATGGATTATACCACCTTGTCCCACAAATGCTCGATGGGGTTGAGATCAGGTGACTGAGCCGGCCAATGAAGCAAGAGGAAATCAGTCATGTTCTTTGAACCAATCGAGTAGGGTGATAGGGTACATTGTCCTGTTGAAAGTGGCCAACTGTGTCGGGGAACACTAGCATAAAGGGTGCACCTGGTCGGCAACAATGCTGAGGTAGCCCGTGGCATTAAGAGATGTTTCCAGGGTATTAGGGAACCAAGTGTGTCTCAGGAGAACATTCCCCAGACCATTATTCCACCGCCACCCACTTGTAAGGTTGTCACTTGGCAAGATGGGTCCATGAATTCGTGCCGCCTGCGCCATATTCTCAACCTACCATCAGCATGACAGAGAAGGAACTAAGACTTGTCAGACCAAGCGACCTTTTTTCCTGTCCGACTCATCAAGTGATGCTCCTGGGCCCACAGCAGATGTACTTTCCTGTGATAGCAAAGGAAGCCTTGCTGGTCTCCTGCTGTTAAAACCAATCAGGGACAAGGTCGTCGTGTTGTGCATTCAGATATGCATTTTAGTGCACCTGAGTTGTACTCAGCTGCAATCTGTTGTGTTGTCCTTCTGTTGCCATAGACAATTAGTGCCAGTCGCCTGTTACCTCTTTCATCCACAAGCCTTTTCTGTCCACAGTTGCGCTTATTGCTTGAAGTTTTTTGACCTAGTTGCCATTCTCTGAACACCCACGATACTGTTGCGTAAGAAAAGTCTTCAGTTTCCGAAATACTGGAGCTGGTTCTTCTTGCCCCCACCATCATGCCTCGTTCGAAGGACTTTTAATCTTTTGTCTTACCATGTTTCGGCAAAGTGTAATGATACACAGTTCTCTTGATACTGAGCATGCCTTTTAAACGCTACTCATTAGAGTAAGTCACTACCACACCCGTCCGAGTTAGAGGGGTGTGTCTAATAAAGTGGCCACTCAGTTTATATTCCAATGTTATTTCAATACATTTGAATACAAATTTTTAGTTTTAAGAACATATCCTTTTCTTTAACCTTGCTATTGATAATACAAGCAACTCAGGTTTTCTTTTCAACTTCGTTTTTCATGTACACAATCAATTTAGAAAGATTTGAGAAATGCTACTGAATTCTGAATGCAGCTTTTCCTTAAATATTTGTATAATAATGAACTTAAAACTACTTCTTCTGAATGAACAGATATCTGTGTGATTCCAGACATAAAAATTTCTGTTGCCATTAAACACTGTCAACTGCATTGGTATATTAATTTTCTATTTTTGAAGTATTTCAGGGAATTTCTAAAATAAGTTCTAAATCCATACTTGCTCTTTAAATCACATCGTAACATATTGAAAAAACTTCATCTACACTTCATTTTATTATCGAATTTTCTATCTTCCTTCTTCAAGATTACAATGTAAAGTCAGGTGATATCAAATTACAAAAGATTTCTTAGCATAGTTGTTAACAAAACTTAGCATTTTATCCTTAAAATGCTACTAACATATTATTATATTTACAATTAACAATTGTTGAATTTGAAACAATTGTAAATATAATATGTTAGTAGCATTTTAAGGATAAAATGCTAAGTTTTGTTAACAACTATGCTAAGAAATCTTTTGTAATTTGATATCACCTGACTATACATTGTAATCTTAAAGAAGGAAGATAGAAAATTCTTCCGAAAATTCGATAATAAAATAAAGTGTAGATGAAGTTTTTTCAATAATTTCTAAAATATATTAAAATATATAAACTGAAATAAAATGTGATTTTGGCTATCATTTGTTTAAATAAAGTTGTAATTTTTATTCCTTACATTGCAAATTTACGAATTTTAGTAAAATAATCAATTTTTATATTTCATCGTTTGCTATAATCCTGAGCTAATAGAAAGGAAAAAACAAAACTAAGAATGATTTCTTATGAAATTTAAAATTTGACTAAATATTTACCAATGTACAATTTTGCTTATAACATTTTTTTGAAATATTTAAAGGCTTAATAAAAACGTTCTTAACAGAAAAACAAAAACAAACTCACTGATTTCAGTCCAGCTAATGTAGGAGGTTCTTCACAGGAAGGAACCCAAATTTTTATGTCATCGTCTAATCCACTAGTAGCCAAAACAGGAATATGTGTATGTGGTTCTAAACAGTTTACCTTTATTAAATACGAGAGAAAAGAGGGGGGGTTAAAAGAAAGATACAAAAAGAAACACTTTCTGTAAATTGTTTTAAATTTGGAAAAAAAATAATACAATTTTTATTAACAATTTGTAAAGTAAATGTAAGAGATGTATTTCAAATTGATTACTTACTACTCCACCTTCATCACCAGCAAAGAAATTAACTACTTGCTCAGTGTCATGTTCCCAAAAGTATATATTGCCACAGTCACTTCCACTAATAATAAACTCACTCTTTGGACCAAAATAATTAACTCCTTTAACTAAAATAAAAGATGACATTTACAAATAACTAGAATTATCAAATATCTATTTACTAGTATTTTAAGTAAACATTTAAGGTTTTTTTTCATTATTTTAAACTAAAGAATTCATACCATTTCAAAAGACTTCTCGAGGATAACTAATTGCTTATAAATAAAATTCATGGATATTTTTATATTAAATCTATACTATCAACCAGACATCCTACCAACACTAATGTTTTACTTGTGTGACTATTATCAAAGAAGATTAAAATGCTAACAATAAGCGCACACAAAAATTTAAAATTCTAACATTTTAAATGGGTTTATTATTTGCATTTTAAACCTTGTTAATATGCTTTATTTGAGAAACTGCAACACCACATCAGTAATAATGTCAGCTAGACATTTAAAAATACTTATAAGACAGTTTGTGGTTGCTCATCTGAAAATATTAGTAATTCTAGAAATATTTTCACTTGTCAATAAAATGAAAAAGTTCTCAAGGAATGGAGCCTGTTCGTAACTTAGTTCATATGGAAAAAAAAAATACTATAAAAACTATTTTTAGTGAAATTGTATCCTAAAAGCATTTTGTGTGTGTGAATCAAGAACTTTAAATTTTATGAATTAGATTTAATTTTACAAAACAAACCTGTAGCATTGTTTCTGTGACCTTGGTATTTATGAACGTAATCAGCTCCATCCGAATGTTGACTATCAAATGTGTAAATATCTTCATCATTGTAAGAGCACAGGATTTCTGAAATAAACATAAAATGCTTCAATATTCTGTCTCTCAAATTACTCTTTCTTTGGGATTCAAAATCTCTTCCAAAACAGTTAATTACAATGAAAGCACTGCCCTGGGTTATTAACTCTTTTTTAATGTGAATGTAAACTCATTTTCAACTTACAATCGTTAAACCTTGTAAGAAAAACACTTAAAAAAAGTGGATGCAAGAATTTCACATGAAAGCCATCTCTTATCCTCAATACACTGTGTGGCCAAAAGTATCCGGTCACCAACAATCAGAAAGTCATGTGCACATATTAGTAGAATGTCGGGCCACCTTTAGCATCAATCACAGCCTGTACTTGCCTGGGAAGACTTTCCACCAGATTTTGAAATATTTGAGCAGGAATTTTCTTCCATTCGTCCATGAGATCTGCAGTGAGCCCAGCCACTGAAGGCAGTTGGACCTGGTGCATTATCTGCATTCCAATTCTTCCCAGAAGTGTTCTGTGGGATTCTGATCTGGGCTCTGTGAAGGCCAGTTCAGTAGTTCAACACCCATCTGTTCAAACGATGGCAGAACAGCCTCGGCTCTGTGGACAGAACAGTTATTCTGTTGATACAGAAATGGTCCTTCCCCGAACTGTTGCCAGAGGATGGGAAGTGCAGAGTTGTCAAGAATGTCAACATACATCTCAGAGTTCATGTTTCCGGTCAAAGGAACTAAGAGACCCAGGTCAAACCATGATGCCACCAAACTTGAGTGCTTACATAATACACTCGGGTAGGAAGCGTTCTCCTGGCATCTGCCAAATGTGTCCATTGGACTGTCAGATTGTGTAGTGGGATTCATCACATTAAAGTACTTGTTGCCACTGCTCCGCAGTCCAATGGTGATGTTCTTTGCACCACTGCAACCTTCATTTAGCATTCACCTTGCTTATGTTGGGCTTGTGATCGGCTGCATGGCCATGGAAACCTTGTGTTTCTGCTCCCGATGAACAGTCTTGGTGTTTGCAATGACGCCTGAAGCTGTTTGGAACTCAGTAGTGATCATTCCCAACCTTGCGATTCTTATTTGTGCCACCCTCTTCAAGGTTTGACGGCTTCGATCTGTGAGTTTCTTTGGCCAACCACTGTGATTTCCTACCATTGTCATTCCACGATGTTTCCATTTTATAATGACATTATTTACAGTTGATCACAGCACTTGTAGCAAGGCCAATATTGCGCGGACCAATTTGTTGCACCGATAGCATCTAATGATCATGCCACGTTCGAAATCACTCAGCTCTGCTGACTTATACTCATCATCTGTCTAACACCCATTTATAACCACCCGATGCTGCAATGATCACTTTTATCTCATTCCATGAAGTCATAACCATATGATAACAGCCACATCCACTTCTTTAGAGGGGTGACTGATACTTTTGGCCGTACAGTGTAGCAGCCCCCCTTTCATTTTTAAAGTTCATCTTGAAATAACCAAGCACAAGATCTTTATTAATAAATTCAGAAATATGCAAAACAGACAAGAAAAAGTTCACATAAAATGGTTCTGTCAAACCATTTAGGATAAATCCCTGCTCAGACTGTTAATATATTCCAAAGACAAAATTGACAATGGTAAGGATTTTGCTCGTTTGTTGTCCCAAGTTCTTCAATTGCTAAATTTATTGAAAGGATTCGACTGCAGTATTACTTAAAAAATACAGAGTTTATAATTCTAAATTTTCATTTGACCTAGAAAACACGATTAAATATTTTGCATAATATTTTTTCTATTCCACTTTAAGGAACGGAAAACAGCAACAGCAGAAACCTATACTAAAACCAACTCAAACTTGCTTTGTTAAAACTTTTACTTTAAAGTTTTGAACTATAGAATAATATTCATTAAAAAATTATATTGTGAAAACTTAACAAAGAATATTATATCAATGCAGAAGAACTGACTAAGGAACATTACTTAATTATCAACTAGTGATAAGTTTTATTGTTAATATGTAATTATGGATTTAAATTTGTTATGGGCTGCAACATATTTTTTGTTTTTCTTATTGCTGATTAAGAAATACTATTCAAAAACTTTAAAATTCTTTTTTTAAGATTTTTCACAGCTACTATACAAAATTCTTTCCAATCATGAAAAAAACTACATTTGGAAACTAAGCACAGCATCAACAATTGGATTTTACTGTAATTGCAGAAAAACAAAATTATAATCTACGGGGAAAAAAAATCTCAATTTACCTGAGCCATTGTAGTTGTAAACAAGACAAGTAACATTTGCTCTAATATCACTGCTTAGCTACAAAATAAGAAAAAGTAATACATATTACTGTTATTCTTTCCATCACAGATAATATTACTAATAATAACAAAATACTTCAAACACATTTTATAGCGAATTTTCATGGTCTATTAGGGCCTTTCTCAAGCCTTTTTTACTTCCAGAAATAAATATAAAATAATTAGAATTACATAAATCATGAATATCAATGACAATATGCAGTCATTGAAACGGAAAATTGATGTTTGCATAACTATTATTAAGAAGAGATCGACTTATTGTAAAAACGTGTGCTGTTCTATCTTTATTTCTGTTACAACATGCTGTATTGTATATGAATAATGCTTCTTTTATTTTCCTTTTTTTTATTTAAATATTTAAAAATAGCAATAATTTTAATCTACAGCAAAGAGGAAAAAAAATACTATTGCAGCGTTCAGAATTATTTAAATTATGCAAAAGCAAAGTTTTATAGTGGAATAAAATTAAGAAATTATATAATGAAAATATTTTTACCAACTGATGAGGACAGAATTTTTTCATTGGATCTCCATTCTAAAGAAAG
>JAFIDM010005346.1:16876165-16890752 GCA_023159025.1 Thereuonema tuberculata
GAACTTTTGGATCGGAAATTGTTTCATGAAAATGGAAATTACAATAGCAATAGTTCATTTTCAGATAGCAATAGTAACGATCCTTCAGATATGGCCAAAAAGGAATCATCTCGTGAATTTTCAAATTGCAGTACTTCTAATACAATTTATCTCTGGTTTGATGAAATAAAAAAAAATAAAAAATATTTGTTTGGTATTTTAGGAGTCGTAATGTACGTGGCAGCAAGAGTTGGCAGTTCTGTATTTCAAATATCTCAGAAGACCAAAGTGACAATTTCAACCGACACAGTTTTAAAAAAAATTATTAAAAAAATGCTCTTTATTGTAAATTATTTTCTATTTAAGCTTTTGAAAATAACTTATTAAAATATGCAATAAAAAATTTTATAATTATATTTTTCATAAATAAGTTTATTTATGATTATTAAAATTATGAGCATTTTGAAAGCTCAATTTTTTATTCATATACAGAAAAAAAAATTATAATCATTTTACAGTTAAGTTTTATTAATTATTTTTTTTCTAAGAGGGACACAAATATGTCAAAAACATGATCGTCAACGAAGGGTGAAGAATAGAGCATTCTTTCTTTCTTACTTTGTAATTGATGTTATGACTTAGAATTGTAACATCAGAATCATGTCTAAATACACTCATTATCAGAATTAGTGCACCCAGAACAAATGATCCAAGAACGATGAAACTTGTATATGGAACTGTCACAGGAAGTTGACCACTGATTGCAATTATCCACTGAGAACTACCACCAACAGCATTTGGTATCACTAAGGCTGTGGTCATGAGAACAGCAGTCATACAACCGCTGTTTATAATCAGTGCAGTTGTGGAATGCAGGTCTCCAAGTCCTCAGCATGCCTCAACGACAAATTGATGAAATTTTGAACTACTACTGAGTCCAAGGGAGGTTGGATCATTGAACTATGGGAGGCAGGCTGACATTTCTTCAAATTGGTCGCCACCTGGACTGTTTTAGCTGTACTGTGAAACAGTGTTTGGAAAAGTAGAAACGTGAGGGAAAACCACATTTGCAAGGGAAGGCACAGAGACCTAGGCAGACTACCAGAAGTAAGGATAGTGTCATCATCTGGCAGGCACGAACTGATCCACCATCCAGACATCATTCTCATTCCCTATACCAAATATCAATTTGTTTTGCCTGTTGCTTTTGTTATACTAATATTTATGGCAATTAGTGTACTCAGTTGGAGTTATTTCTTTGATGAGGCACTGGCTGAAAAATACTGTAGCTGTCAACTTACAGTGCCCTTCTGTGGCTAAAGATGATTGACATGAATTTTAGCAATGCTAGATCCCTGCCTTGGCATCATCATAGGAAAAATTACTAAATACTCAAGAAAATGTTATTCCCAAGCTTCCATGAGTTCAATTTGTATTTATGTAAAAAGACAAATTATCAAAGTGCTTTGGTAAATCAATTTCTGAAGCATCAATAATAATAACTTAATACTATGTACAGTAGAACCTCATTATAATGGACTAATTGGGGCTGAAGGTTGTCCGTTTTAATGAAAGTCCGGTTTATAACAAATAATTCTATATCGGTGTAATGCATCAGGGTGTACATCAATGAAAGGACAATAGTTAGCTATAAAAAGTACTTAATGACATGACTCAAAGGTTACTGAATAAAAACTGATGAGTGTGTGCGGCAATTTGTGGAATTTCAGACAATAACGAAATTAAATGATCGACAGAATTGAGAAAGCAAACGAAGGAACAACGCTACAAAGTTGCGAATCCCTCCTTATAGCGTTGTGCCTTCGTTTGCTTACTCAATTCTTTGAATCATCGAGCACGTTAAAAATTTTTTTTCATTAAATGATCGATGTTTAATCGCTTGCTTGGAAATGTAAAACTCGTCAGATAAGCATATGCATCCTTTATTATTATTATATTTTTTAAAAAAACTGTCCGTTATAATGAGGTTCTACTGTATTTTTGGTCAAAACTTAAATAACTTCACATTTAAAAAGCAAACACTAAATTATCCATGCCATTAAAATTGCGAAAATTACATTTAAAACTCTTACCTGGTTAATTTTCCTTTTATCATATATTCTAAAGAAAAAGAAAAAGAAAAAAAAATGGTCAGTAAATGAAGATACTGTATTATTGAAATCTTCCAAAGGTTAAAAGATTGAGTTGATACAATCCCAAAGGAAAAATCACGAACCTTTTGAGAGATCACAGTATACATGAAATATTTTAGCAATAAAATGTTTGCGAGACACATTTTTCTGATTATAAGATTTATGCTGCTGCTTTTCTTTATTCAAATAATTTAAACATAAGATTGTTATTTCCAGAATTGTAGCTTCGCCTAGTCATAAAATAACACCTATTGTGCTCCCAGTGAATGATGGCCGCCCTGTTTTTGTGAGATCTGCGCATGTATCATCGATTACTCTGGTCAGGCACTTCCGTATGAGTTTATCACTGGACGTCGCCATTACGGTAAAGGCTTGTTACTTTGCAAAAGAGCATTGTATTTATAAATAATATATATTTATTTATTTATATAAATACTTATTGTTAGCAACTGGTATTGAAATAACGGTAAATAGTCGAGAGAAGTTTTAATTTGGCGTTATCAACATGTCTTTCTCAGTGAAAACAGACGACGGGCGTCCATTGTGACAGGAAAACATAATTGATCAGCTACCGGAAGGGCTGCGCAGTTCAAACTTCCGCTGGTCATCTTTCATGTTGAGGACAATAGGGACAACTTTAGACCTTAGCTAATCTGATATGCAAGTACTGGTGTTTTGAGATATATGTCACCAATACTACAAATGTCACTCAGTACTAGACAGATCATATTTAGACAGAGCTCTAGTCTAGTGCACAAGTGCTATTCTTTGATGCGACAGTGCTTTTTACCAAATGAATATTGCTCAGTGATACCATACTGATGATATGTGATGCAGAATCATATTGAGGTTGGTCAAACCCAGATGGCAATGTCCCAACAGAATGGAAATATTAGCCAATACAGGTACAGTACAACAGGGGACCTTGCTAGGGTCCTTTCAGCACTGACAAGAAGGTCAGACAATTGTGTTAGCACGAGTTGTTTGCCTTAGACCTGCAAGATACATCTCACTGACTGTAGCCAGTAGAGAGCCTTGTGTAGAGAACATCTGCTTAGACAGAGGACCAGTGTGGCTGTGTTCTGGTCTCTCAAATGGAGAGTTCAGATTCAATCTACAGGAGTGACTTCCACCATGTCTTCATCTGGATATAATCTGAACTCTATGTATCTCTCCAATATCCTTGAATGGAATCATTATGAAGGGGGTAGTGTTGTGGTGTAAGACAGCATCTCAACCTAATATGCAGCAATGTCACTCTCCAAAAATATGTCTGACTATTCCGAGTGCAATGGGATCTATGGATGTCAATGAAATCTTGCAGAGAGCTGCCCTAGTCTATGACTATCTGGAAACAGAACAGTCTGAACAAGCAAGGGACACACAAGGGTAAAGTGTTGCAGAATGTCGTCCATCTAGAACTTTTCAGGAGCTTAAGACAGCATTGGTGCAAGAGTGGAACACTATTCCATAACAGGAGGTTGATATTCTTGTGCTAAGGATGCCAGCACGATATAATGCAAGTGTCACTATGGTAGGCCATCATACAGCATCAACAATATTTGGCATATCAATGTATCATTGCTACTTCCATCTGTCATTTTCTTATTCTGACCATAGTGGCAGTCACTGGTGTTTTTTATTTTTTGTTTGTTTGATATGCTACATATGTATTACAATTTGGTTGCTGTCTCTGATAGTCATAAATGACATTATCTTTAATTTTCAGCACTAGTGTATTTAGTTTGTAAGAATAATAATAAATTATTGTTATAAATTATAAAAAAAAATCATACCTTACAAAATGATCTCTGCCACCAATACTAAATTCATGCATGTTGCCAGGATTCACAAAAATTGTATATAATTCCAACTTTCTTTCATTTTCCTTACAAGTCAGTAGCCTAAAAGCAAATAATAAAATATGAAGAGTTATAATATAGTCACAAACTCACAAACTAAATATACTTGATACTTAATTTGAAAACATATAAATATGAAGAAATAGCCATATGCAGTTGATCTACTTACTTCTTCGGTTTATTTTCTCTGAGATCAATTTCATAAACAACAGCATCTTCTCCGCAGCTCAAGAAGGACTGTGGTGATTCAAACTGCAATGCCAGCTAAATAAAACAAATTCTCCCTATGAATTTTTGGCCAATCAAAAACTAATCAAAAGGCATAGCAATCGGTAGTTATGAATTTAATCAGATGATACTATATTAGCTATCAATATGTAAAAAATACAATCGGAAACAAAGATTACTGCTAATTAAAAAAATGAGATAAAAATAATTAAAACCTCTACTTACTTTATGTGCAGGACCTCTATGCTGAGCTAGTTTTCTGGTATTTTTACATACACCTGTAGTTGATAACTCTGCAAGGCGAACTTGGCCATCACGAGCACAGCTAACAATATGGCAATCACCACTGTATGGTATAAACTTTGCCTAAAAATAAATAAATTATTTTTGTTTTAAACATGCAACAGTGCTTCTTGTATATTAATTTTCTACGCTACACTATGCAGTAATATTTTAAACTTTCAATACAACAATGCGTAATTAGCACAACTTTCAATTTTATTATTTCAGAAAATTATATAAAATTACTCCAACTTGTATTTTCATTCAACTTTTATCTTAATGTATTCATTACAAACATTTTCAAAAAATGGTTTTGTTTTGGAAAATTGTTACTTAACAGAGTGCCAAACAATTTGGAAACTATTTCTGATCATTTTAACTTTTAGTGTAATATTTTTCATGTCCAAAATGTGTGTCTTTAATATGTTTTGTTGTCTAAAATTCATACTTAATATGAATTCTTTAAATTGAAATTTCACCGTTACACTGAAATTACATTGATAAAATCATATATAATAAATGTTTTTATAATGATTTTATCAAAGCTGAAAATGCACAAGATTTAATCATGACCATAGGATGACATGAGATACACAACTTTCGAAATAATTTACTTCAGGTGACAGAACATAGTTGCTGCAGGAAGGAATAGTTCCTCTCATCCCAAGATCCAAGTGAACTCGCAATGAAAGGGGCGATTTTCACCTCAGCATAATTCTTCCATGAGGAGGCAACTAAAGATTCATATTTTGCCAGTTTGGCTTCTTAAGACAGCAGGTATGCCTCCAGTCGACTGCCGAATGGCATTATTACATCAACAGTAAGGGCAGATTGCTGAAACATCAGCACTCTGTTGTCGCCCAAGACAAAACCTCCCACAGCATGCCTTACAAATCCAATCTACAAGAGTATTGTGGCATGGTAAGCTGCATAAGACAGGCAATGGTTAAGAACATTACTAAAAAATTGTTGGTGGCATTCTCATGAAAATAAAGTAAACCAGTACACACTAGCAATTCATGCTCTTTCATCTCAATTCCCCTGCCACAAAAACAACGCAGTGGTGACTTTTTAATCCCAATGGAATGATTTTTGAGGATGTCGTAACCAATTGATAGTTGAAAATTAGTCTGCAGGCCTAATTCCATGGATTTCTTAGAAGGGTTGTCCATGTTTTTGTCATTGGCTTTCAAGCATCATTAATATCCTTATAACTTCATGAAACCTCAACTGCTACTTAAAGAGTATATAAAAGTTTTTGGAGGAGATTTTGTACAGTCCTCTTTTGTCAGTTTATCAGTCATTTAATTTTCCCAGAATTCCAAATGATCAATATCCACTGCAGGACAATCTGCCATCCCTCAGAAATTAAATGAGTAAGAGCTTCTTTGTGTTTCACAAATTATCCATGTTACTGATACTTAAGACAAATATAGCAAATCAACAAAGAAAACTACTGTCGTTTCACTGGCTGTAGTTTAAGAAGCTCATGGGCTACTTGCTGAACTGCAAATATTTCAGCACAAAATTAGTGATTTGAGTCAACATTACTTTCAAAGAGACTGCAAAACCTCAATCTAACTTTCCCATTTTCAAAAATCGGCTGATCCAACATGTAATCCCATCTCTCTGGAATTGACTGGCCACAAAGATAACGATTTCACTTCTTCTACAGAGCATTTTGTTTTCTAATGTACTGTCCAATTAAAAGACAGATTTAATAAGCCTCCAGGAAAACAGCAGCAATCAATGGAATGCTAAACTGTTCCCATTCTGTCCAGTTGAAACTTGCATGTCTCAATTAGTTCATTCGCTTTTGAAATCAGTGCTATATGCTACAAGCAGGCTTATAGGAATAGGGTGATAATGGTGCCAATGCTTTATAGGAAGTCTACGTATTTGTATTTCTGTTTTTCAGTGTTAACCTCTCTTAATAGACAGTGGTTCAATGTCTGTCTGTATTTCCATTGATACAATAAGGGTTGATTTGGCAGCATCTGTAATGAATCTGATAACTTTGTTGTGCATTTTCCCCAAGGCTTTACAAATCACATTAAAAGCAGTAAAAAGCAGTTATCCATATTCCATAGTCAGTTCCTTGTAATTACTGACCAAAATATCTTTGTTTGCTAATCAGCAAATGCAAGTCTTTTAAATAATTTAAGTCTAGCTTCATCGCTCAGTTTTTCAGCAGGTTTATTCCACGATATTGAGGAATATGTCTTGCTTGAAAACTAAATGCAAGCAAGTTATCTCTCTTAATATCTTGGCTATTGTACTTAACACTCCGTTGGGCGCAATACAGTGTGGCACAAGGTCGGGCGCAACGAGCCTGAGAGGCACTACTTTATTAAATTTTTTTTCGACAGATAAAAACATTTTTTCTTACTAAAAACAATTGTTAACTATTCTTTGGGAACCTCTAAACATTATAAAAATACAGAAGGAGTAATAAAATAGTTTTATATAGTCTTTAAAGGAAACGGAAATTTAGCTACCAAAAATTACCGAAATTTGTACACCCCTTGATTTAATAATCTTTTCTACAGATATAAACGTTTTTTCTTACAAAAAACAATTGTTAACACTTCATAGTAAACACCCACACTGTATAAAAATACCGCAGGAGCAGTAAAACAGGTTTAATTAGTCTTTAAAAAAACATATATTTACGTATATTTAAGCCAATAGACTTCTGACTGCGTTGAGCAAGTTAACCAAACACAAGGGTTGTGAGAGAGTTGTTTTATAGATAATTACGAAATATTATATAATATGACATTATTAACGACACAATGTGATACAGTATTAAAAAAAACTGGGAAATTTTGCCAAATTCTTATTTGTCAAACTGCAACGTAATCGGGCGCAATGAGCCTGTGCGATCATTTCGTCTGTCAACCGGAAATGAACGAAAATCACGAACTGACCTTGCCATTGTTATTAGCACTGGAAAAGCGGAAGCTACTAGGATGGACACCTCGCGAAAAAATTTAGTGGGGGAGGGGCAAACAAAAGAGTTCGAGGTGTGCCTAGGAGATCGGTTGCGCCCGACGGAATGTTAAGGGAAATTATCTGGGTTCTTTTTCATTGAAAGGAAGTAATACAGCTGGCTAACTTTTCTTCAGGATTAACAATAACTTGATTTCAGTTGCACTATTCATTATATGCCTAATCTATAAACAGCTTTATTTAGAATGTCACAAATATCAGATATAGTACTACTTATACAGATTGTCAGTGAAAAGAATCTTGATACCCAGCCATTGTCAAAGCCCTGAAAAGGGATATAAAAAGTAGCAGGAAAAGAAAGGCTGTAGAAGGCAAAGAAAAATAGATTGTTTAGCCATTTATATATATAGTACTATATATATATTACGAGAGGCACTACATGGAAGTGATCTACGTCACCCTTACTGAGCCCTTGAGCAATAAACTTCACTGCCTTTTGTCAAAAGCTTTAGTACAATATTTTGGTTCTAAGACATTACCTGGCTACTATTATTCGACTTCTAATTTTAAAATATAATGTGTTCCTTCAAGATCTTACGCCTAATCCTGATTAAAAAAAAAGTCATTGTATATGACTGGGAATTTTTAATTGCCCATTATTTATTAAAAAATGAGGAGGAATAAGAAGGATGTAAATCGCTATCTTTGAAATCCTGCAATTTTTCTTTAACTGTTTTTTTTTTTTTCTTTTCTTTTTTGATTTGCTGAAGATACGATGATATAATATTAAGACTTCATGAAAGTTGATGAGATGAAATTTATTAAAATTATAAAATCCTGTTATTTAATATATATATAACAGATCCTTCTGAAACTTAAATTCACATTTATAATGCATAGATCTAAATCTATGTTTATTCACTCTTAAATTTTATCCCTATATTTAATGTTTGCTAAGAACCCAAATCAACATTTAAAGATTTTTATTTCTTTTGTAAATAAAAAAAAATAAAAATAAAGAATGCTACAAAACCTAGGAAACATTTATTTTTAGCAAAACTTAAATAATAAATGTCTACTCACTTGAAACACATTAGAACGATGTCCACTATCGTATATTAGCACTGGTTCACTTATAGTCCAATCCCAAATAATTATGTTTAGATCATCGGAGCCACTGGCTAATCGGGTACCAGTCATATTGAAATGCAATGAATTAACACAGCCTTCATGTTTTTTCATTTTGTACATCAATTCTAGTCTCTGAGTCATGTGTAAGCTTCCATAGGCACGCAAACAAAACAGTTCATTATGATACGAATTTCCAATGCCATACTGCCGCTGGACCACTTCTGGAGTAAGAAACCATTTATGCTTGGGTTTAGGTTTTATGGCTGGTTTCTCTTTTTCATCTTCAGAAGCAACCTTCAAAAATTATAAATTAGAAACATTAATTATGGTCATAAAAAGCATTAATAAAGCAGTTGCAGAAACTTATTTACATTTTGTAGTCAAACAAAATGCAAGTCTTATAAAGAAATTTATCTGCTAAAAATCCACTGCATTTTGATAATGAAACGCTTAAAAAAATATTGTTTGAGCTTTATACTTATTTCAAGATTTATGAAATACTTAATGCCAGATATAATAATAGGAAGATATTTAAACCACATCCTTTTCAATCTTAAAGCATACATTTAAAACGGAAAATTTCTAAGTCCAATAATATTCCAGTATACTTAGTGCTTTTGAGGTTATTTTTCCAACATAATTTCTCTATGTTTCTTCTAAGATCGTGTCCCAGGGTCTTAGCTTGACTCAAAGGCTCTCTTTATCTTGAATTAATTCCTTATCTTATTAAATAGTTTTTGCTAAAATAAGCTACTTTTATAACTAATGATTAATTAAACAAACATATATCTACTTCCTGGGTTTTAAAAAAGTAAAATCATATAAATCCCATCTGACATTTGAACAATATGGATTAATAACATATCTGAGCTCCTTTGATGTTTTAAAGAAAGAATTATTGCACCAGTGTCAATCTGGCATTTTATTGATATTGATTTTTCAGTATGAAAACTAAATTGAGACAATTCATTCAAAAAATTGGCACGTGTTTCACTTAATTCTATGATTTTATTGCTACATGAATGTTTTTGTTAACACACGTTAGAAATGTTGAAAGTTAAAGTATCCCACCATAGGCCTGAACAGGTCTTGGGGGTAGCGGGAGGTAAGGCTCCCGACATTGCATTACCTAACGGGACTAGTTTGAGGTCGAGAGGTCAGCCCGACGCCCACTCGCCTTTAACTCCCATGAAAGAAACCCAGTACCCATTCTACAGAGGGCTGGGTATGCCCTAGGGCCTGTTTGGAGGAGAATGGAACGCGGAAAAAACCCCGCTCTCCGCCGAGGCCGGGAATCGATCCTGCCACCTCCAACCTGCAGCCAAGCGCCCTTACCCACTCGCCTACCGGGCGCACATGTTAGAAATGTACTAACTGTAAATGTTACAACATTCTCCATGTTTTTACATTAGTAGAATAGTAATAATACTTGCTAGAATTAATATAAACCAATGGTGGCCATTTTACTACTCCCCAGAAAAAACGAAATATCGGACAACAATTTATGGAAAGTGAAATGTGGATCTGTATTGCTCTGCTGGTATTTAATGAGAAATGTTTTTAAATGTGTTAAAGTGCTACCAAGTGTCAGGTGGACCCAATGATAGCTTCTTAATTCATTACAAAGGCTAATTTCATTGAAACACAAATGAACGTTCGAAAACTAAGATTAAGAAATAAAAGCAACATCAATATGTGCAAATCGCATCTTTAGACAACTGAACTCAACCACAAAGAAAAAAAAATAAATTAAAAAAAAAAGCTTTCTAATAAGTCTAAAGGAATCAATGCATGATAAAAAGATCCACTTTTATTATAAAAAGCTAATTAAAACTAACTTTCTTTACATCTGAAATATTATATATGTTTATTATAAAATGAAAAGATGTTGAAATATTCACATCTAGGACAGGAGATTTTGCAGGTAACACACTGACCTGGGGAGGAAAAAATAACTTAGCACGGCCAATAGATCATCTTCAAAGAATGCAACCATTCATTGTAAGATTTTGAACAGAGGCATGATGCCTTCCTTTTAAGTTTAAAAGTTAGAATCCAATAATCCCATTCCAAAAAACATAAAAGCTGTGAAATAAATGATCCTGAAATAAATATGGAAATAAGTTTTTGACTTAATCAGAAACTCAACTTAACAAAAATAAATGTAATTTAATGACTTAGTACTTAAATATGAAGCTTCATAATTTATAAAATCAAATTCCAATGCTACTAAAATTAAAATGTTTTATTGTGCCAACTAAATAAACTTTTGAAAAAAAAAAAAACCAACAATTTTTTTCCTCTTTCTCATTTGTTTTTTTTTTTAAGCTCAACTAGAAATTTTTAAAGCTGTAATATTTTATATATATATTACAATCCCAAGAGTAATTTAACTTTAAATATTACTTGATTTTACAACTATCTTTTTTCTTATTAAACACTGATCTTGATTTTATCAAACAATGAGTGAGCGAATTTTAATTAAAAACTTAAAAAGATAAAAGAATCAAGAGTTTGAACAGCAATGCTGACTTGATCAAATATTTCAATGTAAACAAAGCAAAACAAGATTTGGCAAGCGTGGTTTAGCTCTATTTCTGGATCAGTGTTAGGCTTTAGTTTCTTTTTAAGATTAAACCATCTTATCAGTTGGGCAATTCTAAACTACCGATTGTTAATTTTCATTCATTTGTTTTTAGATCTATCTTCTATTTCTTAGCTTGATAACTTATCAAGAAACACTTCAAGAAGCTTTTTATTTTTCTCTTCCTAAATCATTCAAGTAATAAATTTTATTGTTTTTAAGTAATTACTCTGCCTAAAGATGAGAGTTTAATAAAACCCTAAACATAAAATAAGCATTCCTTTTACTTAATTTGAAAGATCTTTAGAATATTTCTTCAGTGAATACGTTATTAAATATTAAAAATAAACAGTGCATTGTTTCTTATCTGAATAGGAGCAATACAACTCTTAAAAAGTAAAGGGTTATCAACAGATAATACATAACAAATAAAGCACACACCACTTTTTTTCTGGAAAATACCAATATATATATGTAATAAGCTGGTACTGATAAATTAGCAATGAAGGCTATATACACTACTTTAAGTTATAATATCCAATTAAAATTAATTGGGAGGGGAGATAATAAAAAGTTAATAGATAATAAATAGTTAATAAAAATAACTATTAAAAATTCTAATAATTAAAAGAATTTTAAGTGTAAATGGCATTAACCATTTGCAAAGAAATTCATTAGACTTCAAGAAACTAATCTACAAATAAATATTTCCACTTTTACGTGGAGATAATTCAGGAAAAGAGTAATTGGAGGCTATGGATAATTATATGATAAACTTCACTTTTATCACTCCACAAAATACCACAATGGAATGATACACATCGTCATCAAGAAGTTTATAATGTGTTTTGAATAAATTAACTAGATATTTCAATTTACAAACTTACAGGCACCATGGATACCTCCGCCTACAGACAAGATGGGCCAATTAGTTCCCCTCCTCCACACTGGAATTTTCAAATTAAATGCAATTCATATAACTTCTTTCTCTTAAAAGGACGAAGATATTTACAAAATGGTAAATTTTATTTAAGATATTTTTCTTTTTCTTATTTTTGCTAATTTGTAGAATTTTACAGTGAAATAAACACTGCCAAAATATTTTGGCCCCCCCCCCCAAGAACCATATCTGCAGGTTCTCATGATAAGTAATACTGGATATTTTGTAAATAACAGGAAAGAAAACATGCTGCAAACATGATTTTTAATGTATAGCAATTTATTGTTCCCTGCTCATGAAAAACATGATTCATCAAAGAAACACACATGGCTATTCATCTGAAAATAGTTAAAGTGAAAAGCAAACCAGTGTACAGTTATTACAAAATTTCTTCAAGGAAAAACGAATAAACACTTTTTGTGGAGTTTTCTGTTTTATTTTTAGAAGATCCTAACATATATCAGAAATAACAAGGTGATATCAAGATTCGATATGTATTTGAACAAGTAGAGGATATCCCGTGATAAACTAAAGAAAATAGCAGTAAGCTCTTATAAGATTAATGCATTAACTTTCAGTATGTTTTAAAGAAACATACATTTCGCTGCAAAGTAACAAAAACCAAACTGAAAACAACTAATTTACATAAAAGCTTTGAAATTTGCAAAAGGAACACTTAATTTAACTATTACAGACCAATAAACTATTCAATATTCTTTGTTTTTTTAATACATACAATTAAGTTTTACAACTCAGAAATCTCTTCTACCAATAATTAGTAAGAGCAGATTCTTCTAAAAAAAAAAAAAAAAATATCAAAGAAAACCATTATTTCAAAATGATTAAAATTTAGCCAAACGCACAAATATTTTATTACCATTATTTATTTGTGGAGTAGAAAATGTATTATTTTCTTGCTGTAACTGTTTTAATGTTTGCAAATATTTTAATTTCATATGCTTCCAGCTTTTTCTTTTTCCTCCAGAATTTCAGTGAATGCCTGTGGATGAAAAACCTAATTCAACAAGTGAAATCTTACGTCAAATAAGATGTTGCACTCAAGGAGTCACCGATTGCTCAGATCATCTTCATAATTTGTGTCACTGAGCGTAATAAAGCATTTCCTCAAAAGTAACATGATTAAATTTTCTCCATTTGACTGAATCTAACTTTTCAATACTGATTACAAAATATGGAATTACGTATTAATAGTTTAATGTCTAAATGGCACTATTATCAACACGCTGAAAGATGAAACTCCCAGAATGCAAAGCAGATTATAGATTGTCCTTTCCTGGCCCTTTGCTAACGTTGAAATAGAAGAGAAGCGACCTCTTCTATTTCAATGTTAGCAAAGGGCCAGGAAAGGACAATCTATAATCTGCTTTGCATTCGAGTTTCATCTTTCAGCGTGTTGATGATAATAATAAGAAGAAAGGAAATTAAAAACTGGGTAAACTGGTAGCTTTTAAAGAAAACCTTTGTTCTTTCTAATCAACATCAGGGCAAAATTTGAAAACAGTGAGGTAGACTAAAGAGATCCTTTTTTTCAGAGAATTCTCACTTCTATCACCGACAACTTATTCCCATCTAAAATTCATTCAATTTCTAATGTGGAATTTGAGAGGAAAATCTTAAAAACTTTAAAATAAGTTTATTATAACATAAATTAAAACTTAAGCATTTACTGTCATTAATTGGTGAAATCCTGTTCATTATGAATGAAGATTAACAAGTGTAAAATATTGGCTATATTTACAAAAGGCCTGACAAACTATTTTCAAAAATAATAAACATTTTAAAAGCACAACCAGGTTTTCACAGGACACGCCTGTTGTTTACAACTCAACTTATAAATGGCAGGCATGTCCTGTCGAAACCTGTTAGTGGCTTTAAAATGTTTAATGTTTTCGAAAATAGTATATGTGTCAGGCCTTTTTTAAAACATATCCTGTTCATTATTTTGATAAAAAACTGGAATGAATGCAAGCAACATCCTTGATCCATCATTTTTCTTCAACAATTGTCATAACAAATAATTTATATATATATAAATAAGGGAGTTTAACATGCAAAAAATGAAACGTGGAAAAAAAGGGAGGTAAAGAAAATGCACATGACATTCACACCTTGAGTTATTATCAAAAGGGATCTGGGACAGCTGTTTTGTCCTTGAATCATTAGCTAGATTTAACCATGATGACAATTAACTCGAAGGCATGAAATGTCTTTTGTGCCTAACTTTCGCTGGCCAAGGTTTTGATACTGTACTAGTTACAGCGATTTACTTGTTGTTTATTTGTGTGAGATCCCACTCCTGGGAGCAGCAATGATCCCAATAGTCTTTTACACCTTTCGGTTGATCATCGATGTAGATTAGTCTGGCTGATAAGTTCTAGAAAGAGCTGTCCCAGATTCCCATTGGACTCGAAGGTGTGAATATAATGTGCATTTTCTTTATCCCCCTTTTCATGTT
>JAFIDM010005346.1:16890852-16902416 GCA_023159025.1 Thereuonema tuberculata
ACTGATGAGGACAGAATTTTTTCATTGGATCTCCATTCTAAAGAAAGGAATTAAAAAAATGTATAAATAAAACAAGTTTCAAGGATAGCACTTTTGACAACTGCTCTACATTTATTTTAAGATTCTTTTCATAATCATGAAAGAACCCAACCATATTCCTCTGCAGCCAATGAGCTCACTGTTCTCAAGTCTACAGAATTTGATTTAAAAGCAAGAAACTAATAACTGGGAAGGAAATGGAAGGGCAGTAAATCATTACTCTTAGTTTTTGCTATCGCCTACTACAAATATACCCTTCAATTTCACTCAGTATTCTTACAGAAAAAGTTTCTTTCTCAAGAGCAAACTAAATACAAAATAAGCTAAATATTAATATTAAACACAAAATAAAATAAAGTTACAATATCCCACTAAGGCCTTAGGGTTGTGGAAGTAAGGCTCCTGTGGCCAATAAGAATGAGGTCAGATAGTCAAGTTGACACCTGCCCACCTTCAACACCTGAGAAAAAAGCCTGGAACCCATTTCAAATAACTGGCTAAACACCAAGATCTGTCTAGAGGAGAAAGAACCAAAGAGAAAAATCCTTGATCACCTTCAGGGATAGAGCCAGGCTCCTTCAGCTGACTGTCAAGTGCTTTACCAATTCAACTAATGGACCCACAAACAAAACAAACAGTCCTGGAAATCAATATCCTCCAACAATTAAAAAATCGTTAATAAACCAACAATAAAGATAGCTTGAAAAAATACATACATCAGTCTTGTGCCTGCCTTGAATGAATTTTCACAGCACATTGAAAAGTTAAAACACGCACAATAAATACCAATGGGTGAAAGAGCTTTTTCTAGGATGTCACTTAGTAAACATTTGGTCTCACCCATTGACGTTTATCAATAATTTAGTGCACATTTTATCTTTATTAATGCACTGTGCAAATTTCTTTTGAGGCAGGCAGAATTTTTTCAACCTATCTTTCCAGGATGAATTAGATAGAAGTCTTTATGAAAAAAATGATTACACACACTCTGGAATAATGACGAGTTACAGCTGAAGGGGACTTCAAATTGCTTTCAAACAGCAAAAGATGAAAAAACTGCTGTACATAATCCTTGCTTGCCAGATACATCTTTAACTGTTTGTGAGCCGTTAGGCAAAAATTATGCATGATCCATTTCAAAAATTTTGTTTCAGGTTTTTAAGAAATCCTTGAAGCCTGAGGAGTAGTAAATAGGACATCTGTGATTGGCTAATCCTTTCAAAAGCGGTAATCCTTTCATAAGAAATGTAATTGGTTAACTAAGACAGAATGAGAGGGAAAAAGCAAAACAAAGTGACAAACATGGCGTCACATTCAGGACTTGCTTACTCACAGATTTTAGAAGTGTTTTACAGTCTGAAATTAATGGAGAGGATTCGGATAGTTAAGCAGAGTTAAATAGACATATTGATGAACTTTTGGATCGGAAATTGTTTCATGAAAATGGAAATTACAATAGCAGAGTTCCTTGTCAGATAGCAATAGGAATGATTCTTCAGATATGGCCAAAAAGGAATCATCTCGTGGATTTTCAAAGTGTAGAAGGCAAGATCGGCCTTACATTGCAGTACTTCTAATACAATTTATTTCTGGTTTGATGGAATAAAAGAAAAAAATTATATTTATTTATTTGGTATTTTAGGAGTCGTAATGCATGTGGCAGCAAGAGTTCTGTATTTCAAATATCTCAGAAGACCGAATGACAATTTCAACCGAGACACAGTTTTAAAAAAAAATTATTAAAAAATGCTCTTTATTGTAAATTATTTTCTATTTCAGGCTTTAAATAACTTCTATTTAAATAACTTATTAAAATATGCAATAAAAATTGATATTAATATTTTTTCAGAAATAAGTTTATTTATGATTTATAAAATTATGTGCACTTTGAGAGCTCAATTGTTTATTCATATACAGAAAATTCAATTATAATCATTTTACAGTTAAGTTTGTTTTATTAATTATTTTTTTTCTAAGAGGGACACAAATATGTCAAAAACATGATCGTCAACGAAGGGTGAAGAATAGACCATTCTTTCTTTCTTTCTTTCTTACTTTGTAATTGATGTTATGACTTACAATTGTAACATCAGAATCATGAAATACATTCAGTGTCATCATCTAGCAGGCACGAACTGATCCACCATCCAGACATCATTCTCATTTCCTATGCAAAATGTCAATCCATTTCGCCTGTTGCTTTTGTTGTACTAATATTTATGGCAATGAGTGTATTCAGTTGGAGTTATTTTCTTTGAAGAGGCACTGGCTGAAAAATACTATAGCTTGCAACATGCAGTGCTCTTTTGTGGCTAAAGATGATTGACATGATTTTAGCAATGCTAGATACCTGCCTTGGCATCATCATAGGAAAAATTACTAAATACTCAAGAAAATGTTATTCCAAAGCTTCCAAGAGTCCAATTTGTATTTATGTAAAAAGACAAATTACCAAAGTGCTGTGTTCAATCAATTTCTGAAGCATCAATAATAATAACTTCTTAATATGAAATATTTTTGGTCAAAACTTAAATAACTCTTCACATTTAAAAAGCAAACACTAAATTATCCATACCATTAAAATTGCTAAAATTACATTTAAAACTCTTACCTGGTTAATTTTCCTTTTATCATATATTCTGTAGAAAAAGAAAAAGAAAAAAAATGGTCAGTAAATGAAGTTACTGTATTATTGAAATCTTCCAAAGGTTTAAAGATTGAGTTGATAAAATCCCAAAGGAAAAATCACGAACCTTTTGTGAGATCACAGTATACATGAAATATTTTAGAGATAAAATCTTTGCAAGAGACATTCCTCTGATTATAAGATTAATGATGATGCTTTTTCTTTATTTAAATAATTTAAACATAAGATTATTATTTCCAAAACTGTAGCTTCGCCTAGTCATAAAATATCAGTTAGGGACAACTTTAGACCTAAGCTAATCTGATAAGTACTGGTGATTTAAGATACATGTTGCTGCAATCAATACTACAAAGGTTAATCAGCACTAAACAGATCATATTTAGACACAGAGCTCCAATCTAGTGCACAAGTGCTATTCTTTGATGCGACAGTGCTTTTTACCAAATGAATATTGCTCAGTGATACCATACTGACGATATGTGATGCAGAATCATATTGAAGTTTGTCAAACCCAGATGGCAATGTCCCAACAGAATGGAAATATTAAGTCAACGCAGGTAGAGTACAATAGGGGACCTTGCTAAGGTCCTTTCAGCAGTGACAAGAAGGTCAGAAAATTATGTTAGCACAAGTTGTATGCCCTAGTTTTGCAAGATGCATCTCACTGACTGTAGCCAGTAGAGCCCCTTGTATAGAGAACATCTACTTAGACAGAGGACCAGTGTGGCTGTGTTCTGTTCTCTCAAATGGAGAGTTCAGATTCAATCTACAGGAGGGATTTCCACCATGTCTTTATCTGGATAGAATCTCGAACTCTATGTAACCTCTCCAGTATCCTTGAATGGAATCATTAAGAAGGGGGTAGTATTGTGGTATAGGATAGCATCTCAACCTAATATACAGCAATGTCACTCTCCAAAAATATGTCTGACTATTCAGAGTGCAATGGGATCTGACTTTCTGTTTATGGATGTCAATGAAATCCTGCAGAGCTGCCCTAGTCGATGACTATCTGGAAACAGGATAGTCTGAACAATCATGGCGCCCACTAGGGAAAAGTGTTGCAGAATTTCATCCATCTAGAACTTTTCAGGAGCTTAAGACAGCATTGGTGCAAGAGTGGAACTCTATTCCATAACAGGAGGTTGATATTCTTGTTTAAAGGATGCCAGCATGATACGATGCCTGTGACTATGGTGGACCATCATACAGCATATTTCTACACCATCAACAATATTTGGCATGCCAACGTAACATTGCTACTTCAAGCTGTTATTTCCTTATTCTGACCATAGTGGCAGTGTTTTTTATTTTTTGTTTGTTTGATATGCTATGTATGTAGTACAATTTGGTTGCCTTCTATGGTAGGGTCACAAATGACATTATCTTTAATTTTCAGCACTAGTGTATTTAGTTTGTAAGAATAATAATAAATTATTGTTATAAATTATAAAAAAAATATCATACCTTACAAAATGATCTCTGCCACCAATACTAAATTCATGCATGTTGCCAGGATTCACAAAAATTGTATATAATTCCAACTTTCTTTCATTTTCCTTACAAGTCAGTAGCCTAATAATAAAATACAAGAGTTTATAATATAGTCCCAAATTCATAAAATAAATGAAGAAATAGCTATCTTCAGGTGATCTACTTACTTCTTCGGTTTATTTTCTCTGAGATCAATTTCATAAACAACAGCATCTTCTCCGCAGCTCAAGAAAGACTGTGGCGATTCAAACTGCAATGCCAGCTAAATAAAGCAAATTCTCCCTATGAATTTTTGGCCAATCAAAAACTAATCAAAAGGCATAGCAATCGGTAGTTATGAATTTAATCAGATGATACTATATTAACTACCAATATGTAAAATATACAATCGGAAACAAAGATTACTGCTAATTAAAAAAATAAGAAAATAATTAAAACCTATACTTACTTTATGTGCAGGACCTCTATGCTGAGCTAGTTTTCTGGTATTTTTACATACACCTGTAGTTGATAACTCTGCAAGTCGAACTTGGCCATCACGAGCACAGCTAACAATATGGCAATCACCACTGTATGGTATAAACTTTGCCTAAAAATAAATAAATTATTTTTGTTTTAAATATGCAACAGTGCTTCTTGTATATTAATTTTCTATGCTACACTATGCAGTAATATTTTAAACTTTCAATACAACAATATGTAATTAGCACAACTTTCAATTTTATTATTTCAGAAAATTATATAAAATTACTCCAACTTCTATTTTCATTCAGCTTTTATCTTAATGTATTCATTACAAACATTTTTAAAAAAAGGTTTTGTTTTGGAAAATTGTTACTTAACAGAGTTCCAAACAATTTGGAAACTATTTCTGATCATTTTAACTTTTAGTGTAATATTTTTCATGTCCAAAATATGCGTCTTTAATATGCTTTGTTGTCTAAAATTCATACTTAATACGAATTCTTTAAATTGAAATGTCACCATTACACTGAAATTACATTGATAATAAATGTATAATCATACATAATAAATGTTTTTATACAAGCTGAAAATGCACAAGATTTAATCATGACCATAGGATGACATGGGATACACATAACTTTCGAAATAATTTACCTCAGGTGACAGAACATAGTTGCTGCAGGAAGGAATAATTCCTCTCATCCCAAGATCCAAGTGAACTCGCAATGAAAGAGGCGAGTTTCACCTCAGCATAATTCTTCCATGAGGAGGCAACTAAAGACTCATATTTTGCCAGTTGGCTTGTTGAGACAGTAGTAATGCCTCCAGTCGACTGCCGAATGGCATTATTACATCAACAGTAAGGGCAGATTGCTGAAACACCAGCACTCTGTTGTCGCCCAATACAAAACCTCCCACAGCATGCCTTACAAATCCAACCTACAAGAGTACTGTGGGCATGGTAAGCTGCATAAGACAGGCAATGGTTAAGAACATTACTAAAAAATTGTTGGTGGCATTCTCATGAAAATAAAGTAAACCAGTACACACTAGCAATTCACGCTCTTTCATCTCAATTCCCCTGCCACAAAGACAACGCAGTGGTGACTTTTTAATCCCAATGGAATGATTTTTGAGGATGTCGTAACCAATTGATAGTTGAAAATTAGTCTGCAGGCCTAATTCCATGGATTTCTTAGAAGGGTTGTCCATGTTTTTGTCATTGGCTTTCAAGCATCATTAATATCCTTATAACTTCATGAAACCTCAACTGCTGCTTAAAGAGTATATAAAAGTTTTTGGAGGAGATTTTGTACATTCCTCTTTTGTCAGTTTATCAGTCATTTAATTTTCCCAGAAATTCCAAATGATCAATATCCACTGCAGGACAATCTGCCATCCCTCAGAAATTAAATGAGTAAGAGCTTCTTTGTGTTTCACAAATTACCCATGTTACTGATATTTAAGACAAATATAGCAAATCAACAAAGAAAACTACTGTCTTTTCACCGGCTGTAGTTTAAGAAGCTCATGTGCTACTTGCTGAACTGCAAATATTTCAGCTCCAAAATTAGTGATTTGAGTCAACATTACTTTCAAAGAGACTGCAAAACCTCAATCTAACTTTCCCATTTTCAAAAATCGGCTGATCCAACATGTAATCCCATCTCTCTGGAATTGACTGGCCACAAAGATAACGATTTCACTTCTTCTACAGAGCATTTTGTTTTCTAATGTACTGTCCAATTAAAAAGACAGATTTAATAAGCCTTCAGGAAAACAGCAGCAATCAATGGAATGCTAAACTGTTCACATTCTGTCCAGTTGAAACTTGCATTTCTCCATTAGTTCATTCGCTTTTGAAATCAGTGCTATATGCTGCAAGCAGGCTTATAGGAATAGGGTGATAATGGTGCCAATACTTTATAGGAAGTCTACGTATTTGTATTTCTGTTTTTCAGTGTTAATCTCTCTTAATAGACAGTGGTTCAATGTCTGTCTGTATTTCCATTGATACAATAAGGGTTGATTTGGCAGCATCTGTAATGAATCTGTAACAAATCTTTGTTTTGCATTTTTCCCAAGGCTTTACAAATCACATTAAAAGCAGTAAAAAGCAGTTATCCATATTCCATAGCCAGTTCCTTGTAATTACTGACCAAAATATCTTTGTTTGCTAATCAGCAAATGCAAGTCTTTTAAAAAATTTAAGTCTAGCTTCCCCGCTCAGTTTTTCAGCAGGTTTATTCCACGATATTGAGGAATATGTCTTGATTGAAAACTAAAAGCAAGCAAGTTATCTCTTTTAATATCTTGGCTATTGTACTTAAGGGAAATTATCTGGGTTCTCTTTCATTGAAAGGAAGTAATACAGTGGCTAACTTTTCTTCAGGATTAACAATAACTTGATTTCAGTTGCACTATTCATTATATGCCTAATCTATAAACAGCTTTATTTAGAATGCCACAAATACCAGATATAGTACTACTTATACAGATAGATTGTCAGTGAAAAGAATCTTGATACCCAGCCATTGTCAAAGTCCTGAAAAGGGATATAAAAAGTAGAAGGAAAAGAAAGGCAGCAGAAGGCAAAGAATTTATATAAATTACTATATATATTACGAGAGGCACTACATGAAAGTGATCTACGTCACCCTTACTGAGCCCTTGGGCAATAAACTTCACTGCCTTTTGTCAAAAGCTTTAGTATAATATTTTGGTTCTAAGACATTACCTGGCTACTATTATTCGACTTCTAATTTTAAAATATAATGTGTTACTTCAAGATCTTATGCCTAATCCTGATTAAAAAAAACAAAACATTGTATATGACTGGGAATTTTTAATTGCCCATTATTTATTAAAAAATGAGGAGGAATAAGAAGGATGTAAATCGCTATCTTTAAAATTCTGCCATTTTTAACTTTTTTTTTTCTTTTCTTTTTTGATTTGCTGAAGATACGATGATATAATATTAAGACTTCATGAAAGTTGATGAGATGAAATTTATTAAAATTATAAAATCCTGTTATTTAATATATATATAACAGATCCTTCTGAAACTTAAATTCACATTTATAATGCATAGATCTAAATCTATGTTTATTCACTCTTAAATTTTATCCCTATATTTAATGTTTGCTAAGAACCCAAATCAACATTTAAAGATTTTTATTTCTTTTGTAAATAAAAAAAAATAAAAATAAAGAATGCTACAAAACCTAGGAAACATTTATTTTTAGCAAAACTTAAATAATAAATGTCTACTCACTTGAAACACATTAGAACGATGTCCACTATCGTATATTAGCACTGGTTCACTTATAGTCCAATCCCAAATAATTATGTTTAGATCATCGGAGCCACTGGCTAATCTGGTACCAGTCATATTGAAATGCAATGAATTAACACAGCCCTCATGTTTTTTCATTTTGTACATCAATTCTAGTCTCTGAGTCATGTGTAAGCTTCCGTAGGCACGCAAACAAAACAGTTCATTATGATACGAATTTCCAATGCCATACTGCCGCTGGACCACTTCTGGAGTAAGAAACCATTTATGCTTGGGTTTAGGTTTTATGGCTGGTTTCTCTTTTTCATCTTCAGAAGCAACCTTCAAAAATTATAAATTAGAAACATTAATTATGGTCATAAAAAGCATTAATAAAGCAGTTGCAGAAACTTATTTACATTTTGTAGTCAAACAAAATGCAAGTCTTATAAAGAAATTTATCTGCTAAAAATCCACTGCATTTTGATAATGAAACTCTTAAAAAAATATTGTTTGAGCTTTATACTCATTTCAAGATTTATGTAATACTTAATGCCAGATATAATAATAGGAAGATATTTAAACCACATCCTTTTCAATCTTAAAGCATACATTTAAAACGGAAAATTTCTAAGTCCAATAATATTCAAGTATACTTAGTGCTTTTGAGGTTATTTTTCCAACATAATTTCTCAATGTTTCTTCTAAGATCCTGTCCCAGGGTCTTAGCTTGACTCAAAGGCTCTCTTTATCTTGAATTAATTCCTTATCTTATTAAATAGTTTTTGGTAAAATAAGCTACTTTTATAACTAATAATTAATTAAACAAACTGATATCTACTTCCTGGGTTTTAAAAAAGTAAAATCATATAAATCCCATCTGACATTTGAACAATATGGATTAATAACATATGTGAGTTCATTTGATGTTTTAAAGAAAGAATTATTGCACCAGTGTCAACCTGGCATTTTATTGATATTGATTTTTCAGTATGAAAACTAAATTGAGACAATTCATTCAACAAATTGGCACATGTGTTTCACTTAATTCTATGATTTTATTGCTACATGAATGTTTTTGTTAACACACATTAGAAATGTTAAAAGTTAAAGTATCCCACCATAGGCCTGAACAGGTCTTGGGGGTAGCGGGAGGTAAGGCTCCCGACACTGCATTACCCAACGGGACTAGTTTGAGGTCGAGAGGTCAGCCCGACGCCCACTCGCCTTTAACTCGCGGGAAAGAAACCCGGTACCAATTCTACAGAGGGCTGGGTATGCCCTAGTGCCTGTTTGGAGGAGAATGGAACGCGGATAAATCCCCACCCTCCGCCGAGGCTGGGAATCGATCCTGCCACCTCCAACCTGCTGCCAAGCGCCCTTACCTACTCGGCTACCGGGCGCACAAGTTAGAAATGTACTAACTGTAAATGTTACAACATTCTCCAAGTTTTTACATTAGTAGAATAGTAATAATACTCGCTAGAATTAATATAAAACAATGGTGGCCATTTTACTACTCCCAGAAAAAACGAAATATCGGACAACAATTTATGGAAAGTGAAATGTGGATCTATATTGCTCTGCTGGTATTTAATGAGAAATGTTTTTAAATGTGTTAAAGTGCTACCAAGTGTCAGGTGGACCCAATGATAGCTTTTTAATTCATTACAAAGGCTAATTTCATAGAAACACAAATGACCGTTCGAAAACTAAGATTAAGAAATAAAAGCAACATCAATATGTGGAAATCACATCTTTGGACAACTGAACACTCAACCACAAAGAAAAAAAATAAATTGAAAAAAAAAAAAAAAAGCTTTCTAATAAGTCTAAAGAAAAGGAATCAATGCATGATAAAAGATCCCCTTTTATTATAAAAAGCTAATTATAACGAACTTTCTTTACATCTGAATTATTATATATGTTTATTATAAAATGAAAAGATGTTGAAATATTCACATCTAGGACAGGAGATTTTGCAGGTAATACACTGACCTGGGAGGGAAAAAAATAACTTAGCACGGCCAATAGATCATCTTCAAAGAATGCAACCATTCATTGTAAGATTTTGAACAGAGGCATGATGCCTTCCTTTTAAGTTTAAAAGCTAGAATCCAATAATCCCAATCCAAAAAACGTAAAAGCTGTGAAATAAATGATCCTGTAATAAATATGGAAATAAGTTTTTGACTTAATCAGAAACTCAACAAAAATAGATGTAATTTAATGACTTACTACTTAAATATGAAGCTTCATAATTTATAAAATCAAATTCCAATGCTACTAAAATTAAAATGTTTTATTGTGCCAACTAACTTGAATAAAAAAAAAAAAAAAAAAACCAACCCCAACAATTTTTTTTCCTCCCTCTTATTTTTATTTGTTTTTTTTTCTAAGCTCAACTAGAAATTTTTAAAGCTGTAATATTTTATATATATATTACAATCCCAAGAGTAATTTAACTTTAAATATTACTTGATTTTACAACTATCTTTTTTCTTATTAAACACTGATCTTGATTTTATTAAACAATGAGTGAGTGAATTTTAATTAAAAACTTAAAAAGATAAAAGAATCAAGAGTTTGAACAGCAATGCTGACTTGATCAAATATTTCAATGTAAACAAAGCAAAACAAGATTTGGCAAGCGTGGTTTAGCTCTATTTCTGGATCAGTGTTCGGCTTTAGTTTCTTTTTAAGATTAAACCATCTTATCAGTTGTGCAATTCTAACTACCGATTGTTAATTTTCATTCATTTGTTTTTAGATCTATCTTTTGTTTCTTAGCTTGATAACTTATCAAGAAACACTTCAAAACATTTCAAGAAGCTTTTTATTTTTCTCTTCCTAAATCATTCAAGTAATAAATTTTATTGTTTTTAAGTAATTACTCTGCCTAAAGATGAGAGTTTAATAAAACCCTAAACATGAAATAAGCATTCCTTTTACTTAATTTGAAAGATCTTTAGAATATTTCTTCAGTGAATACGTTATTAAATATTAAAAATAAAGATTACATTGTTTCTTATCTGAATAGGAGCAATCCAACTCTTAAAATGTAAAGGGTTATCAACAGATAATAAATGAAGAACAAACCACTTTTTTCTGGAAAATACCAATATATATTTAATAAGCTGGTACTGATAAATTAGCAATGAAGCTATATACACTACTTTAAGTTATAATATCCAATTAAAATTAATTGGGAGGGGAGAGATTTTTATATTTTGGTTAATAAAAATAACTAATAAATTCTAATAATTAATAGAATTCTAAGTGTAAATGGCATTAACCATTTGCAAAGAAATTCATTAGACTTCAAGAAACTTATCTACAAATAAATATTTCCACTTTTACGTGGAGATAATTCAGGAAAAGAGTAATTGGAGGCTATGGATAATTATATGATAAACTTCACTTTTATCACTCCACAAAATACCACAATGGACTGATACACATCTTCATCAAGAAGTTTTTAATGTGTTTTGAATAAATTAACTAGATATTTCAATTTACAAACTATATATGGACACCTACGCATACAGACAAGAAGGGTCAATTAGTTCCCCTCCTCCACACTGGAATTTTCAAATTAAATGCAATTCATATAACTTCTTTCTCTTAAAAGGACGAAGATATTTA
>JAFIDM010005346.1:16909612-16958492 GCA_023159025.1 Thereuonema tuberculata
ATTAATTAATAAAGCCAATCAATACCTTTTCATTTTCACTTTTGGTTGATAAAACTTCATCATCTGTTTCATCATCTATTACACCAATCTTTTTTTTCCGTCGTCGTCTTACTGGGACATCATCAGTATCATCTGCTTCTGTCTTTCCTTTCTCTGCTGCTTTTTCGTCACTATCAAGAAAATCGGGCCCAAAATTGCTTTCATGGTGCCCTGAATCGGGACTGCTTTTGTCACTGACTCCTTCTGTCTTTTTAACATCTAACTTCGAAAGTCCTCGACCCTTCCCGCTTTTAACTTTCTCCGAATCTGCATCCTCTTCGTCTGAAGAACTAGCATCTGGTGCAGTTTCCACACATATTCCGCTATCGTCTTTCTTCATTCGCCTCTGATGGGCTGTCGAGGACTTGGTAGGCAGTGAACCCCCTTCGCCGCTGCCGTCCCCTGGCATTCCTACTGCGCTCGTTTCACTACTACCATTGGTTTCGGACAATTTCGTTTCGTTCACAACAACATCTGGGCAATCTACATCCATTGGAACAGACTTATGTCTATCAGCCATCGCTCAAAAATTACTTAATATAGGAAGACTTCTATCAAATAATTAGAATTTTACAGAAGCTGTTTCATCAGACATCTGACTCTTTTCGAGAGAATATAAATAAACATGAATATCAGTAAAAAGACAATTCAAAAGGACCATCCCATAGCCTTTACTTAAGTTGGCTTTTCAAACCCTTTTAATGACTACAGAGCATCAAACTTGCATCAATGTGAATCCCTTCACTTCCAATGATGACATATTTTTCAATGTCAACCTTCAGAAACTGACTCAACCGCGGATTCTCTCTTCTCAAAATTTAATGTTTTTATTTATGAACGACATTAACTCTTCCTGGAGCAGCCATCTTGTTAGGGTTAACTTCTACGAAGAGGGGGAACTGCAATTAAGATTAAAAGTTAAACACTTCAGAGGCAACTTTAAGTTATTAATAATACCTATATTAAATTTTAAGGAACAATTAAACAACGGCTACATTATCAAATAAATGATTACGACGTACATAATAATTACAGAATGGTACGTCTTCTATTTGTGAAGTCAGCTGGTAGACTTGTCTCTGCATCGACTAACAACATCGTTGTTGATTCGCTGCTGATACAAATATTTAAATTGGTAATAAAATCATCTGAATACTTATTACGGCATTAAAATAAAAAACTTTATTTTTTAGTTTTGGTATTTAAATAATTTGCCTAATTTTTCTTTCAATTTATTTTATAATTTTGACCAATCAGCATTGACTATTTAAAATATATATACAGATTTCATTCATTGCGAAAATGGCAGACGATCAGTTGATTGATCCCGACAAGGGAATTTCTTCTGCCCGAGCTTCAATGTATAACGTGTTAAGATCATTGATACAGAATAACATTGAGCATTTTCATGAAGATAACAGTGCTTTAGGAAAGAGATTTTATGCTGCGTTTGTGCAATTGGAAGAGCATTTAGATTTAATAGAACCTCAAGTGGACTCCATCCGACGCTTTGCTCATCACTTTGATTTTCACGAGAAAATCCCTGGAAATGGCTACAGGAGTTTTATTTCGGTGGTGGATGCCTGTGCTCTGCAGTGTATCCGATTATGCAGACATATCTGCATTAATAGAAGCTCCTTTATATTCCGGAGCGGTCATTATTGCCGGGAGGTCGAAGCCTACACAGCTACGATGGGGTCATTGAAAGCCGGGTTGACTCACCTTCAGACTCTGTATTCCTGGAGTAAAGATGGGGATTTATATCCTGATGAAGAACATTCGCCTGAGGAACTCCTCATGGAAGCCGAGAGCATCGATCAACAATGCTTTTATGGCAGATGTCTGGCATTTCAGGTGATTAGCAAAGATCCGACATAAAAATGACAGATGACATTACAATATGTTGTGTTTATTAGAATATGATGGCAATATATTTACGTATAAATGTAATTTATATCATTCACTGGAGTAAGTTTAAGCATAAACACCATGTAAATGAAAAACATGCATAATTCAAAGTATGATGTTTCGGTCTTTTTAAGGGTTAAACTTGCGTATTACGAGGCTCCCCTCGTATTAAGTTTAGAACCTTTTTCAAACGTGGCCATAATAACACGTTATTTATGCCTTAAATTATTTCATTGAATAAGTGTGAGACATACGTTTATGACTATAACATATAATTTATAAGTAACCATGGTTAAAAGCAAGAAATTGACATATCATTACAATTCCTAGCCTAAGGACATCAGAGGGAAATGGTTAAAAATTTATGGTGCGAAACAGTGGTAAAATGAAAGTACCAATTTATAGCTTTGCAAAAAGTACAGTTTGCATTTAATATTCGACAAATAGATAATGAAATGTACAAAACCTCAAGGTTTTTGTCTATACCTCCGTATTGAGAAATTGGATTTCAAATGTGCCGTTTCATTTTGTCTTTCTGAACAGGCAGAAGCATAGATTTTATTCAGCTTCCAACTGTCAAACTCTAAACAGAAAAAGATACATGTATACGTTAGTATGAAGCATTTTTCTATGAAATTTATTTGAAAAATTTATATTTTTTAAAAGATACTTAAATCTTGCGTATATGTTTTTCATTAAAAAGAGAAGAAACTAAAGTTAAACTAATTAAAGAAATTAATGTTAAACTTTAACAATGTTTTTCTTTGTTAAAACCTTTATCTATTAAGAATTTTTATAAAGTTTTGCGAATTTTCGTTGATTATGTTCTCTAGGAATAATTCTTTCTTAATTACAATAAATTGAGTTTTTGAAATAACCCGTGTTATTGAAAACTTTTATTGGCAGTTGAATGAACTAAAATGTAAGTTTGCTGGTAAATTCATGCATTATTTTAGTGCTTTACAAATTCCCGTTTATTGTTTTTAATGTCTAATTGTTTATTTACTGAATCAGTTTCTATTAAATATATCCCTTTGATAATATCAGTAATAATAATAAAAACAAATATTTTTATTTAAATGCAGAGTTCATCCAAAAGGTCCTCCTGTATCTTTGTAATACTTTAGTATCTGTGAAAATGACCAATGACAGAAAATATTAAAAAAATTAATACTTGAAACTCTTTAGGTGAGGTAATTTCATTCACAGCAATGCAAGTGTTTAAAGAACATGATGCTTTACTATACACTTACTCCATACCAACTGGAAATGCTGCAGTTCTTCTGTGCATTGTAGACATATACATAAATGGAGTGGGGCACTAAAAAAAATTAAATATTGGGATCTCTTAATATTTGATAAAATAAAATGTGTAAATGATTAAAAAAAAAACTGTTTTAATATGTATTTTGTTTTCTTTAAGTGTGCATTTGTTTCATGTGAATGCTTCTGATAACTTATGTTAAGTTGAAGTGTTACAAGCTGATTTTGTTTTCATAATATATGCTTACAGGAATACTGCTACAAATGCTGAACTCGTACTATTTTAATATATTGAAGTTAATCTACAGTCACTTATAGCATAAATATATATTTATTTTTTTTTTTTTCCTTAGTTTTCAGAATCGATGCGGAAACCTCTGTTAGTCATCCTGTTAGCCATGGCATCGTTCAGTGAGGCATATTTCAATACTGGTGGGGTCCTAGCGCGCACTGCATCGTCGCTGTACAATTGCGGCCGGTACGCGTTGAGTCCTGAGGAGCGTGGTCGACGTGTGGTTCAGGTTTCGCAACGTGCCTCAGTGGAATTTTGCAAGGCATTTTGGCTTCTTCAGGAAACGGAACTTATGCAGGTATTTATTTTTTTTTTTTTAATTAAATAGGGCTTTGAGCTGAAGTGATGAAGAAACAGTCCTATTTATTTCTAGTTCCGTCATTAATGATTTTATTTATTGTTCTGTGTGTGTTTTTTTCAACTTTAACGTATCAAATAGATATTTGTTAGCTGTAGGATATTTTCTTTTTGGTATTTTATTAGCGATGATAGATGCACGTAATGAAAACATGCTTTTCAATCCAAATATTTACATAATTTATATAGTGAAGCGTTTCCAAAATAATATCATACAAATAGGGTAGGGCCGAGGGGACCCCTCCCCCGAAATCTCAAAATGTGTAGAATAGACATACCTACTTTTATTTTTGGTTGGATGACCGGTGGAGAGAATCTTGGCCCCCTCCCCCCACCAAAATTTCCAAATCTATTTCATTGTTGGTGGTCATTTCCCTAACTTGGCTCACATCAAAATAGCATCCCTGATAACATGGCATGAAAAAATGTATTTCATTGAAAACTGAATTAACACAGAAGTTTTGAAATAACCAGGTGAAAATGTTACGGTATGCGCCAAAATATACAATACTGAAACTCGCGCATCTCAAACACATGGTTGCGTTTGTCAACGGGGTATAGCTCCAGCTGCACATGTTCGCAGTAGTGAAAAGGAAGTTGTGTTGTGCAGTTGTTGTTGTTGGAAATGGGTCTCTCGACGGAGGAAAAAGTATTCATAGTTGAGCATTATTTCTGCTCATACGGAAGCGGTCATGGAGGTGGACCGAGTTTGAAAAAGGTGGCAGAACAATTCCAAGAGGAGTTTAATAAGATGGCACCAAGTAACACAGTTATGTTGTCTATTGTTACGAAATTTCGCCGTTCTGGTAGTGTTCTGTAGAACGCTACAATGGTTTAGGGATCGAGCCATTTCTTCAGAATTTGAGAAGGTGCTGTCGTGCAAGGAACATTAAGATGAATAGACAGTGGTATCAACAGGACGGTGCGACCAGCCATACCGCTCGAGCATCTTTAGCCATGCTGAAGGACTTTCCAGGACGAATCATTTCACGTGGTACCGACTTCCCATACCCGTCCCATTCCCCCGATCTTACACCACCTGATGCCTACTTGTGGAGAATGTTAAAGGAGAGTGTGTTCAACTGAGAAGTTCCATCAAGAACTGTGCCTGCATTACGTGAGCAAATCGTCTCCTGTTGCAGGAGTCTGCAGCAACCTTTGTTTCAGGATATGTTTGGAATCTGCGTGAACGATATGAACACTGTCTACAGTGAGGCGGTGCACACTTTGAACACTTACATTACGCATACCGTGGTAAATCACCATGCTAATAGTGTATGTATGTAGTGCGTATGTTACTTTCTTTTGAGGAGAAATAAACTCACAGATGACAATAATGTAATTTTGTTCATCTTTTCATTTCAGTACTGTATATTTTGGCACATACTGTACTTTCATTACTTTTACTTTTTCAGTGCTTTCAGTTTAGCCTTTCTTTCAGTTTGTCTAGTTCAAGTTCCAGTTTCATCCTGAAAATGTGAATTAGTGCAATTAAGCAGAATAAGGAATAATCACAATTTTAATTCATTTATATCTATTTTTTAATCTGAATAAAGTTATGCTTTGTTTATATTATTTTTTTGTCTAGCCTTCACTATCTCTATTCCTTAATATTGCAGTAAGAATTAATCCCAACTCTAATATTATTAATAATAATCCAAAATAGTTTTGTTTGAATAAAAAGTTTGAAGGATTGTTCAACATAGGCGCTTGTTTATAAGAAGCACTTTTTTTTTCTCCTCCATTCAGTCGTCTTCTTATGCCAATGCTATGTTGTGGAGAGCTTGACTAATGTCACCACATGGTCAAAAAGTTTATTCATCTTTTATATTCTCATCGTATAAATGACAAATTAATGCCAACATATTATTGAACATTTAGTAACAGCAGAAAGCCATAATCATAACATTCGTATGTTTATTAAACAATGAAACATTCATATTTTATTTTCGATTGCTAATAATCTGATGGAAATATTGAAAAAAGATCATATTAAACAATACTGAGAGACAATTTGTAGCACAAAAAAGAAAAAAAAATACATTTTTCCTTAAAATAAATATCTAAAGAATAGACAGATTTGCTTTAAGTTTTTATTTGCAGTTACTTATTTCTTTTCTGGTATATTAAATATAAAATAATTATTTTAGTAATCAGGAATCCAAAAATGTTTTATCACAAAGTCCAGCTCTTAATAAAATCATTATGAACAGCGAAATTTGGCTTTTTTACTTCCATAATTAAAAGATTTATTATTAAAACAGAATTTGACATTATTTTTAAAGACTCAGTTCAACTTTTAATTTGAATCAAAACCGTCGAATTTGGTAAAGCTAATTTTCTAATTTCAATTTTTTTTCTTTTAATTTATTATGAATATTTAATAGTGTAAACATATTACATTTACATCATCAGAATTACAAACACTATTGCAAAATCTGTATCCAAAGATCAATTCATGGATTTTTCTAAAATGAAAAAAATATATAGAATAACTGGTCTTTGGATACAGATTTATAATGGTATTTGTAATGATCTTTGAAGTTCTGTTTTATAATCATTGGAAAGTTTCAGATATTGTAATGAAATATGTATCTTTGATAGGAATGCCGATGTTAATTAATTCATTTTTTAATTGTTAATTCTACAGCCAATTCATCTTAACTTCATTCATTATAAAACGGTTATTAACTCTTCTCATTGTAATAGTTTTTATTTACTTTATCTTTCCCATTTTTTTTTTTTTTGTATGTGATGCAAGAATATTAATCACTTTATTCATAAAGTTCAAAAGTTCCTTGGGTTCAGAAGTAATCAACATTCTTTAGGATAATATTTCTATTTTCTAAAACGTCAGATAGCAATCGTCTGAGTTCTATTTGATTATTAAATAGAACTCAAAAGCATTTAAAAACTTTTAGTTAGAATTAATGTAAAGTATGTTTTTTTTTTTTTTTTTTTAAATTTAGAATTAGAATTTTATATTCTTTTCCTCTAATTGTTATGAAAATATTAAAGACCTTGAATTGGGAGTAAAATTCATGCTTAAATAATACAAATTATTTATCATCCCTCTCCATTTTCATTTTCCAATGTAATCACAATCAAACTTTTTAGGATTTATACATAAAATTTATAAAAAAAAAAAAAAAAAAAAAAAAATCCTACCAGTTGGTAGGATCATATATTCAAAACTCTACAAATATATGTAATTTGGAAAAAGAAAATGAAAAGTTATACATCTTAAAAATTTACCCCGATTCTTCAGAAATAAATGCTTAAAGCATTTTTAATTATCTTTTAACTAATGTATACAAAGTTATGATTACTTTTTTTTTTCTAAATTATCCAGTTACTATTGTATTTTAATTTTATTTAACATTCACTAAACTTTTTGTAAATTTTAGTTTTTACAATTATTTATTTAGATTATAAATGACTGTCCATTCAATTACAGCAATTGCCTGCCTTTGTTTGTCCTCCTATTGCTGTTAATAAAGTATTCACAATCACCCCAGAGGGTCCTTTACGCCTACCCAAGGCAGATGGAAGTGGTGTGGTTGAAATACCCATTCCATTGAGCCATATTGGAGCAGCACCTGTTTGCTGCCGTTTGCTTTCCTCAGTGCAGAGGGAAGGCCAGGTATATTTTTATTTTATTTTTAAATTCATTTTCCCCATTTAACGTTTTTAAACCTAATTCTTCGTCTCTTAAGTTACTAATACTATGTTTATTTCTTTGACTTAATAACTTGAATTTCATTGTTAAGCTAAAAGAAACTATTTACTATTTCAGCCATTAAAAAAAACAACAACTGGTATTTCTAAAAGCAAATTCACAAAAACAATTCTTGTTTGCTGTAGTATTTTCCAGAACTTCATTACTGCTATTATTTTTAAATCTTTGTGCTTGGAACATTGTCTCTTTCCTTATATATTTTTTTCTTTCTCTCTATTTCTATAATATATTTTTATTAATGAGTGATAACCTATTCAATCTATAATTGATTCTTCTTTTTTTTCTTTTTTAAATATTCCATTGAACCTACGATTGATGCATGTACTCGTACATGAAAAGAAGTTACGTGCGTGTTTATTAGTATGTGGCACATAATAATGTATGAAGTGTTGCATACATTTATTGCAGATTAACCTATTTCTATTAAGAATGTCAGGATGAGGTGATGGTTTTATATCCAGTGTATAGGTCAGCAACTTTTACAGCAACAACTTTATAATATAATATAGAATATGAATCATTCCATGTCAATTCAACTGAGATGGTTTTTATAACCATACAGAAAAACCTCGACTTACCTAAATGGATTGTTCCACAATCCTGTGAATAAGCAATTTTTACATAACTCAGAGCCATGTTTTATTCTATACTTAACACATTTTTTTTTTTTATGTAATTCAGGAATTAAATATGTGAGGGTCTGCCCATATTTTCAATTGTTGAAACTAATGTAAAAGAGAAAAATACAAAACAGTGCAAATGATATTGATTGTTTACAGTTAATTCCACAAACTGTGTTGAATCTTAACTTTCCCACTGTATGCATTCCATAATGCAAGTGATAGGCTTATATGTTAACTAGCTGTACCCGGCATGCGTTGCAATGCCACTCAAAGAAAGAAAGAGCTTAGTGAGAAGGGGCCGGAAATATAAGGTCCCGGTGTCGGTCAGGTGTGGGACACTTAGGCCCTTGTATTGCCTTCATCCACCCAAGTGTGGTCCTGCCCCCCATAGGAGAGCGAATTTTTCACTTTACACAATATTTGTGTAGTTCTCAATGTCACCACCAGGTAGATATTTGGCTATTTCAGGGATTTTGCCCCTTTTCAACCCCTTGGGGGGGGGTCCAGGTTCTAAGGTAGCCTATCTTTCCTGCAAGATCCTAAAGAGTAATTCTGCGAAGTTTGGTCCAGATAGGTCAAAGGGCCTAGGAGTGTACAAAGGACAAAGAAAGAAACATTCATTTTTATATATATAGATTTAAATTGTTGCATACTGAAATCAAGCATTGCCAATCTCTATTAATTTTGGTAATGTTTGTTTAATACTGTAATAAATAACATTGAATTTGGAACAACAATATATAATATAAATTGCTACAGCAACAGGAATTGTTTGTAAATTATTAATTAATCTTGAAAGAAGAAGAAAAAAATCTTTCCAAAATTTCTTATTTTTAATTTAGGAAAATATTATTTTATAATTAACACCCATTCTATATCTAACATTAATTAAAACTTCTTATCTTTTATTTTGCTAATGTTGAAAAGCCCATTGAGGTAAGTGAAAGTTTCCCATTAAGAAATCATTAAAATTTCATAGTTTGGTCACAGCCATTTTGAAATAATTTTAACATAAGAAAATGGTTTGATTGGTGTTACAGTGTTAACTATTAAAAAAATAAAATGTTTTTAGATTAAAAATCAGGAACTCGGAAATAAAAGAAAGATAAGGAATCCTCAAATTAAGTATCAGGCGTTGACTCACAGTTTGAAGTTCGTGGACTTTGATTAAAATTTATCATTGTTAATGGCTGACTCATAATGACTGAATGTTAAAGGCCAAGGTTAATTTAAATAATAATTACTTCATGTTTCATTAAAATAAAATTATTTAAAAGTTAATTTTATCTTTCTCAATCATTAAAAATTCTTTTTTATTTTAGCACTTTTCCTTAACTACTTTTTAAATAATTACAAAAAGAGGTCAGAGTTAGCATTGTCTGAAAAAAAAGATAAACTTTAACTGACTTTTAGTCCATTTCAATTTTTATTATTCTTTAAATATATTTATTTTGATGTAATTAGATATAATCTTTTATTCTTGGCTTTTGAAAAAGGTGTGTTCACCTAAATTTGTCAGTATATTACAATGCCACACAGTAAACTTCTATTCAGGTTACTGTGAATTATTAATGCTTCAAATTTGTAATATTCCTTCTTTTTCATCAATCACTGACTATCAGTTATTTTAATGGGATTTGTGTTAATTTTTAAGTATAATGGAATTAAGATGGTGGCCTACAATTTTTTTTATTTAGTAATTATTTCAAAAACAAATTAGTAAAAATTAGTAAATCTTGTCCTAAAAATTTTATTTTTGAAGAGATTAAAAAAATTGAATTCCCAATTTTAGTTTTATCTTTGCAGCTTATACAATTACATGGATATCAATCACTGTAATCTACAGAAGACAGTATAAGCAACTTGTAGTATAAGCTGCTCTACAAGTTACTTGTTCAGCCAGTGTTGATTTGCTATTGATGGATTTTACCAATTATTGCTTTGTCAGTAACATCAGTTAACCAATCCTTGTCTTGAAAGGCCTATATTTTTTTTCTTTCCAATTTCTTAATCTTTAATAAGGAAAAACGTTTTTTTATCAATATTTATCAATGGTCATCTGTGGTTTAAAACATTTTCTAGCTATTCTCAAAATTAGATAAAAATTTACTGAAAGACAACAAGGAACAGAATGATGAATCAAGATAAATTTTAAGAATAAGGTAGTGGACCATTATCACACTAAGCATTAACAATAAAAACATGTTATTAATGCTTAGTGTGGTAATGGTTATTATTATTTACCTTATTATTATTATTACAACCGCACGTTAAATATGTTTATTCCAAATAAATTACAAATTTTAAGACTTGTTTTCAGATTGCTGCTTTGTCTTGTCATTAAAATACTATCTCATGATACTTTAAAATTAGTACTTTCTTTCATGCAATTGAAGTTTGTTAAATATTTTTATACATTCAAACAGTTCTTTTTTAGTTATAACATAGCTGGAATGTAAAGGGAGAAAAATAATCTTTCTTAAGATATTAAAGATATATAATTCCAGAAAGGAAAAAAAAAAAATGAGGAACTTAGTTCCTAAATGAGTTTATTGATGGAATTATTTTTCGAACAGTCCTGAAAGGAAGCTGGACCCAGTAGCCAAGTGGAAAGGGGGTTGCAGGGAGACTGGTTCAATCCTGACTTCGGCAGAATTCAGAGAATTTTGCACACTAAATTCTCCCCCAGACTGGTTCCAAGGATCTGTAGAATGGGCACTGGGTTTCTTTCCTGAGGGTGCAGGTGGGCAAGCATAGGGCTGACCACCTGACCTCATCTCAGTACCGAGATGAAGGGAGCCTTATCTCTAGCTCTGTATTGGCCCTAGTGGGCCCCAGTGGGATACAACCTAACCTAACTTTGACAGGAAGGGAAAAGGCATTTAATGTTTCTTCAGTATCTTTATCATACTTTTTGTTTGGCAGTGAGAGTTAATTTTATTCATAAATCTATCTTTCAATGGGATGAAAAGCTTTTAAATGTAGCTTTTAAAAACATCTGCTCGTAATTAAAACTATTTAATCCTTTTTTTTTTAAAGTTTCATTCAACTTTAATGATAGATTGTTTTTATCCTTTATTGTTAGTTATTACATTTCTCCTGTATCTGCTTTTGTGATGTAACTGCAACCGTAGTATAATTGCAGAGGATGTAAAAACAGCTTGTTCTGGAATTTAAACTCAGTTTCTTTTTTCTTTATCCTTACAATCTATTCAGATATAACTAATCTATATTAATATTATATATTATTATTATTAGCTAATATTTGTGGATTTGTTTATTTGTTTGTCCGTAATAAAATAGCTGTTAAACAAATCATGCTGGATAATTATTAAATGAAAAGAAAACAAGAGCAGCACCTAAGTAAACAAAAGAAAAGGAAATCGCCTTTCTGATTTGTTTATGGGGAAGGAATTGGAATGGCTGTTTCGTCCTTCTGCGGACTCATCAGCCCAAACCCTGCCTTCCCCAATAAAGGAATCAGAAAGGTGAGATCCCCTTAGTGTAGGCCACCACCAACCTGGCAATGACCTCACAAACAAGAAAAAACAAGCGGAAGGCGGGGTTTGGGCTGATGAGTCCGCACAAGGGCGAAACGGCCGTTCCCAATTCCTTCCCCATAAACGAATCAGAAAGACGATTTCCTTTTCTTTTGTTTACTTAGGTGCTGCTCTTGTTTTCTTTTTGTTTAAAATAGCTGTTGTTCATTGCATTCAAACCTCTTGACACGAAACTCTATTTCATTTTATTTATTTGCTACAAATATCTGTAGTAAATCACAGCATTGAGTTTTCAACAAAATCAGCATCGTGATTCATAGAAAATTTAACCTTTTTTTTTTTTCCTGATTGATCTGTGTAGGTGATAAATATATTTGATTGTCATATTAATTAATTTTCTTTCTTTGTTTTCTTATGAATTGATTGTCTTTAATAGGTTGAGGAAGAAGATGAAAAGCAGAAAGTAGTACATAATCCTGTTATGCCTCCCTCACCTTATCTCATCATACAGTGCCATGGGGGAGGATTTGTGGCTCAGTCTTCAAAATCACATGAAGTAATTTATTTTTAATTATTTATTTATTTAAAAAAAAAAAAGTAAAAAAAATATGGAACACGTTTATTTTATTATTTTACAAATAAACATTAACATAAGATTTATTAAACTTATGAAAAATTCCACTGAAAAGATCAAAAGGTTCACAATAGAAAGACATACAAATATAAATGGCAATATTGAAGGAAAAAATGAGTACTTGAAAAATTGTAATTCAGTCAGGGTAACTCAGCAGTTGTGGACCTGGATTATCAAATTAAAATCAGACTGACATCTGATCAGTGAAAATAACAAATGAAAAAAATCAGTTATTTTCATCCATCACTTCTCGTGTACCAGGAGTGGTGCCAACATGGAAAGGCAATAGTATTTTATGGGTTTAAGGGCATTAAGATTCATATGCTAATAAATTCTCATATTTTTCATGCAGTTAAGTCTGTGGTAGTTTGATTGTTTGCTTTTTATCTTACATGTTTCAAACTTAGTATTATTTCAGTAATGACACACTTATATTTAACAGTCTGGAAACAACTTATCTTTAAAGTGAAATGACAGACGAAATTCTTGAATTTCTCCAAATTAAATTACTCTTAACAGCAAGCAGCTTTTTGATGGCTAATATATGTATTTTGCTATCTCATTGATACTAGATATACTTTTTCCTAATTTATATCCGTTAAGAGCTTGAAAACATCCCTCAAACTTGCTTCACTTTTTTTTCTTTATTATATGTCTGTAAATTAGTAGCTCTTTTTGTTAATCTTCCTGTGATTAGACAATTTGTGTAAGGTAATGGTCATCTTACTCTATACAAGACAATTGAAAATATCAACATTAATGCAATATTTTTAGCAATTGTAGGGATTCGAGGATATACAAGCCATATTCATTGAATGGTGGGGTGCTAAGTTTTGAAAATAATTTTTAATCTTAATGTGAAAGTTCAATTCAAAATGCAGAACTTTTCTTATTCCTTAAAAATTATAGTTTGAAATTATTTGAAGATAAAAAAAAAATCCAAAAGTATTTCAAATATACAGAGGGTTGATTCCTTTACAACCCGGCATTCTCGTCAGTAGCTTCACGAAAAAGCCTTCTTCCACCACCTATTATGCTCAGTGTGGCCACCAGCATTCTGGAGTATGATCATGCAACGTAACGTCCACTGCAGGAGTGAACACTTATCAAATACAAGGGGTATTTTGTCTCTCACTCTCTACATACTTACTGTAGTCCTTTAATTGTTGTAGCATGTCTGTTCCTTAGTCCATGTTTTAATAGTCCAAAACCACAAAAATGCATCGGGCTGGCAACAGGGGACTTTACTGGAATATCACTGAAGGGGATTGCACATATTCCTGTTCTGGCTTCCTTTTCTTGATAGATCTTGGGGACAATTTGGACGAATGGTAAGAGACCTTATCCTGATGAATGGACGTCAGGACCATACAGAGCAGGTAACTCCTGAGTGTAGATTGGTGTCAGAACATGTTGTTGATAATGCTGGGCATTCACTTTGGTGTTATTGGTAATTCTATGGATAGCCAGTTTGCTCCCTTGATAGTCTCCCACAACCACCATGAAACCTTTGGAAAAGCTTTCCTTGCACTGCCGCACAAAATGAGATCTGCCTTTTTTGTTGATGGGATGATATGAAATTGCCCTGATCTTTCCACTGTCAGTAAGATAGACCACGCCTCATTTAGAGTGGCCACAAATCCAATGCTTATTTCCTGCCAAGTGTCATTTGTAGAGCTTCCTGCAGTTGGTCCATCTTTCAGCACAATGTCGGTCATTCAGCACATGCAGCCTGGCCTTATGAAATTTTCTCAGTCTGAGACAGTTTTTCAGGGTTATACGACAGTGGACTGAGTGATGTTGACCTTTCTGGCAATTGCACGTTAGGTGGGAGGGTTCTCAGTTTGTGCCAAACATCGCCGCTTGGACATAACAGTTCATCTTTGGAAATTTACGTTTCCTGGTCATTTTGATCGGGAAATTTCATTCAGGAAGTCCATTTGATGTGTTCCTATAAATGACTGCTTACACCGTATCATTGGTGACTGAAATTGCATGCTCTTTACATTGTTTCACTAACACTGAATACAGAAACTTTTCATGGAAAAGTGCGACAATGTAACCTTTCCAGAATCTATTAATTTTTGTAGCCATATCAGAAGGACTGTATTATTACTAGCATAAAATGATACATTCAATATAGGGCATGTGGCTAAGAAAATGAGACAGTACAGCATGTCTCATTTGGAATAGGGGTGTTTGCCATAGCTTCGAATTTGTCCGGTTGTAAAGGAATTAACCCTCCATATTTTACTAAAGTAGTGATCAGAGTTTGGTCAATGATTGATGCTGATGTAACATTTAACTGACATACTTGTGCATAAATTTCTGATGGTTCATATTTTTTTTTTTTAACCTATCCCATCTGAAATTTCAAAATTCACCTATATTGTGAGATAAGAACTCTTTACTTGTACAAAGGAAGCTGGCCTAGAAATACAGGTTTCAGACTGATGAAAACATGTATTATATCCACAATACATACAATTCATTGTCTCAAACACTGAAGAATCACTGAGTTTATTTGGTTGATAGAAGAGCATTAACCTGAAAATATTGCAGATTCGGACAAAAAAATATTTCATATTTATTTAATAATTATAAAAGCTATACACAAGATAAGCCCAATTGTTGGAATTTAAAGTATTAGATATTGATGAAATGCAGCAATATTCATTTCATTTCAAATTGATTAAAATAAAATAAAATGGCTGTCTTGATATATTTAATTTGATTTTAACTGTCTGTAACATAATATTTGAAAGAAACAGTAACATTGGTGATCTTAACCTTATAGACATAAAATTTTTGTAATAGATCTATCATATATATTTTGTTATCTATAAGTTAAGTTTTATTTATATATATGTAAATTACGTGATTGTTCTTAGGTATATCTAAGGGAATGGGCTCGCCAACTCGACGTCCCAATTCTGTGCATTGATTATAGTTTAGCTCCAGTTGCTCCTTTCCCAAGGGCCTTAGAAGAATGTTTATATATTTATTGTTGGGCTTTACAGAATGCTAATCAATTAGGTAAATTACTTTTCATATTTCTGTTAATTTACTGAACTAAAAAACATTTTTAAATTGTTAAATTAAAAAAAAAAACTTTAATAATTTCTAATGAAGTAAATTTAAAATTAATTACTGGAAAAAAAATCTTCAGTGCTTTTATAGTCTTCTTGTTTTTGATGAATATTTTATTATCATTTGGTTTTGTTGTAATTATTAGTTGAAATCTTTTTATCAGAAGACATTATAGTTTACTCAAATTTCGCACATTAGGTTTCATACAAATCAAAATTCAAGATTTAAGTATTAAGTCCATATTTTTTCCTAATCCCTTCTCTTCTAGTTGTCGTATTATTATAAATAACCACATCTTATGCCAATAAATATATTAAATAAAATACATTTATTAAATATATTTAAAAACAGCAAATTTTTGGAAAGAGAAAATCTTCTTTCCTTTATCAAAATTCAAGATGTTGAATAACTAAAATTACAATTGCAATTTCATTTGAATTGCAGTGGTACTTCAATAGCAAAAATATATAATAAAAAACTCACTAATGAAAAATTGAAATTTTTTTTTTTTTTTATCATTTTTTTGTAATACACCGAATTACTTTTTGCCATATTTTTATTTTATTTTTGTTTGTCGCAAAGATAAACTTGGATAACTCCAATTTGACTGCCATATTTTTGTCCACCTTGTACTTATTTTTATTTTATTTGTACCTATTAAAACAATCAAGTTTCATCATCATCATCCTAATAGACTTTGGATCTAGTAATTACTTGTGGCCACAACATTTTGAGCATCTCCCTCTAGACCTTTTATCATTATGTTATTAATTCAAGGCTTGTTTTGGCCATCAAATGTCATCCATCCTTTCAACATGGATTTTCCATTTTACTCTATTTATTCAGGAATTTGGTCATTGATTTGACAGTTTAGCTCAGAAAAAAATATTTCTGTTTCAAATTCCAAATCATCCCTGTCCTTCAGGTTTTAGAGTTGTATTTAAAAGTAGGTCTTACCAACATGTTATACAATTTTAATCTAGTATGGCATTGGACAATAGAAGGTTTGGAAGTGGAATTAATTATCTCTGTGACTTCAATGGAATTAATGATTTTATGTTTCACATCTTTCTCTTCCATGTACGAAATATGATATCCAAGATATTTAAAATCTCTTAATCTGTTCTAGTATTTTATTATCTATACAAATTTTGCTTCTGATTGGATTTTTTGTCTTTAAAAGTCATTACTTTTGATTTTTTAACGGAAATTCCCATATTAAATTCTTAAATTATACTCCATATTATATGCAAAAGCTTTTTAGGCTTCTGAAAGAGGCCTTATATCCCCGGTTTGTCTGTCTATGAACTCATCCCAGAATGCTTCGCAACGGCTTCCATTAGCTCTGTTGTAGGTGGCCTGAATGTTGAATGTTGTAGGTGGCCTGTTGCTCAGTTGGTTAGAGCGTCGTGCTAATAATGCGAAGATCGTGGGTTCGATCTCCTCATCAAATTAGGTTTTTTTAAAAATCATTATTAGGAATTCAGTATATTAACAAGGTTTGAGTTAAGAATGACGATTATTCCATATAAATAGGGGTGGGTAAGATAGCATGGGTTTGCAAAGAGACTCGCACATTTTCTAGACCACCCCGGCGCAGTCTATTCTAAAGTAAAGACGACTCAGAAGCCATTGCGAAGCACTGTGATTGGATTACTAATCTCTATCCCTACCTTTTTTGAAATCAACATACAGAAAATGAGTTTCCAAATTAAACTTGCGACTAAGGGTGCCCGCACGTTCGAGCAGGGGGGAGGGGGATTTACCCCTCCCTGGAATTTTCAATTTTATTGAAAGTCATAGAATTTTGTTGTACTCTCAAGAGGACTAAAAGCTAGTAAATTTTATTATAACTAATTTCTTTAGTTTACTTACATCTATTTTATATAATTTCACAAGTCAAAGTATAATTTTTACAGGCTTTTTTACACTGCCAATATAGTTTACCCCCACCTGGAAAATTCCTGTGGGGGGTGTCATGCTTGCGACGCTTTTCCAGTAAAATTTTCAATGTGAAACAGTCATTTGTGCAGGATCTACCTTTTCTGAAGCCATTTTCTTTGTTTTTCAACTCTTGAGTAATTAAGCAGTAAATTTCTTTTTTTAAAATAGTTGAATAGATTTTGTATCCAAAGTATTAAAGTAGTATTCAAAGACTAATTCCTCTATAATTTTAGGAATTCCTGTTATCTCCTTTAAATATAGGAAATACCAATGTTGTGATCTTTCCCTTTCTGAAAATTATTAAATCATTATTTTTAAATTATCCAATGAATTAAGGACAAAAGTGACTTATTAATTTGTTACAATTTTTGTATATTTATTTATCTATATTCTGCGATTTAACTCGAGTGACATTTTTATTAAATTGAAATAAGGCATATTTATTGAAAAGTCAAATTTTATTTTATTGTTGCTATTCAAATAATCTAAGCTCAAAGATGATATTAATAAGGTTCTTTATCTTTCAGGAACAACATGTGAAAGAGTCTGTTTCCTTGGAGACAGTGCTGGAGGGAATTTAATGATGGGCTTAACTCTGAAGACAATTGAATTAGGCATTAGAAAACCAGATGCTTTGTTTGCTTTATACACTCCATTATTAATACAGTTCATTCCATCTCCATCACGACTTCTTTGTCTGATGGATCCTTTACTTCCCTTTGGATTTATGATGAAATGTTTGAAAGGTATTTGTATTAAGATGATTTTAATGTTTCTTTTTTCCCTCTGTTTCCAATTTTACACCATATTCTACATTGAATTATATTCAATGAAATTTTGGTAAGCAGTACATCAATTCTTTATAGGATATAAAAATAGTTTGTAAAATGACTTTTAATATAAAATTAAGTAATATTTAAGCTAGATTTAGAAAAATTGTGAAATTACTAGTTTAGAATTTGAGTAAAGAGCAATTTTTATTAAAATTACACCTTCAAAATAAATGTATAGCATTAACATATTGAAACATCGAAAGTACAAGCACTTTTTTTTTTACAAAAATTTCAAAGTGCTTAATTTAAATTAATAGATGTATTGAGCGAATGTATTTTCAAAATGAATATCACTTTTGTAATACTAATTAAGAATTCCATTTGTGGATAAATAAAACAGCTTTATTAGAAGAATACTGTATTATGGTGATTATTACAAATACTCTAAATTTATATTTCTTCAGTGATGGTCTTTCCTGAAGTTTAAAATAAGATATTTACCATGTTATTTTCTCCAAACAAAAAAATGATACATTTATTATACTTATTTCTAGTATTGTGTACGTTGTGTGAATACTGAGTAGTGTATAGCAATTCACGACTCAAAAGTCCCTTCAAATCCAATAAGATAACAGTATATCGTCGTTGCAAATTTAAAATATCCTATGTGTCATTTTTGTCATAAATTAATTTTGCAGATATTTGAATAGCGTTTTCGATTAGATACCCAACAAAAAATCTCTTACGTGCAGATGTTTGTATTTCGCTATGGTATATCCCATTTGTAAAATATCCCAATAGACCGTCAACATTAAATTGTTCATCAAAATCATCTATGTACCTGATGAATAAACATTTTGTTTTTCCTAATATGTCTCGCCATAATAATAATAATAATAAAAACCTCATATGTGATCACTCATATGCTGTCTTTGGCTAAATCTTAGAGAGTGTAATATCACGTGATGCACGCATGAAATAGCGTTTTTCTCAGAAAGTTATTTTTTACACATGGGAGATTTTAAATTTGCAACGCCGATATTAAGTTTTCAAAATCCTACTTTTAAATCAGTCCTCTTCAAATCCCCTAATCTAGATTCTAAAAACTGCTTATTGAGTCGAATGATGTCTGCCTTAAACTAAAAAAAAAAAAAATGAAATCTCATCTTCAGAATGTTCCCCATTTTTTCTTCTTATTCTAATGATGAAATTTTAACAGAATTCTGAAACTTTTGAATTTTGACTATCGTTTAACATTAAAGTTATAAGTAGTTTTATTTTGTAATTATTTTAGGTCTTTATGACTCATAAAATTCTTCAGTTTCCTGAAATTTCTTGTTTTTTTTTTTTTGTTTTTTTTTCAACATTTAATTAATTTCTTTGAATCAAAACAAATTGTGATAGGAAAAATGACTAAATAACTTTAGACCTGAAAGTCTATGAAATTATCAAAATTTACAGGAATGATATCATCATAAGAAAAAACTTTTGTGCTTTATTTGAAACAAAAGATACAGTACAATTATGATGAAATTAACCGATTATAATGAATATAAACAGTTTACAAGACTAAAATAATAAATTTATTTTATTTTTTTGCACAGTTACAGTATTTTTAATAAATTATCTATCTCTGTTTATTAAAAGTGAAAGATTTGTTTGAATTTAATTATAAATTTATTTTCAGCCTATGCTGGTGAACCAATTGATGAAGAGGAAGATAAAGAAAGCAGTAAGGAGAATTCAGTAAAGGATAATACTGAAATAGAAAGATCTAATGAAGAACACGATTCTCAGAAGGTTAAGAGTGAAACTCAAACTACAAATGTAATTCAGTCGGCAAAAGAATATGCAAGTGAGGGACAACTATCTCGACCTTCAGAAGATAATCCTGTGAAAGATACGAAGCCCTTACCAACTGATTCCAGTTCGTTACAAAAGGAAGTTAAAACCTCACAAAGTGACACTGAAACTTTACAAAATGAAATTAAAGCTTTGAACATTGAAACCAAAACTTTACAGACAGATCCCAACAATTTGCAGGTAGCTGCATTGGCTTCTGCAAGCGGTCGCCGGAACAGTGACACAGAATCCTACGAGGAACTTTCCTTTAATGAAATGCTTGAAGTGGCTCGACGGACCCTAGAGGAAGGTGGAAGTTCTGGAGGTGTAACACGCAGTGATACAATGACCACTGTATCGTTGACATCAGAGAGCAACAGTCGCCGACAATCCGAATCAAATAATGATGAGGATTTGCCAGAACAGCCCAAGAATGATGAATATGTTTCAGACTTTTTAGAGAAATACGTATTGGAGAAAGACAGAAAAGATGGTATTCCAGTTTTAAGTGTTGATGCCATGGAATCAGAAGAAAATGTATTATTTGAAATGCCAGTTGATTTTTCCTTGGGTCTCACTTCAAAATTATCGAGGGTTACGAGTAAAGTTATGAGCGGCATCTCATCGTGGATTCCAACTGGGAAACTATCAGAACAGACAACATCGACTTTTGAAAAGGTCAAAAATGTCATTCCATCTTCTTGCTCTGAAAGCAGCCTTTCTCATGCTAATGAAAGACTTGCTTTTACGAGCTCAATACCTTGTGAACATGAATTCAAGAAATTTAAGGTTTCCAAAGATCCCTATCTTTCCCCGTACTTAGCTTCAGATGAAGTTTTGAAACAACTTCCACAAATTAGTATGATGGTAAGTAAAGGATTTGCCTCTAAGTGAAATCTTTCTTCATTACTGTGTTTGTGAAGAGAAATCGTTTAAATATTTGTTCAAGTTAAATTACTTTACTTCACATTAATATTATTCAACTCTAGAATTAGAATAATCTGTTTACAAATGTATAACACATGAAGTATGTCAATTTCAGTCAAATCATGAGAGTCTGCATACATGAAGTGATGATAAATTTAAACACTATAACATTATAATTTAGAAAAGATGAAATGTAATTAATCACTCAGTTAGCACATTTTATGTGTAAGTAAATTGGACACAAAAAGATATTGAGTTAAGAGATGAATACATATTCAGTATTTTTTGTTTTTTGAATCAATGAATACAAAAAATAAAAAGCTTTCATAGTCAAAGACCTATTTTCTCATAAACAGTCAAAAATTTCCATGAAATTGACAACCCCAATATCACTGATGACAAACTCCTCTCCCACACAATAGAATGACTCGATACCTTCTCTCTGAAACTTATCACATAATCCATCATAGGATTGAATCCTATCATCAGCTGACTTGAAATATTTTTTATATGAAGACTTCAAAAAAATGAAGACAATTATTTAGATACTGAGTATAGTATCAGAGAGAGGCCGTATGAATAAAGATATATGCTATAGCAGGCATGTCAAACTCATTTTACACCAAGAGCCACCTAAGCTATTTTTTATGTTTTTATGGCTTTGCGTGAAATTTTTAAATTATTACTTTTTTGAGAACACTTGGCACAATTTTGCACAAAGCAAATCGTCATAATTTGGTTGATATAAAATAGTGTGGTAATAATGGGATTTTTGCCGAGAAGCTTAAGATTAAGTTGACTAAGATGACTTGTAATGTCAGCAGCGAAAGCCCCGTCTTTTATTGACTGTCCATCTTTAAACTTGGCACATTCACAATTTTTTGTTACCAAGAAAATTACGTTTCATTGAGCAGTTTGAAGAATCATTTTAAAATTGTGACTTGAAAGCCATCGAACTTCTAATATAATAGGGTAGCATGTTGTATTCACTGGCTGTGACTGCCGGAAATGAAGCAAATTGGTGAGGATTAAGTCCAAATGCTCAAATAAAATTTAAAATTTTAGTGACAGTTTTAGCATGTGTCCGATATTTTTAAACTTTGGAAAACATTTTGCTGATGAGTAAATCAATGAAAATATTCAAAATATTTATTAGAAACATTAATTGCATGTTTCTTTTAGTCTTGCAACATCTCTTCTTACAAGGACATGGTGAGCACCGTGTCTCTGGGATTTTGATCAAATTTGGCACATATAGGAGGATGGTGAACTATGTATGTAAGCCAAGTTTGATGTTGAAAAGTTCGGTATTCTTCTTCAAATGATCTGTCTTTAATTGTGCTGGGCTTGGTCATAGTGTTTATTATCATTCCATATAGTTAAAAATATAAGTCGCAAATAAATGACTGAGCAAACATTACTCAGTTCTTAACTACTACTTCACATCGGCAATATTTCGTTTTATTTTGCAAAAACTTTATCTAGCCAAAATCAAACCATTTCTAAACTCCAAAAACGAATAATAATACAAATCAAGAATTTAAAATAAGACTTATATTAACAATGGAGAATGTGAAATTATCACATTCATAAAAGCTTAATTAACAATACCAAATTTACGATCAAATTATGAGATCTTTTCATTGTAATATCCTTTTTTTTTTTTTCTTTTTTTAAAGCCTCCACATTTTGAAATAGTCAATATTAAATCTTTAAATCATTTTCTTGCAAAATCTCTTCTCGTTACCTTCTTAATGATCTTAAGTTCATCAATTCTCCCTTTCTTGCTTCTATCTTTGAAAGCTCGAAGATAAATTACCTCGAATTATTCGAATTAGCTCGAATGATTTGTATTATTATTCGTTTTTGGAGTTTAGAAATGGCTTGATTATGGCTAGATAAAGTTTTTGCAAAATAAAATGAAATATTGCCGATGTGAAGTAGTAGTTAAGCTATGTGTTATTATGTATTTAACAGCGTTTTAAGAAGATTTACTAAATTACTCAGTTCTGATGCCGTAATGTACTCATTGGATGGCGACTGCCGACAGCTGTGCCATTATACGTTGTGCAAACACGTATCAGTTAAGACAACACTTCCTCATGAATAGGGTGCCATTTTTTCAATTGGTCAAATGCAAAATTCATACTCAATTGTGTGCAAATAAAAAGTTATTTTGTGAATTTATATAATACTATGTCAATTAAATTAAAATGACACCTTTTTTTTAAATTTATGATAAAACATATAAACTTAGATTTCAGTATTATTTATCTTTTAATTCATTAGATTTTATTGTTCTTTGTTTTAGGCTTTACAGCTTGATCCTTGTCTCGATGATTCAATCATGTTTTGCAAGCGTTTAAAATCACTTGGGCTGAATCCACGTTTGCTGATCTTAGACAAATTACCTCATGGCTTCCTGAATTTTTCACTCATCAGTAGAGACGCATGGGAAGGATCGAAGATCTGCATCGAAGAGATGGCTCATTTACTTCATCTAGAAGATGACAGAATATCGACCACATCTAAAAAATCTGATACAAAATCAAACTAATATCCTTAATGCTCATCTTGATTTTTTGAACAATTTATATATATCAGTTATTTGGTGAAGAAAAAATACTCATTATTCTGAACTATTTATTTAATTGCTTATTATTATTATTTTCTCTACTTTGGTGAATGAATCAACTACTTCCACACTAACTAATTAGAAACATTTAATTTTATGTAAATGCTTTTGCTGTAATGGTTTAAAAAACTCATTATTTTTCATATTATTTCTTATTGCATACTTTCTTACTGCTTTTGGCTTTGTTGCATATTTATATAAGATGTTTTGATTACAAGTGCAGATTCTTGCATAAAACTTTAATCTCTTTTTCAAAGAATCAGAATTTTTTTTTTTTTTTTTTTTTTAGTACTTGAGCAAGGTAGCCTATAACTATCATCTACCCTGTTGCATATGCAGTATTAAACAGTGCCAAGCTTTTTTTTATAGTCTTAGTAACATTTTCCTCCCCCACGGAAAGCAGGATGAAAATAATGTTCATCTCTGATATTTTGGAAACATATCCCTGTCAAAACATAAATCAAAGTTTAAATACTATAAAAATTAGGAATTGAGGTTCAGTTGCATTAAATCCATTCTTAATATTATTTTTAAGTCATAATGTTTCTTTTCTAAACTAAGTGCAATGAAAAATTAATGTCCGAAAACTATTAATGCCATTACTTAAAGAATAAACATTGGTGCTCCTGTATTTTGAAGAGAAATAAATATAACATCAGGGCAAAGAAAACAAAACAACAATATTCAAAGAAAAGAGTGAAAATGCTTGCACTCTTCAGTCAATGGCTAATTACGTCAGTGGTACGAGATAAAAGAATTCACTGCAGTTTTTAAGAGAATTATTTTTCTTTCTCTCAATCACTTTAATCTAAATTATTTCTCATCATATGCGCCTATGTAATAAATTAGGCTGTAGTAATTGGCTATTAAAGTTAATTTATATGTAGCATTAAAATGGAAAAATATAAAATTTAAAAATATAGTATATTGTAACTACAGAATTTCCTTTTTTGAAAAATCCTTTTGCTGAAGAAAACAAATCAAAACCACTGGCAAAATTATAAAATGGTATCATATAAACAATTTTTTTTTTATTTAAATCTTATGCAATGTATTCCGTTGGTTTTCTCTACAGAATACAGTTTACATTTGACCTGAAAATAGAAATATATTGCAACTGTGCATTCATTGCTAAAAAATCACTTCAAGTTAACATAAAGCAACAAACTTCATTGTTCACAGCATTTGTTTTTTTGAAGCTGTATTATCATTATTCATTTCAAAATGCTTCCACTTCCTTACACTTGTCTTAAGGTGTTCGAACTTCTTCCATAAACATAAATATTTTTTTCATAGCTTTTCAGGTAACTGTATATGCTTTTCACTTGCAGTTTCGTGCAGCTTATGTGTCATAGAAAGGGAAAAAAAAAACCCTGATATTAATACTAATTAATATTAATGGTTTGCCATGTCGATTAAAATATGCAGTATAAAGTAATGACAATTCAAAATATTTCAGTAGAAGTTTTGAGAAGCTTTTTTTGCAAAAAAGTAATCATCTTAATTTAGTTTGTCATTTACTTGCTACTGTAAAGTATTGTATTAAATGGAAGATCTGTTGTATATTTTATTGTTTCTAATTCTATGAAGTTAGAAAGTTACCGCTAGATAGTTCAACTTGGTCATTAGGTTTGACAGTTGTGGCCATATGGTAAAAGAAAAATAGATCATTACAAAAATGTTGTAAATAATTCTTCTTCTAGGTCTATTTAGCTATGTTAGGAGCAGTTTGAAATCAAAGTCTTAGAAAGATTATAATCTGTGATAAGTGATTAAGATCCAATAAGTAGATAAGTAAAGAAAGAAAATTCTTAATAATAATTAATAACTAAAATAAATACATAAAAGAGAAGTAAACTGTATTAATAATAACATGAATTGTAAAATTTGATAAAATTTTGCATTGGTTTGGTTGCATGTGCCTATCGTTTAGTACAATTATTAAAAAATATCATTCCAGTTATTCTTATTTAATAAACTATTTCTCCTATTTATTAATTGTTTTTCATTTTTTTTTTAATATTCTGTTTTGTAATTGCTGTCTCCGATCTCAAATATTCCATTTAGTAAAATGTATTGATGGAAATACACATATCCAAACTTTTTTGTTTAAAAAATTTAGAAGCTACTTAATAATGTTTGTTGTTTTTATTATTATTAATAGTTGAATATTTTTATATTTTTCTTATTTACTGAGTATCTTATTTTTGGTAATCATTCCAGTCGTTGTTACAAGTGTCTAAAAAGAATAATGAAAAAACTTTATTTTTATAACAGACAGAATATAATGGCACTATCAAAATTTTCAGTGTATTTTGCAGGATATTTTGTTACTTGTTCTAATTGTTCTGGCTGCTTACTTACTTCAGTGTTCTGTTGATGATGATCTGATGTATTTACTTAAGCACTTCATTTATGTTGTATTAAGTAAAGAACATATGTAGGCTTTCTTATGTAAAATCAGTGCTTTAAATGGAAGGTAATATTTTAAAATTTATTTAGCTTTGATTCTAATCCTGCAACATTATTTTTATAGTATTATGTATAGTCAAAATGTGAATATTTACAAAGCAAATGTAAATACTTATCACTGAGATATAAGTATAACAAGAAAAATTGGGCTAAATAATATGAAGCTGCCATCTTCAAAATTCTTGCGATATATATATATATATTTTTGACGATATAAGTAGTAAGAAAATTTAATTTCTATACAAATTTGTGTGTAGGTATCTGTAGTCAGTAACTTGAAAGTTGTCAAATATTAAAACCTATGTTAAAATGATAGATATATGTTATTAGAATTATAGGTTTATATCTGTAAAAAAAAAAAAAAAAAAAAATTACCAACTAAATTTGATAAAAAAGTATTTTTAAAGATTCTGTTTATTGTAATTTGAAAATTATATTTATTGTTTTCTTGGTTTTTAGATCCCTCTAAAAAAAAAAAAAATTAATGTAATATTTAACTTGTACTAATTAAGTACAAAGTATATTCAAACCAGTTTTTCTATGTTAATATTATTTATACAAAGTATGACATTTTAAGTATATTTTAAAAGAAAAGAAAGATAATGAGGAAAAGTATCAGTTTACAACTAGTTGTTTTTAATTGCTTGAAATAAATAACTACTTGGAATATTTAATTTTTGTTAGATTTTTTAAGATGCTTTTTAATGATTACAGAAGATTAATTTTTGTAATCCGTATGATCAATTTATATTGTAATTATAGTTTCTTAAGTTTACATCATCACACAAAAATACAGGAAATATATCAATTGCCAAACAATTGCTGTTAAAAAAAATAACAAAAAAAAAATTGTGCAAAAATTGAGTGTCGTCTTTTACTTGAGTAAGGATATTTATATTTTCACTATAAACTGTTACATATTATTGAACTGTTGACATTAATTTTACACAATTATTTATATATGTGAAAAAGTACTTAATAATGCTTATTGCACAAATAATTACTGTTGATCACATTTCATTTTGAAGCTTGTAAATAAAGAACAATGTCATAAAGTATAACAAGGTGTAAAATGGTGGTTATCTCCTCAACTTTTTATTGGCTGAAATAACAGATAGCATTTGTAAAAGGGATATTAGGTACTTAATTCTAGTAATGTCCAAGTCAAAGCCGATATCAACTTAAAATTATTCTCTGTAGAATATTAAATTATATTAACAAATAAAATTTAATTAACTATCAGATTTATAAAAATTACAGTACACTCTCAATATCTCGAAAACCTTGATATGTCGAAAAAAGAAAAATTTCCCTTGAAATTACCATATTCATCAAATATTAATTTTAATTCTTATGTTGAAGAGTTTTCACTCAAAACCTTGTTATGTCGATTATTTTTTGATGACTTTGCCGCTATTTTTCGAATAGAAAAATTGGTTGAAGAACAATTTCAAAAGATATGTCGCCAGGCCACTATTCTGGACTTTTTTAAGAAATTCTAGCAATGTAAGTTCATTGTATTTCACTAATTCTTTTCAATTTAATGTAATTGTTTTCAACTACTTTTAAAAATTAAAATTATCATTGCTACATTTAGACTTATTGTCAACTAACATTACATATTTATACTTATTCTCATCTAACAAGACTCTAATTTTTAGAATATTATTCCGTATCTTGTGTTTTTGCGTGAAATTTTGTTTTGGTTATGACCTTGTTATCTCGAAAACTCGCTATCTTGAATTTTTTTTAGCGTCCCTTCGACTTCAACATATCGAGAGTATACTGTAATTTCCTAATATTTATTTTTAAATAGTTATTTATTAACTCTTATTAATGTAGATTTAAAAAAAAATATTTTGCTCTCTAAGCAGTTGTAGATAACTTTCGTACTATCCAAAATTCCTTTTTAGAATAAAAGAACTGTGATTTTTAATAGTTACTGCTATGATGGCTATCTGGGACCTACAATTTTTTTCAGGGTTGTTAAAAAAAACAATTTATATATTGAGATTTGTAACAGTTATTTTCATTTTCATGATGCCGTTTCATGTTTTTTCTTTTTTTTTTTTGTAGATTTCTTTTCTTGATATCTTTTCTGATTGTAATATGACTTACACATATATTCAATGTTTATATTTTTATCTTTATTATACCTAGAGCCACGCAACATTGCAGTTAACTTGTAAATATTGGAAAGAAAAACTAGGACAGTTAATCTACATGACATTTGTTAACATATTTTGTATGCAACAAGCTTTTGGATGTTAGAGGGACCATTTTTAAAAAAAAGGAACTGATAAACATGAAATGTGTATTAAAAGAGGACATATTGAAACAACAAAACTTGATGGTCATTTAAATCTCAGTTCCTTCATTTGTTTCAACTTATATCTTAACTGCATTTGAAGTCAGAATTTTTTTATTTAATTAAACAATTAAAAAAATAAATACCTAAATACATGTTGTTGATCTCAGCTTTTTTTTAAAAACTAGCCATTTAGGAATATTTAAAATTATTGATATGTTTTACATGCTACTAAAAATATGTTATTTAGTAATGAAAATTAAATCAAATATAATCAAAGTTACTTTTGTGAATTAGAAGGAATATTATCTAGCTTGACCTTCAGTTAAATCTGATGTAAATATGTAAATTAATAAAAAAAAATCCTAGCTAAATTTAATATTATTATTAGTATGTTGCATGTACATATGTTAGTTTTATAAATTAATTAAAGCAAAACCATTTATTTATTTTTTTAATTTGCATTTAGAGCACAACATTATGAGTATCAGGTGTGTACATGTATATTATATTTAAGTTTTTTGTTATATTTCTTATTTAAAACCTCAGTTTAGTTGCTTTCATTTTGTTAGTGGTAATTCCCTAAAATTGGAAGGGCATGGTTCAGTCTCCATTGGCATTTACTATATATACATAATTGTGAAGACGATGAATGGATATATATAATACACTAATGTTAATCATTCAAAAATTGTGAATGTTTATGAAATGTAAATAGAGCTTGCTTTGTTAGTTCCAATCTTATAATTTCTATTGTAATATAAACTACTTATAAGGTATTTTTCAGTTACACTGTTAGATTGGAAAAATATTAATCAATCTGAAATAAATGACAATGAATTGTTTTATTTGTAATTGTCTTTGTAAAACCTTTTTTTTACTTTTTTTAAAAAAAAAAAAGAAAAAGAAAAAGCTTTTGTCAGGATTCAGTGTATATTACGTATTGTACAAAACACTTTATTATGAATGAAATTTACTTCACTGTACGTATGTATATAATGATAGCAACATTATTTTCATTCATAGAAACTGCTGAATAAAAATTGAGTCTGTAAATATTTAAAAATAAGAAGTAAACTATTACATTCCTTTGGAAACAGTTTTACTCAGGGGAATGTGTTTCACAAGGAACAAAGGATTATTGCACAAATTTAATTAAAGAAATGCTGAAAGTTTGTTCAAGGCTTTTTTTGTTTTTAAAATACTTTGAGTAAAGGAGATAATGGTTTTTTTTTTTTTAATTTTTTTTTAATATTATTATTTTTTCAATTTAAGTTGTATGTAATCAAGGATGTATTGTTTAAAAAGTGTTTAGCTTGTTTTGATAATTATGTTAAGCTTCATAAATAGTCATAAAAAATGTGAATTTTGTTGAGAAAAAAAAATGTAACAAGTTTTGACGAACTAGTTGTAACATCATTGTAAAATTAAAACATTACATTCACAACTGTTGTTTTACTTTTTCCCCCGTAATAAAAATTTAAAATAAATGTAATAGATAAATCTAGAAGTTGCATTGTCTTCCTTTAATTTATCTCTCATTTGCAGGTGAGCTTTAGTATTAAAACTAAAACTCATTTTATAATATTAGAGAACCTTCATAAACAAATAAACTTTTTTCTTTGGTAAATGTCTAATGCATTGTCTGAGCCTTTCTTAATCAAATTTCTAAAAAACCAAAAGATATTTGTTGAATTAAACTATTTCTTGACAGTTGTTATTTATTTATCTTATTTGTTTGAACCAAATTTGTAGGTTTTTATTCCACTGCACCTTCCATGCCATCTTTGCAATGGAGTTATCATTTCCTTTGTCATTAAGAAGATTGTGAAAGTGTAGTGTTTTCATCAGATTGGACTACTTCTGATGCAGGTGAACAAATTTAGGCTAGAGTTTATTAACTGTGCTACTACTGACTGATAGAATGAACTCATCAAAAGACTACCTCTTGATTTCTCATCATCTACTCATTGTCCATTCACATTTGCTTATTCACAAATAGTAACTCTTGGTATGTCTTTTTTTTTTTTTTTTTCTGCCCTAGAGTTTTTTTGTTTTTTTTCATTAAAAAAGTTGCTATTTGCTTTCAAGAGGAGTGAAATCACTTTTTTAGGTTTCATAACTTCTGGTACTTGCATTCTTTGTCATGACCATTACCACTTTAAAGGAATATCTAATACCTTTACTGTGATTAAAGAGTTTCCTTTGAATACAGCTCCAAAAAACGTAACTTAACATAGTTTATCTTCTGTACATCTTTAATAATACATTGTACAATCTTTGCAGTCAGATCAAAGACTCATTACATGCTTGATCCTAGAGAATATTTTTAATTTTCAAAACCCAATTTCAGTATTCTTATCCCAACAGTGACTATCAGTAAGTTTTGACTGGTTGATATTCTCTGTGGAATATCAAAATGTAAAAAAAAAATAGCTGAGGGGATGCAGAGGGCACACTTATGTTATATCTTGAGCATTTTCATTTATTTTTATTTTTCATGATAGTCATTGTACATCTTGATATACTGTTGATTTCAATAATATTTCATCTATGACATTCATTTACCAATTTATATACAGGTTGCATGCGATAAATTGGCAATAACTTTGTTTCTACTTATTACATGTGCTGCTTATTAATTTTTTGAAAATACATTTCTAATGCTATTAGTAACATCAATATTACAGATACAAAGTATTAAATTCTGAGAGCACTCGTCATGTCGAAGGAATACGATGTGAGAGCAACGATAAGTTCTGGACTGCGCACAAGGCGAGCTGCTAAGGAAATTGCAGACTTCAATAACATCTCTTTACATACAGTTTACAACGTGAAGAAGTTGTATGATGCTGATCCACTAGTCTCACCAGCGAGGAATACACATAAGGTAGGCAAGGATTGCGATTGACGTTTTAAGAGAAGTAGTTGTACCGTGGATGAAGCAAGTTGCAAATGGGCGTCATTTTATCTTCCAATAAGATGGTGCACCAGCATATAGTGCCGAAAAGGTGCAGGAATTTCTCGGTGTGAATGTTCCTGAATTCTGATCAAAGGATATCTGGCCGCCTAGTTCACCGGATGCAATTCACATAGTACAACTTTGCCAATTTATCGCATACACCCTGTAGAATTCTTAGCATAGTAGAGAGAGGCAGTTGAGTAAACAAAACTTCAGTTATGTTTCAATTTGAGAGTAAATATTTCAACAGACTGCAACTTACAGACAGATACAGGTATTTTGACTTTGTTTTTCCTCATGGGCAGATATGGGCTTATAAACCTCCAGGACTTTAAAAAAAAAAAAACCCAATAAATAACGAAGAAAGAAAAAGTATTTTAATTTAAAATGTGAGTTGCACATGATTTTAAGTAAAATATTGAAATAATAGGGTAAAAACAAAATGCAGTACAAGGTAAACAATTTTCAGGGATTTAGGATGTGTGTAAAATACAGACTGGAATTAACTTGCCAAACTTTTTAACTTACAAATGATTTTTTTTTTTTTAACAGTTGTTTACAAAGTTGCAATCAGAAATGATTCTCTTTTGATATTCTAACTTTTGTAAAGACATAAAATCTGATGTGCAAGAATGTCCGTTTATGTGATTAATGTCCTTTAGGCAGAAGGACATTAAGAACCTAAGGAATTTATTTCTGTCTTGGTGGCCGTTGAAGCAAAAAATGATGGTTTTGTCAATTTCTGTTGTAAGTTTTCTTCATTAAAAATAAACTTAATTAATTTAAAATGAGAAACCTTTATTGTAAAATGTATTTATTTGAGTAATAAATAGTATTTTTTTCTTTCATTTCTTTCTGAATTTATTTCTTCTCATTTCTTTTTACTTTGATCTTTTGGATTGTTGCAAATATCATTCCCCTCTTAAACCCTCCTTCAGTTGTTGATAGATATTTAAAGGAATTATCTTTGTGCCTCTGGTGATCAGCCCATTGGATCGGGACCACGTCACTTAATGACTCAAGAGGTCTTGATGATGTCAAGTGGGCTTCTCGATCTTTCACTTGTTGTAAATTCAGGGGCGTGGGATTATTTCGTTGCAGGGAAGGGAAGCAGTAGAAACAAAAAATTATGAGCATAAAGGAAAAGGGGAGATACAATCATCATTGCAAAAAAAAGGAACAGACAGAAAACTTCATGATAAGGAAACAATTCTATTTTCGTGTTCAGGACAATTGTCTCTTTTTTTATTATAATAACCTTTTAAAAAAGACTCATATTTTTTTTCAGAAAGATTGTTTACTTATTTTCAGAAAAGTAATTATTTTTTTTTTAAGCTGTAGTAATGCAGGAATTAGAGGTCTGGTGTAGAATACATTAAAAAGTTAGGGATTTTTTTATATATTTATTTTTTACTGTTAAAAATGTTCTGTTTACAGAATCACTCTAAATAAGCGTGAACTTATCTCGTGGTTCAACGGTTGAGAAAAAGATTAACCGAATATATATTATGTTTCGATATATATATTGCATTTTTCAAATAAAATGAATTGTGCAATGTGACAGTTTTAAAGAAGCCAAAAAATAAAGGAAAAAGTCCAGCAAAGATGTGCCGATATAGAGTGCCTAGGGTGTATATCTTCGTCTTTAAAAAAAATTGGCTTTGGTTTTATGGTTTCAGAATAATCATAGAATCCATTTATGGCCGCAGATTTGTGAATAAATGCATTATTATTGTCTTATTTTTATAAATATATAAGTATATATTAACACTTAAGATCTTTTTAATGATCAAAACTCCGATAAACACAGTAATGATAAATTTGAAATTAAAGAATTGTATTAACTTTAGAACTCAAAACGGTAACGAAACTTTATTTATTTATTTTATTTATTTATTTTAATTTCTCTTTTGAAGCCAAAATTTCCAAAACTATTTTTTTTAATATAAGATTTGTTTATTTAACTTAATAAATAAAAATAAATCGAATAAATAAAAAAAAAAATAAGTAGTCTAAATAATATGAATCGTTACTTAAAGTCGATGCTCTTTTCTTGTTGTCCCAATGAATGCTGGGAATCATTTCTAGCAGACGATAAGTCTCCAATGCTCTTCCAGTTTTATGCGAAGGGGAATAGGTAAAACAAAATGATTATTTTCTAAACATTCTTTAATTATTCTACAATTAAATATCTAGGAAGTAGTTCGGTATTTCTTTAACCTTTATTAAGAAAACTTAAGTTGTTTTATTTTCGTTTTGGAAAGATTTTTACAACTTAAAAAGGACATTTGAACAAATAGTTGGAAAGAAAATTTATCTTAATATTTGGGCGAGTTGCCAAAGAATTCAAAGAAAGCATTTAGAATTTGTAAAAGAATCTTATTATAGTCATTCATTATGTAGATATGCAATAAACAATTAGTTATTCTGAAGAGCTTCATTAAAATAAGATATTATTGATTTAAATTTTCGTTGGGAAACAGCTCAAAAGTAGTTTACTAAGATCGCATCATTAATGATTGAAAACTAATTTAAAGAAATAATTCAATATTTCTTATTATTTGAATTAAACAAACTCGCGTAATAAATGCTGTAGTTTATAATTTTTTTGATTTTAGCAAATCTGAAGTACCGTCGGAACTGAGGGACAGATAATTTATATTTGATTTTAATATTATTTTTCTCTTCAGTAAATAAGCATTGAAATTATTATAAATTTAACAGTTAATATGATGTCAGAAGTATGTTAAATACCAATACTAAAATTTGAATATAAAATAAAAAGTAAGTCGTTATTTGTATTCCAGTATTTTTCCATTTCTTTATTTCAAATGTAATTGATTTACTGTCAACCGTCTGCACATTTAAATTTGTTCCAAGTGATTTGTTAAATTCCACAGCCAATCAATTGTTCTTCCTTTTTAAATGTTTGAATTGCTCCAATCATTATGTACTCATTTATCTGTAACGTCGATTTAAAATCGGTGTTTTTGTCGAATAAAGAGAGATCTGGAAATCACAGAGGTGCCTTCAAAGCTTAATGAAACAATAAAAAAATACAGGGAGGAAAAATACTCTTGTACGGGCATTTCGCCTGCCTTAATTTTTTTTATTTTTTTTAACCCATTGAAATAATTAAAACACACGTATAAATATAATATATAAAATTTAAATATTAATAAACATCAGTGGCTAAGATCAAGTGTTTACTACGTGACATCCTAGAACAGCTGCTTCACGCTCGTAAGCAAGAAGTAGTCACCAGTAAAGAGCGAGGTCTTAGTCAAGAGGCTAATAGAAAGAATCATGGGTCACTTAGTAAACATCCAAGTGTTTAATAACAGAGATCTACTTTGTTAGCCGTTAACTCGTTGTCTTCACTGCAATACATGAAAATTATATTCTAGTATTGACATTCAACTTTTCCCCTGGCATTATTTTAACTATTAAATACATAATATGCAATTTGTAAAGGAGGACAGTCCGAAACAAACCCTTTTTCCTTTAATAAACTATGATGATTTTAAAATTGATTGATTAAAAAAAAAATATTTTAATAAGCCTGGTTTCATATTTGATACAAAAAAAAATATTGAAGACCAATTTCACGAATAGACTATTCTAATTGAATTACTATTGCTATCGTAACGTTAATTATTTTCAATAGCAATTAAAACAAATAATTAAATATATAGAAATTTAATTATCTAGTTACCTTAATTAATTAATACAGTTAATTATTAATTCTTAAATTACTTGCTCGCCCCTTCCATTTACATTTGAGTCTGTTCTAATGTATTAGGATAGTATGTTTCCATTCTTCAGAAGTCCTACGTGTCCGAAGTCTGTTACCTGTTCTACTGACCTGTAAGTTATGTTTTTATTATTTACTTTTAAATCTAGGAGCAAATGGTTATTTCTTACATTTAAGAAATGTAAATACTTCAAAAAAATTCCTGGTGTTAAAAAATAAATAAATAAACAACTTGTAGCTAATAGAGACACCTTAAGAAACAAACCAAGATTTGACGGAGACATACTTTTAAATACTTAAAAATAACTGTTTGATTGAAATAGTAAATCTGTCTGAGATAGTTATGCTGTATATTAATTAAAGAAATGACGTCAATTTTAATTTCCGAATTTAAATATTTCTAACGAACGAAATCTACTCTGGGTTTTCTTCATTCATGCTGCGATATGGAGAATCTACAATCTGGTTAAAAAAAAAAAGCATTCTACTTGATTAATAGACCTAGTTAAAAGCTAATACCTAAAAAATTATATATACCTAGATTTATTAGCCATCAGGGTGGGCGTAAAAGAATGGTGCACTTTCAGAACGTGTATTGTCGTTCGATACGTATTGTAATGCATATGTAGCGTCGACACGCAGATGGTCATGTTTCTATTTATACCTGCTTTGTGGTCTTGATTTCAAACATAGCGAGTCAGAAGTGGAAAGATCAATAGACACAACGTCCGTATCTGGAGGACAGAGCAACCACATGCACTAATTGATTTCTAGCGTGATTCCCTTTTATGCTATATTGCAAGTGAAAGTTTACGGACCTTTGTCCGTACATCATGAAGGTGGAACATCAGGAACTAGTTCCACCTTCCCGGGCCACATTTTTTACAATGACTACATTTTCCAATAGGACTCCCCCACTACCATCATGTCCATCATGATGTGTACGACGCCTCTTCAATCGTGTTCTTTCAGAGACGTGCTACAGATGCGGACAACCACCTCCTGAGTGGCCACCACGATCCTCTGACCTAACACCATGTAACTTCTTCGTATGGGGTACATGAAAGACAATGCCCAGCTCCATCAGTGCTATCGAGGAACGGATTACCCAGGCTGCGGAGGTCATCACATCGGACATGCTTCATAGAGTCTGGCAGAAAGTAGACTTCCGCTGGAACGTATTTAATTAATACGTTAATTTTTAATTTTTAAATTTTTCCTATTAATTTTTTCCTATTATTTCTACTGTTAAGCAAATTTATTTCATTTGTCTTTTATTTATTTATTTATTTTTTTTTCATTTTAAACGTCGGAACAAATGTGGAACCCGCCAAAGTTAAACAAACAATAAAAACTCGCCATTTGTTCTTTCGGCGAGTTTTTATTATTTGTTTTAACTTTTGCGGGTTCACATTTGTTCCGATGTTTTCTCATATAGGCCCGTGTATCGAGACCTGGTTGTGTACTGATGACTGCTCCTGGCTGATGATCGCCGTATTAGCGTGAAACAGCTGTCATTCTGTATTCAACTTGGTCTCATCCATTTTTTTTTTTTTTCAGTGAATATAATTAGAAAATTTGTTAAGATTTACGTAGGATTTTTTAATTAATCGATGAACTTATGATGTTATTTTTGAATGACCTTATTGCATGTATCTTATTTATTTATGTATTGTTATTTAGTGGAGCTGGTAAGCATTTTGGAATGGTTTATTTATTTATTTGTCCTTTTAACTTAGGTTAATATTTAGTTTGCATTCCTTTCAGAATTTTTATGTTAAACAAAAAGAAATACTATTATTATTAAAAAAACAACAACAACAACAAAAAAAAACCAACCTTATATGGTACCTTTTATCATTTAATATGAATAGTGCTAATAAATGATGTCATTGTGATACCGTAAGGATAAATTTGTTTTCTGTACATAGGAAATGCACATGAGGAATTTGTTTTCTACTAAGTCTTAATAGTAAAAAAAAGATGAGCTGTTTCTTAAAGTAATATAATCGTCAATATTATATAAAGTAAAAAATACATATTTAATAATATACGTAATAAATTTCATTGTTTAGTTTTCATTGCCAAGAACTTTTGGCACATGCTTCAAAATAGTTTTGTGTTTCTCGCTTGGTAAATTGCATTTTAGGTTAACGACCTTTGAATGTGATTCAAAGAAAGTCTTTTATGAAACCTTTTAATTCTAAAGATTTAAATACGACTAATTCTCTTATAAAGATTAATTTTTATACAATGAGCTTTCATAGTTCCAGGCCTACATTGGCTGATAAAATCAGACTATCATGTCGTCTTGGAAAATTATTGAAATGCTGCAAAACATTTTGAATAAACAAGGATTGTTTTTATTTGTATGGAGTTTTTTTGTTTTGTTTTTTTCATTATAAAAAAATAGTAGATGAAATCAGTTTCTTAATCGTAGGGTCCTTTTATAGAACAATCGTCTTATTTATAAGAAAATCTATAAATCACATTAATAATATTTAGTGCTGATGAGTAGATTTCTGCCTTTTAAATTGTTTGGGAAATACTGTTGTGATACTTGGGTTCGATTGTATTTTTTCAAGTTCTCCCATTTTCTATACAATTCAGTCAGAAAATCAGTTGCATTGCAGTTAGTTCACTATTTCCGCTTCGTTTCCATTTGATCTGTTTAATTAAGTTTTAAAATTACAAAAATGCTAAGTGGCCAAAGAGTTGAAGTTAAATAGAACAACCAGTTCATAAAATTCTACTCATTTCAATTTTATCCTTTATTTAAAAAATATCAGTAACTCACAAAATTTTTACACAGGTTATAAGTTATTTATATCAAAGATTTACATTGTCCATCTTATGCACGAACGTTTATAGAATGATGTTGATTATAAAGATGCCAAAACAGGTCAATGACATTGTCATGTGGAGTGAATGTCCGCCATTTTCCATGATCTTATCTAAGTCGTCACATGCCTGTTGTGACGTCATGGCTGCAAATTCTGTTACAAGGATAGGTTTACTTTCTTGTAAATCTAAGTACCTTCGTTCACTATTACCTTCCAGCATTGTCATGTTGTTTCCGTTCAGTATTGATTGAATGACAGCTTCCGCTTCTGGTTTCGAAGGTGTACAGGTCACCAAGTGGAGTTCGTTCTGTAAGTTGGTGTTAGGCGTCTCATTCAACAGTTGAACCATCCACTGGATCTTACAGTCACAGATGTAAGGATTTGCTGAAAAGAGAAGAGGAAGAAATGAAGTAGGAATGATGAATTAGGATGACACACACAAGCTCATTTTGAATTAAAACAATTTATTAATTTATTCCCCATAAATAATTGTCATTAAATCTCATTAACTCTCGCTCTTCTATGAGTACAGTTGAAAGTACTTCTAATTTAGACATTTGAAAACTTTTAAGACCATAAATCCTTGAAATTAAAGATGCATGATATCGTACTTTAATATTAAATTTGTTAAGTAATCAAAAATTAATATTTTTCAAATTCATTTCAAAAAGTGCAGTTTTTTTTTATAAACATTACTATTAAATATAATTATAAAAAGTTGAAAGCGTTTAAAAGTAATATTTTATTAATAATATTTATTTAATATCTAATTAAATAAAAAAATTCGATTTAGTACAGGTTACTGAAGAAAGATTAAAATAATTGTTTAGGTTTTTTTGTTAAATTAAAATATAAATCGGCTTTGGGATTAGACTGTTGGTTAGTAAATAAGAAAATTAAGATGCTGCTGAAAGATAGTTGATAGTATCTCTACCTCTTACTTCTTTGATATCCTCCTATAAATTGAATTCTCTGCAAGATCTGTTAAATCTTATTTGTCTTGATCTTGCTGAGTTAATACTTTAACTAAGAACTTTATCCTTCTCCAAAAATAAAGATTCAGAGCTTCCGTAGCTTAACTAGGTTTTTTTGCCCATATAATTTACACAACGGAATACGTTCTATTTTATGTCAGATATTATAAAAAACATAATTTTGAGAATGGATAATCTTCAGAAATTATCTAGTGTCTTAAAAAAATTAATTATATTCTGAATCTACTATTTTATATAACACTTAAAAAAGTATAGTTAAGCTCAAATAATATTGTCACATATTTATTGGAATAAATCAAGAGAAACTGCAAACAACTTGATGAAATAAAATTTATCTGCTCTGTAGTATCTTCTTAATTGTAGGCTTTCCCGTGATCTGCCTTCTCTCGGCGAATACGGGAGTTTATATCGGAAAATTATTCGCCTGATGGAGCAACAAAGAAGTTTTCTGTCTTCGAGAAACTTCTAAATATATGAATATTATGAAAACAGTTATTTGACTTATTCAATAATCTCTTATGTAGTTTTCCAGATATGTCCTGTTTCTAACGCGCTTCCTCTGTGTTTGGAAAATAATTTCAATTTCCTGTGAAACATAGAAATAATTTCTACAAGGAATCGGACCTGTAACCTTCTAATCCGAAGTCAGACACATTATCCTTTAGACAATGAGGACTAAATTCAAATTATTGTTGTTAAATATCACTCCCTCTGTATGTGTGACGTAATGAGAGAAGAGCCAGAGAAAAAAATAACTGATTAATTTCAGTCAACTAGATTAAAAATTAAATTTTAATGTTCATTTTTTTTAGCCTACTATAAGCGCAGGCCAGACGAGCATTAGATGCAGAAGCTCACCCTCAGCGACGAACTGAGGAGTCGATAGAGACATTTTACGACATGAATGAAGAAATTACAAATAATATTTAAACACAGAAAAAAACTTATACTTAAAATACTCTATCTCAAGTCTCAACTAAAAGCTGTCACATTGTTCTCCTGTCATTGTTGACGGGGCGTATACGCTAGTTAACAATAAATACAAAAAATAGCCAATAAAATAAATAATAAATAAAATAACGTAAAATTTCAATTAATAAATAATTTGTGATAATATAAAATTCTGAAGCTCAAGTGCGAATCTTGATAGTTCTAAATTCTTAATAGAATTGGAGATAGGATTTTTTTTTTTCAATTTGAAAACTTTCAATTTGTGGTGTTTATTTATTTATTTATTTATTTATTTATTTATTTATTTATTTTATATTTTTTATGGAAAACGTGAAAAAAAGAATCAAATAATTTCTTAGCTATAAGCATATATATCGGAAGCAGGAAATAATAATAAAAAAAAACAAGGTAATTATTGCTTTTAAACAGTGTCAAAAGCAAAGCGGTCCCTTAATATGCACAATTGTATAAACAAAATAATTAAAACAAGAGCATATAAATGCAAGACCGTTTCTTTATATTTTACAGGCAAGCTGTAACCTAGGGACCGCTAATACAATGCTTAGTGCATCATTTGGTTATGTTAAAGAATGTATGAAACAGTAAGTTTGTAAATATTAAGAATGACGTCCTGTTGTCAATTGTTAGTATTTTTATGTAGGAAGCATCAGTAGTTTTACTGTGTTAATTGTTATCATTATTACCTACACTGCTACGGAAAATGTTAATTTGGGGGGTCAGGGAGGGTCGTAGAGGTCTGATTTTTTTTTACGTGGTCGCCTACTTTTTGATGCTGAACATAATTGTGAAGGTTTCATTCTAATATCTCTAACCTTTTGGCCGCGACAGAGTCACATACAGTGTGACAGACAGACAATACAACAGCAAGAGCGGTTTTCTATGTTAACTACAACATGGGACCGCTAAAAATCGTTAAAATTGATAAATAAGGATGTCATTTATCTTAAAATTATTAAAACTATAAAAATTAAATATTCTTCAAAATTTTAAATTTTAAACGATCAAAAACTGTCTTGTAAAAACATAAAGAGAATTGGTAAAATTATCTAAAATGAAAAAACTTTTATTTATTTATTTATTTATTTATTTATTTATTTATTTATTTATTTATTTATTTGTTTATTTTTTCAATCTTTCCTTTTCTTGATAGCTTGCCAATTTTTTGAGGAAAAAAAAGGCCTTCTTAAAAACTATATAAGCTATCTGAAATGAACTAAAATTTTCTCTAGTAAGCAAATGTAGATTTTTCTTTCATTGCAACCTGAGGCAGTTTTCACTTCGTTATTTTATTTTGAAACCATTTCCTTTCATTCATTAACGGTTACGGTTTGAGAAAGGAAGTAATCACTGATATTTTCACAGATGTTTTAGGGCCTATTTTTCAGCCACACGTCCGATATTTCAGCACTAAATTAGAAATCCATGATATTTTATGGGACAGTTGTGTCTTATTTTAAACAACCATTCTATAAACACTGGCTGCGAATGGTATTTCATTGCTTATTTTATTTTAAGACAGCAAATCACTGCCGAAATTATAGTCAAGGAAGCTCATTGCCTGTCTCGAATTCCTCACCTGGACCTAAGTTATATCTGGTTTGGCTTCTTTACAAGCTTCTGATTTTCGGTAAATAAACAAGACTTTCAATAAGGAAACTCACCAGATGATTAATATTTATAGGTAGAATATCTAAACAAAGACCAATTTCCCACTGTGTTGTTCTAGAACATTCACAGCGAACATTCCTCAATGGTTAGTGAATTAATTGAACAAAAATATCCTCTGAGCTAAAAAAAAAACCCGGAAGTGTAAGAATGAAGAACAAAAAACAATCTGAAATAAACATTTCATATGGAGCATATAATGTTAAAGCTTAACGAGATTCTAATTTTCTAGAATGCATTAATGTTTTGAGGATAAAAAACAAACAATTCTTAATATTTATTGGATTTTTACCCCTTATTATTGTTTATTTTTTACTTCTTTCTTTCTTTGGAATGTGTAATGAGCATTGTAAAGTCTTATAAAATATTTATATAGAGATTATGCTGGTCCTTTTTTAGTAGTAAACACTTCAATCAATCGATGTAAAGATAAGCAGAAACTTCTGCAGATTCCATGGTCGTCAATGTATGTGATTCTTAATAACGAAGTGATTGGATATATGAGTTTTTTTCCCTCATAAATTTTATCTAAATGGATGTCAGCATTATTAGAATCATGCCATAATTTTCTTTCTTTTCATATGTATGTAAAAGCACACGTAGTTGGCAACGAGTGAATTTCACAAAAATATTGCCCGATGCCTAACATAACGGTATGTAAAGCATTCCGTTTACTATGTCAACGCGACACTGGATCCATAAAGTTCATTGTTATTTTGATGTAATAAAGGCAGGCCAATACTATAGTTCGTTATCAGATAACAATGCTCTGAAGATAATCTATTGATAAACTAGATGAATTGTTTGTTTTGAGCCCATTGCTAGCGATCCTAGCGTACAATCTTCTAAAGACAGTGACAGCAAAGCTATTGTAGTTTATCAATTGAATAATGAGATGCACTTGTAACAGCTATTTGTCTGAAAAGTCGAAGTTTTATCAAAATTATTTTATTTAGGCTTATTTATTTATCTATTAAAAGACTTGTAATGTTATCGAACTGATATTATTGTAATAGAGGCATAACAATACTGTTATTATTATAAAACTATTATAGGAGATGATTTTCAGTAATGATATATCCCGTCTGTGACCTTTGACTTGATTTATTCGTTGCAATAAAAGTTTTTGAACTTACATCACAGCGCAAATGAATAATCTGGTCTCAATTAAACAAAAAGTTGTTTATTGGAATTTGCATTTTTAAAGGAAAGTATATAAAGGCCACAAGAAAATTATTTACGTTAATAAATTTGGATGATAAAAGAATCATAATCATATTTATTTTTTATTGATTATTATTATATGGTTTTAATGTTTATTTCTAGAGATTTATTAAATAAAACTGGCGCTCAACCTTGACATCTTATTTTTTTTATTTGCTTGTGTTTTCATAAAAAAAGAGTGATCGAGGCTTGGCAAATAGAAAACTTAGATCATTTCGAAACGGCTTCATTAAAAATAAATTCCTCGCGAAATTAAAAGAACAACTAAATTAACATTCATGAGTTTAATCGTCTTAATGGATGTTAATCTTTTGACCGGTTCGTATTTCATAGAATTGGCAGCTGAATATACCAAGAATTATAGACATTATGTGTATATACAGTGAATTCGTTTCTATTCTATTTCTTTATTTCATATAATAATAATATTATAGTTTAAAAAATTCAATATTTTCAATTTGCATATCTTGGGTTTATTCTCACTTAAAAGCTAACGATTTTTATCCTATTTTATCACAAAACCGTATTTATTTATTTATTTATTTCTATACAGTCTAGTTAATTAGCAGTTACAATTTGGAAAATGTTTATTATTAATCAATTTAATTTAGCTTTTATTAATGGATTATTATTATGGGATCCTTTAGTTTATTCACGGAACGATGGGTTCCAAGAGTTGTATACTGTATATATTGTCAGTCATCATTGTAAGACACTTTTCTTTAAATTGTTGTGAGGATTTTCAACTTACGTTTTTATATCCGCTTTGTGGAACAACAAGAGTACCAGTATAACATTTTTGGTCTAACATTTCTCCTTCCGTTCGTCTGTGATCAAGATAACGCAAAAACTGCTTGATCTAGGAAGCTGAAACTTAAGGAGAAGGTTTAAGTTCTTACAAAGAAGATCTCTATTCATTTTGGTACATCGTACCAAAACCATTACAAATCCTTGACATTCAATTCCGACACCACAATATCGAAAATGAAAAATTGAATAATATTCCTACAACCCATTACTCTCTACTCTTTCAGTTAATCTTTGAACTATTTATTTTTCTGTCTTTTCAATTTTTAATAACGAAACTGATTTTTATTATTTATTTATTTAATTATTTATTTTGTCAATAAACATTTTGTCAAATAAAAATTATCATATTTTTTTGGATCTTACCATGCCGATATTTGAAAGTTGGCACTTCAACTTTGTTTATTAGAGAAATTTTTGTACCAAAATTACCGAGATTACGTAGGCTATTTATGGTGATTTTTATTAGTAGGAAAACAATAGAAAAACGGTTATGAAAACGCATATTTCGTTGTAAATTCTTTCTGAAATTTTTAAACATTGAAATCTAAGCAATAATAGTCTTCAGACCATCTAACTAATCAGTCGGTTTGTCTAAAAGGTTAAAAGAATCTTGGAACACCCAAGCAACCAATGGAAGTATTCCGTGATTAACAGCCATTGAGACGAAGAAGTTTCGAGAAGCCAGTCGGATCAGAGAGGATTCGATTTCTAGAATACATCTGAAGGATAAAGTACCAGGGAAAAATCCCAAACCTTAGGCTTGTTCTGAACCCATGTCCTCAGGCTCGAGAATAAGCACCGTTACCATTTTTTTTTTTAAGATGTTACTTTGTCAACAACAATATAATAGTCCTTTACTATTCCTTTTTAAAACAAAATGAAAAATTACAAATTACAAGCAATCTATGATTACCAACTCACAAGGGAAGTGCGTGATCTCGAACGCTGAGAACCGCACGAAAATGTGCTTAGAATATAAATCGCTCATGCAAAAACAGTGGTGTGAGTCATTCTCATGCAAAACTGCATGTCTTACCACGAGAGACATTTGAATGATCACCTATTGGAGGTCCAAGAGAGGAACTTTGTAACGCGAAGAAACAAAATATAGATACAACAGGACTAAAAACACACATATTTCAATGTCATGACTATATTGCTATATTTCCTCTGCTTCAAATAATTACACTATCTGAACAACAAACTTTTCCTACTGATCTGATAGTTTTGCACAGTTATTCAGTCTTCAAAGTGCAGGTGTGGGATTTTGGTCAAAGCAAAGTTTTGTAACATAGGCTTATACTTCGGTGCAGAAAGGTGATTGTATAGCACAGAGTGAACTCTGATGATGAAATGACGATCGTGTAACTTGTGGTTTTTCACATTGTAGTCTTACAAAATCTACGATCCTTCTCATGTAGAGCTTATATTGCCTAAAGAAGTACAACATCAAGAGGTTCGTAATATTTTGTTGTCTTCGGTGGCAATATCTTGAGATTAAGTACTTGTAAGTGCAGGTACAACATGCCACCGTCGGATGGCGCTAGCAGACAAGAGCTGAGTTTTGCATGGGAATGACTCATACCACTGTTTTTGGGATGAGCTATTTATATTCTAAGCACAATTTCTTGCGTTTCTCAGCGTTCGATGTGACGCACATCCCTTGTCGGTAACGAGGAGACAAGAAAGACAAAATTTGAGCGTAATTCTGTCTGTAAGATTTCATTACAGCTAGACTTGAGCAGTCGATTGCTGTAATTCCAACTAACTATTAATTAATTTAACTATTTCTTAAGCACATTTCCATGAAATTATCAAAAATGAAGTAATTGTAGTTTATGTAATTGAAATGTTGATGGAAATTACCAACAGGAAAAGAAACTACAGTTTTTTTTTTGTTATAGAAAAAAGAAAAATAAAGAAAAAAAAAATATCTGAGTACGTTAGGAGATTTCTGTCGCAGAAATAAGTTTCTTATTATCTTATTAGTCAATGACTTCCGTGACAAACAGAAATTGTAAGAACCAATTAACAATTCTGAATGGGACTTGTATTACTTTATGATCAAAGGGTCTTTTTTTAACCATTTGACTGCTGCGAATGTTATTAGGAGCGATTATGCTAAATTAAGCAGCAGTTACAGATTAAAAGTTATTGCCCTCAAGGGAGGCTTTACCAACGGCCAACTTTAAAGGAGATAATTAAATATACTGAGGTCAAACCGAAACAGCTGAGAAGCGCTTTTTTATTTTTTATAATTCTCGTTCATTCATTCAGTTTATTTTAACAGATCATTCACAAGAATTAAGGACCCTGAAAACAATTGTAAAACATCACATTACAGTTTATTTGTAATGCAAAAGAATTAAATGCAATTGAGCCCGAATTACGTGTAAATTTTAAGGAGTAGTTGGGTGGGAGTTATATTACGCAAATGATTAGACAAAAGCAAGTAAGGAAAAAAATGTATTTGTTATATAGTTTCCGTAAAAATGTAATTGGATAAGTTTCATTTGTAACAAACAAACAATGCCTCAATGAAAGAAGAAGGCGATAGAACAAAGTAACTTGTTATTTACGTTGTAATATATATACGTATTTTGTGATAAAAAATATCCGGACACCTTCCCGAAATTGCAATCAGACTTTCCCCGTGACATACTCCCCAGTAGAGGGTGTTAGTACGGAGGGATCCGCCTTTCGCCTAAGTTATCACAGCCGTGACTGCGGGGGAGACTTTCCGTCAGGTGCCTGAAGGTCTCTGGAGCATTGGCAGCCCATTCTTCCTGAAGAACTGTAGCCAGAACAGGTCGTGACGTGGAACATTGGAGTCTGAAGCGAAGTCGATGCTCTAATTCTTCCCATAGGTGTTCGATGGGGTTCAAGTCTGGTTCAGGCCTGTCCCATTTCCTGAACATTATTGTCCACAAACCATTCCCTCTCAGACCTCGCTTTATGACACGGAGCTCTGTCATGCTGGTACAGGCAATGGTCTTCATCGAAGTGGTTCTACCGTAAGCAGTGGTCAAAATGTCATTGAACCCTTCCGCATTTACATTGCAGTGCAGCGGTATAAGAGGACCGAGTTCATGAAAAAATACCCCACACTGTAATGCCACCTTTTACAAACTTCATTGTTGGCACTACACCTGATGGCAGATATCGTTCCCAGGGCATTCGCCACACCCAAATCCTCACATCGGACCGCCACATGGTGTAGCATGGTTCATAATCATGTCCAGGGGCGTCGCTCTTTCACCATTTGAGAAGGCACTTAGCATTATATTCTTTGGCTTAGCATTTACAAGGGAAATGCTTGATTTGTGAGCAGCTGCTCGACCACGAAACCCGATGCCCCTGACCTCTCGACAAACAGTCATGGTCTAGAGCTTTACTACTGCCAAACTCATGTGGGATGGTTATTTGCATGAACCACCTTTCTCAACACTCGACGGTCCCGGACTGTCAGTAAGCGGTCTACCCGTTTCCACTTCACCAACAGTCGATTTGGTAACTTTAGAAGGATTGAAATGTCCCTGACGGACTAATTACTCAAGTGACAGCCACTAACCAGTCCACGTTCAAAGTCAGTGAGCTCTACTGATCAACCCATTCTTCTGTTACTTCTTATCAATTATCGACACGCGACTACCTGTCTCCTTTTATAAGAGTACGTGACGTCGTCGTGCCATCTAGGCTTCGGTTCACTGTTGCAGAGGGGTGTCCGGATATCCACATAGTGTATCTCTCTCTCTTATATATATATGTATATAAAAATTAGCACTTTTTGATCGACAGAATAATAGTTTTACTAGTACTCATCTGTACAATTTGAATATTATTAAAATAGCTTTTTTTTTTTTTTTTTTTTTTTTTTAAGAATATAAAAAAAAAACCAGTAATAAAATATGAAAGCACGAAAACTCTAAAACTTCTGAAGCAATCTTATAAGACTCAAGAAATGCAGACTATCTAACATTACAATGCTAGCCCCTACATCTGGATTTCGATGATCCGAATTTCTTAAAGAAATTTATTTATTTTTTATTTTTAAAATCCAGATTAAAGGAAAGAAAAACGAATGGAAACTGCAATGAAATGTACCAGAGTTTAATTTTAAAAATGCATTTCAAATAGTTCAAACAAACAAAATTAAGGCTGATTAACAGGGTAAACTAAAATTCTTCAAATTCTTAAGAAATTTTTGTCTTGTTGTTAAACATTAACGTAAAAATAAGATATTTATCCGTATTAGTATCTGGATTAATTGCTACAAACTTTTAAATCAGTTTTCACTTAGATTCTGAGTTTTCCAGATTCGCGAAATGAAGAATGGGTCAATCATTTAATTTTGATAAACAATAGCCTTGTATTGAGGATCAATACAAAACTGATGAGGAACTGGTGGGTTTGACGGCATCTTCATTGATATCCACCGTAACTCAACAGCTGAATGTAACTTACGCTTTGATGTATTGATAAAATCTTCCATAGAAGAATCTAATCGTTAAACAGGGTAACCTTGACTTAAGAGCTCTCGATTGACCTTCAACGGAGGGGATCCTGAGTGCTTTCATTTTGTATTAACCCCTCTTGCACTTAGGCTGGTAATGAATCATCCATCAACAAAATTCTAAACATTGATAACATGAACTACCATCAAAAGCTACATTAATATAATCAATCAAGCTTATTTTATAAGTAACAAGATTCTTGGAATTACAACTTTCTTGTTATTTTTTAATTTATGGTTGAAAATACTAATATTTTCCTAGTTGAGCCATTTGCTGCAAAGTTATTTTAAACATTAATAGGTTACTTTAAAAACATCGAATTAAACAATGATATTCTTGTGCATATGAACCTTATTTGTATAGATATGAGCCCATATACTGTTCGTTTTCGAAATCCAGACTCAGCAATCGCGGACGATTCTACTTCACAGAGGGATGGTACGCTGATTTTCCAAAATTCTTTTGGACATTTTCGCATTTAAGAAAAAATAACGGAGGAGCATTTTTGCAATAGTATTTATTCTTTTCATAATTCTTTCCCGAAAAGCGCAAATAGAACGCAGCTACTTGTAAACTAATACTGATAAAAAGTAAACATCCCCTCTTTATTTCTCCTCACCCCTATCTTGATGAAATCGAAGGAGACCTGACGCATGCGCAAAAGCGCTGAAGGTTCTCCTAAACAAAAACAAACAGTATGTGTAATTACGAATACATATTATTATTATTAGACTATTATTATTATTGTTAGTTTTACTTAAATTAATGGAAAAGCAGTGACAGAGGAAATTTAGT